>CM076068.1:23622500-23932500 GCA_038088235.1 Zacco platypus | reverse complement strand
TTCTCATTTTTGCTTTGAGCAATGAAACAACAATAGGGATGATTATGTTTAGTGCTGTTAATTTTTACTGTAGTTTACACAGTATTCAATTTGACGTTATAACGTCAATCCAGAGCAAATGTCTTGTATTTGCACACACAAACATTGTGTTTTCATGTTTTAAGGGGACATTCCATAGACAATGTTTTTTTTTTTTATACTGTACAAACTGTATATTCTATCCTCTACCCCTAAACCTACCAATCACAGAACACTTTCTGCAATTTACATTTTCAAAAAACATCACTTAGTATGATTTATATGCTGGTTTTCTCATGGGAAACAAAAAATGTCCCCACAAGGACAAGGATTTCTGATATTGCCATCTCTGTAGGAATATTCCCATTTTTTCCCCATAATGTAACCTGAACCACACACACACACACACAGTGGTGTTTTCATAGGCGTAATGGTTTTTATACTGCACAAACTGTACATTTTGTCCCCCTGCACTACCCCTACCCCTAAACCTACCCATCACAGAAAATGTTCTGCTATTTTAGATTTACAAAAAAGATAATTCTGTATGATTTATAAGCTTGTTTCCTTGTGGGGCCCAACAAAAGATTTACTGGTTTTACTTACGTTGTGGGGACACTTGGTCACACACACCTACACACACACACACACACACACACACAATCAATCCATAAAGTAATACTTGTTTAACAAAACACCAAGCAAAATATTTATTCATATAAATGATAATGCAAACATCAGTGGAAGACTGCATCATAAACAACATAACATACGAACATGATGGTTTTGAAAGTTGCTCACCAAGGCTACATTTATTTAATGAAAAATACAGTAAAAATACAGTATTGTGAAACATTAGGGGGAAATTAAGTTACATACTCCTCATTGGCATACTCCAATCTTCAGTGTCATGCGATCCTTCAGAAATCAATCACTACAAAACATTTTTTTTATTATTGTTGAAATTATTGAATGATGTTGAAATCTTACACAGTTGTGCTGCGTAATATTTTATGGAAAGTGTGAGGCTTTCTCTCAAAACTCTTTGAGAAATTGAAAGAACAGAATATAATTCATATACAGCAGGGAGGAGGAGGAAGGTGTTAATCAGACCCAGGCCATAATCAGTTGTATTTATGAGTTCTGTCACTCACGCTAGCCGCCGAGCAGCCACCTCCATGGATGTTACTAACCTCAGGGTCAGCAGACGTTGTAAAGTTTTGAAACCCCTCTCCATCATCATACTCTCATAACGCTGTCTCTCACATGACGGAGTGACGCTCTGGCCCATCCATAACCATCTACCAGGGTGTACGGCACGCGGCTGTCAACCCGAGGCACGCGGTGATTAGTGACTGACCGTGTGGTGACATTATGGCCAGAGGCCTCAGTCTGAAAGGACATCATCTGACAATTTAAAAGGAAAAGATAATGAACAGAACTGGCCTTGGTGGTCCGAATAAGGCGTCGGGAAAGGTTAACAGCCTCCCCGGCCAGACCGGGCAAGGATTTCCCCGCTTTTGCGTTCGAAGGAATGGAAATGTCAGGGGACAGGGGGGAGAAGGGTCCCGATGTCCCGCAGATCGGTGTGACGTTTGCACGGTTCCGCTAAAAGCCGCTCATTAACCCTGACGACTGGGCCGGCGTGACATTTCACAGCGCCTCTGTTAATTTTATTTGCCACACTTGCGATTTATGGCGCATGATTAAAAGCAAACAGTGCCGATGACACAGTACAAGAGAGTAAATTGCGATTCACTTTTTTAATAAAGGAGTCCAAATCATAAGAGCCATCTGCTGCGATCCAGTGTCTCTGTGCGGAGAGAGAAATGTGTCAGAGTATTAGCATTCAAATGAAGAACTTTAAAAGGCACAGATAAGATGTTTATCACAGATTCAAACTTTCTGAGCGGCAGTATTTGGGTTTCAGAGGCTGTTTATTTATTTAATTTATTTGTATATTCATCTTCAGGGTGGAGAGGCGTGGATTGATCTTCCGAACTGATTTTATACACATGCTTCACGTTCCTCCGGGCCCTCCAAACCGCATGCTCCTGCATATTGATTGCGAGATGCCTTTTGGGGACAAGTGCCGTTGTGCGAATTTCAGCAGGCTCTCGGGAGGCTGTGAAAACATGGCGTGGATAATCCATACGCTTGCCCTGAATGATTTATTAACAATCATTTTTTTGTTGGAACCAATTTGTTTCATTAGGCACCTTTGTTTGTTTATTGAGCAGCAGGGACAAAGTTAAAAATTAATAGCCAAATAATTGCCTACAAAGCACACCTTCATAGAGCCTTCCTGGAGAAATATTGCTTGGCGGAGCGATGCGGAATGACCCCCAGCGCAGTGAGAAGTGTACCCAGCAGCCTCAGCCTTTATTAAAAAGCCTTCACAGGGTTAATGTGATATTATGTATAATGTGTGACGCCAATGTTCCGTCCCTGATATTTGCAGTGAAGATTTGAGAAGCTAATAATATATGCAAACAGAATTTTGTATGACATTTCAGGAGGATTTCCCACCTTTAAAGCAACTTTATGCATTGGAATTCTTATTGTTATTCCCTCACCCCACTTGCCAGTCAGTTTGACTTCTATAAAACAATAAAAATGCAAATAAAAAAAAATCTAGCAAACAAACAACAATCTTCTGGGTTGTAATACTGTAAATGTCAAGAAAAAGGGAAAAAATATTTTCATCATTCACTGTAGCTATTATTATTATTATTATTATTATTATTATAACAACAACAGTATTTCCTTCAGGTTTATAGATTAGAGAAACACTGTCTTTACTCTTTAGTACAGCATATGTGACCAATTTCAATTAATTAATAATAATAACCAAAAATAACCTCTGAACACACAAGGCCAGTTTCGTGAGAAAGAATTTCACCTAAAGGAAAGAAAGTATGAATTTCTCCACTTCACTTCCTCTTTTACTCTGAGTCATGCAGCTCCGTATTAAAGACAGTTGAAGAGCAAAGGGATGAAAGAAGAGATTACTCCCAGCCCTCGCAGACCTCCTTCCTCACCAGTGTCTCTAAAAGATATTCAAATAAATTCTTTTCAAGTGCAGGTGACCTTTAAGGATTTTAGAGCAGCTCAGCCGCTCAGAGGTCTCCATTGAGTTGCCTCAAGCATTTTGTATTAGATACCCTTGGCTAAATTCCCAGTTATGAACTCCTGTACTGGAAAGGGACGAGAGATGGAGAACGTATTGTCTTTGAATTATTGTGAGATGATTTCTTATTTATGTTGTCCATATCAAAAAGCAGTATTTTTCACCATAGTTGGATGCAAAGGTGTGGAAGCCTGTTTCTACCACTGAATAAAACAAATAAATAAATAAAAAGGTAACTGCGGCTTTTTATCTCACAATTCTGGCTTTTTTTCTCACAATTGTGAGTTTACATTTCACAATTCTGGTTTTCTTTCCCTCAAAATTGCGTTAAAAACTCAAAATTACAAGTTATAAAGTCAGAATTGCATGATATAAACTTGTAATTGTGAGTTATAAAGTCAGAATTGCATGATATAAACTTGTAATTGTGAGTTATAAAGTCAGAATTGCATGACAAATTCGTAATTGTGAGTTATAAAGTCACAATTGTGAGATATAAAGTCAGTCTTTTTTTCTTCAGAATTAGATTTTATAACTCACAATTGTGAGAAAAGAAGTCAGAATTGCGAGAGAAAAAAATCTTTTCTCGCAATTGTTTATATCTCGCTATTCTGATGTTTCTCACAATTGCGACTTTATCCACAATTCTGACTTTATGACTGAAAACTTGGAATTGTGAGAAAAAAAGTTAAATATGTATATTATAAATTATTTAAATAGCATTTCCACTAGTGACCTCTGACTTGTGAACCCAACTAACCTTACATATCATGTTTGGCTTGGGAAAAGCGAACAGACTCAACCCAGTGCCTCTTACCCAATGAAAATCGGTCATGCAAATACTTCACCGAAAGGCCAATTCATGCAATGCAATAACCTGGCCTTCTCTAGCCGAGAGAGCAGATGGTGAGAGGTGTATCATACAGGTACAATGTATATATAACCTTTGGAAGTAACATTTTGTCTGTGAAAGACAATACATTGATCTGGTGGGCCACCATCTTGAGTACCTCAGCCCTGTCCACCCTCAGTTCTGCCAGGATGGCCTTTTCTTCCCTGTCCTCTGAGAGAATCATCTTTGCTTCCTGACATTCACAGGAACTGACAAAGAATTAGATTAAAGTCATGCTCAGCTGATCTCTTCCCAACACTCCTCCTAATAGCTGTCATCGGCTCTGGCCACAGAATTAAGCGTGCAGGACAGGATTTACCTGCAGACTCCGAACAGCAACAACAGAGTGCTGCTGTGTCTCTCAAATACTCTACAGGAACATGCTTATACAAAAGTGTAATGTATATCAAGAAGTACATAACTGCAATTCATTATATATGGTGCAAAAGTGTTTATGAAAGGATTTAAAGCAATTTAGTTCTGTCGACTCTAAAACCTGAACAGATGAAGGCTAGAATACTGAAATAATTGGTCAATGATACTGCTTGCATTGCTTTTCATTCAAAGGCCTTGACATGTCTTCACTTATGTAATGTGAGTTCATTTTTTTTCTTCACTCAATGTATTTTTTTTCTTCTACTAACATATAAGCAGGGCTGGGTAGGTTACTTTTAAAATGGATTTCACTACAGATTACAAAATACATGCTTTAAAAAGTAATTTGAACGTATTTCGTTACATTACTCAAGTTTAGTAACTTAATCGAAATACTTTAGAATACTTTGGAATACTAATAAGTGTGGAACAAACACAAAAAAGGTAATTACAAGTTTTTTTCTCAAAATTCTGACTTTTTCCCTCAGAATTGTGTGATATAAAGTTGCAATTGTGAGTTCTAAAGTAAGAATTATGAGATATAAACTCGCAATATTGAGAAAACTCAAAAATATGAGATATAAACTGAAAATATTGAGAAAAGTCAGAATTATGAGTTATAAAATCGCAATATTGAGAAAAGTCAGAATTTTGAGATATAAACTCACATACTAAATTCAAGATTGTGAGAGAAAAAAGTCAGTATTGCAAGTTCATATCTCCCAATTCTGACTTTATAACTTGCAATTGTGAGTTTAAATCTCACAATTCTGAGAAAAAGTCAGAATTGTGAAATGCGAACTCAAAATTGTGACGGAAAAAAAAACAAATTGTGAGAAAAATTTGCAGTGACCAGTGAATTATAAAATGACTCACAAACAACTATCACAAAACATGAAAACAGTCAAAAACATGAAACTTAACTCCGCTTTTTCAGACTGTCAGAGAATCACCAATCGCTGTTTAAATGACATTAAAATTCAAAGTAATCACTTTGGTAATCTAAAATACTTTTCAGATGTAACTGTAATCTGATTTCCACCCATTTAAAATGTAAATGTAATGAAATACAGTTACTCAAATTTTGTATTTTAAATACGCAACTAAGTTACTTGTATTTCGTTACTCCCCGACCCTGCATATAAGCATGTAATAAAGCAACGGTTCTCAACTGGTTTTCTTCAATAAGCCCCATCTTAAATATATCACTGACCAATCCGACATTGCAAACTATTGCCGTCCACCATTTTCTTATGTAAGCTTGTACTCATTCTGGCAGACACAATTTTAGGGAAACCATCTAGACAAAAGAACAACATTTAATTTACATACCGTTCATTAGTAACTAGAAAAACTCAGTGACAGGACTATGCGTGCTGTAGAAACCTTAAGAACAGTTTTTCTCACTTACATTAATATGATTAGTAACAAATGTCAAATGAGGCTTGATTTTCATTTCAGCTCACAGTCACTGCTGTATTTAAAATGAAACATTTACATTTAACCAATTATTTTAGAGATGTTAGTTCACCCTGAAGTGAAAGTTCACTCTCGTGTCGTTCCACAAATCCTCAAGATCTTAGCTCATTGTCGGAACATAAACTTAGATATTTCTGATGATGTCTGAGAGGTTTCTATCTCTCCATAGCGATCCAAAGCAACTACCACTCCAAGGTCCAGAGAAGTAGGAAAAAACATTATTAAATAATCTATGCTGAGCCCTATTTTAACGATCTAAGCGCATGGTCTGAAGCGCATGGCGCAGGTGCACTTAGGCCATGTCCGAATCCACTTTTGCTTAACGACGGAAAAAATGGTTGATGTACCAGGCGCATGGTCCACAAGGGTTGTACCTAGTCTCTTAATGAGTCATGGTTGTGTTTTGAGCATAACGTGTAATAAACCAATCAGAGTGTCTTCTCCCGTTCCAGCCATGGCGGATTGCTATTTACATGGCAGAATATAGACACGCTCAACCTGACGAGTTTAAATACATGTCTGTATTGTCACGACTGGTCAAATAATTAGCCAATTTTATTCCCCATTACTGTAAATAGGTAATTCTGATACATGCAATGACTGTCCATTTTGATATGTAGGCATTTTTATCTTTATGTACACAATAACGTTTACATTGTAATCCTTTTATTTTTAAAATTTGGCATGTTTGTGTGCTGCTGTGTGTCCTTGTGTGTGTAACAAGCAGAGTGTACGCATGTTGTGGCGCATATTTCTAACGTGCCCTTTAAATAACAAAAAATACTGCGCCATTGACTTTAGACCAGGTTTTTGGCGCAGTCGTTTTCAGTTGCATCAAAATAGCAAAACGTCATCAATGCGCATGAACACACCTCGCTTTCAGACCAGCATGCCAATGGGCGAACAGATTGGCATTTGCATATGCTGTTTAAATAACGTGGAGGCTGAACATGAAGATGATAACTGCGCATTGAGCCTGACGTATGATATGACACAGTTTCAGTTAAATAACCAATGTTGTCCAATCAATTTTTATCCTTACTGTATGTCCTGGAAAGGGTCATTTGTATTATCAAAGTCAACTAAATTAATAACTGATATTAATAATTTTACTTTTAAAGCAAATGTTATAAGAATGAACTGCACAGGCCCAACACAATGCAAAACGCTAATGTATAAACAACAGCAGAAGTATGATTTATGCTAAAACATGGAATAATAACTAGGCTATGTATCATATAATTAGTTAAATTAAATGCTATAAAGTCCTTAACATCCTTAACATTTGTTCTAGTTAACTTCTTTTTTTTCTATGCTGTACACACATTAATATAATTAGTTGTGGTTCACTTTTTTTTGCAATTAGCAATGTATTTTCTCCTCTGTCCATGATTCTACCAGGACAGACCTGCAGCCCACCAGTTAAGAATGACTTTATTACGTTTTATAGCAGCAACAGCCTTATCCAGGTGTCTGTTTCTCCAAGAAATTTGATAAAAACATCATTCTCTCCGAGAAAGCCCTTCTATCAATCTATAACATCCATTTTGTGCAGATGAGATATGTGATACATAGTCTTTTTATCACTAAACTTTTCCTGCCTCAGTGCAGTAAATGATTCATAGACCCCATGTGGTGGGGAGCAGCTCTTTTTATGAGTTTCCCGCTGCAACGGCAGGTGATGGGATGGCCCATCATTTCCCAGTTTTGCAAGGCTAAGTGGAAGGAATTGATTGGCCGACTGTGGGCGAGAGCGTTCAAATGAGGGAGGCTTTCCTCACAAAACCTACTTAGCGCTGGTCGCCTGTTACATCACAGGACCATTATTCAAATATACGGGTGGGCATATACGCCAATGGCAGCTGCCTTTTTAGTGCCAGTTGAATCTCATCATCGAAGGAAGCTGTTATCCATCTATTAAAGTCCAGAATGCACCTGGCTCCCCTTGTTTGGACCACACACTCTACATCATTCCTAGCACTGCGGCCCTAAACCTGGTGGAAGAACAACAAACCAATCATCTAAAGTGATGACTGGTTTTTATTGTGGAAACTGAGGACACTCAAACAACAATACAAAACATGTTGTAAAAGCTTGTTTTAGTTGACGGTCCATCATTTCATCAAATCATTTTCATGTTTCTAAATGTGACTGTATATATATATATATATATAGTCACATTTAGAAACATATAGTCACATATAGTCACATTTATATATAATATCAGGTCGGGGTGGACAAATTTTAAAGTTATGAAATAAATCAAATATTCTTTATGAATTGAGGAAATGTAAGCAAAATTAACTATAAAAGATTATAAATAACAAAACATTAAAAATTAATAGATCTTATATTGTAATAATCTTGTGCAAAACAAGTAAACAACACGTCATTTCAACATTTACTTTCCTTATACAGTCCGTAACAAAGCATGCTGGGAAACGCAGGTTTCCCTCAATTTGTGTGCAATTCTTAATTGAGTTCAACTTACTTAATTTCTTAAGTTGTTTTTAAAAGATTAGCAATAATGCTACAGAATGAGCAATACTTATAAACCTTAAAAAAAACTGATCAGTCTAATTTCTCTATTCTCAAATATTTTGATTGAAATTTCACTAAAATATTTAGTATACCTTAAAAATATAATTTGTTAGTCAAAAAACAAATGTATTTTCATGAAATAAACTGTGTAATAAAATATGTAAATTATAGACAAAATTAAATTTAAATTTGACATGTCCAATTAATTCACTTTATTGAAATATTTTATGAATGTAGCATAGTTATTTATTATAGTGATATCCACAAAGCCACTGGATTTTAAAATGCCTATCTAATTTACCATTTACTAACCACAACAGACCATCCAAAAACATCACGCTTTCACATTATTAAAAGAGTAGTGCTTCGGAGCAACTAGAGGTTGATTCACTCAACTGGGTCACATATAGTCAGGATTGAACCCGTCTCTTTGCCAGTAAGTGGTTTGTGATCCAAGAGAAAATGTGTTTCTATTCCACACACACACACATAAATACTTCTATCACTAACTCAGCTTTCCTCATCCAGACGGCACAGAAACCAAGTGGTAACAAACGTGCCAAGACAGGTAAAACATGTCACTCCCTTCAATAGTGTCTGACTCTCTCACCTGCTCCCTCCTTCATATGACTTTATCCGAAATAGGGTTCTGCCTCTCGCAGCAGGAATCAAAGCAACCGTCTCAGTTCAGTGACCAAAGTAATAGAGGAACGACTTAAGTTACAGTCTACTACTACGAGGTGTTTATTTGTTTCATGCATTATCAGAGGCAGCAAAGGGAAGCAGGAAGCGATGTTTGTTTCAATGGTGTGTATTTTTCGACACTTTCAACACATGCCAATATTTCTTCTGCAGGATTTCACATCAAATACAATAATTTAGAAACAACTTTATTGTATAAATTTTAAAGCAAACGTAAGTATCCTGAAGAGCTATCACTGATATGTGTCTCCTAGCCTCAGATGTCATGGCTGAACGTCTGATGCATAAGGCACACAAAATTGGAAACAATTCAGGAGTTTCAAAGTCATCATCTGATTGGCTGAATTCTACAGGATTTCTGGGAGACTTCCGTGAGCTTTAAAGGTCCACCTGGAAACAAAGCCGTTGTGACGCCAAAGCCCTTCATGGAAGAATAAAGCCATCGTGTGTAGAACTGTGACAATGAGCGCTTATCATGATTAACTAAACACTGTATTTTCAAAAGTATGTGAAGTATGCAAATACACAGCCAAAAGTTTTACACACCGGCCTGATATTGTAGGGACATCAACTTTATATTTTCATGGCTAAAGATGACACATGTCAGTCAAGGAGCCTTGGCGGTCCTTGACCAATGAAAGCTACTGTGGAGGCCAGACCTTCTGCCATCAGTCTGGAGGTCTGACTTCGTGAAACTATGCGTCTCGTTAACATTTTTTTTAACGAAAACATGTGAAAATGTGTTTGGTTTGAGAATATAATCATATGTATATTTCATAATTTCTACATAAACCATAAATTACCACCATTATGCAATCCGGCAAGGGACTTTAAGGGCTAGTGCACCCAAAAATGAACACCCTCTTCTTTTATTCACCCTCATTTCATTCAAAACACATATAAATTTCTGAAAATAACTTTCTTTCTTCTGTGGAACACTAAAGAAGATATTCAGAAACATTTTTGGGTGAACTTTCCCTAAGACCCCATGAATGGCTTGACGGGTACGTTTTGTTTTCGTTGTGCATTTGTATTATATTGAAACAGAAAGTTTGAAACAGTAAGTTGATGCCAGACATATCAAAGGAATCATCCCTTGTTTTAAAATAGCCTTTTTTTTTATCATGGATATGAACCATGAGTGGCTAATTGCTATCACTTTTCACCCTAACACCATATTAATGAAATCAAAAAAGCTTTATTTCGTGGAATCTTTAGCTCCAGGATGAATTACTTATAAATGTATTAAATTAGAAATAGTGTAAATATTGTAATTGTCACTTTGGACACTTACAGAAGTCCCTGTGTGTAAGCGATCCGGAACAGAACGGAAAGGAATGGAACAGAACATAATGGAACACAACAGCAAAATGGAACGTAATGGAACATAATGGAATATGTTGGAACATAATGGAATGTAACATAACTCACCAACGTGGTTTAAGGCAACATAATCCACATTCCACAATCATCAACAAGAAACATGGAAAACATGAGGGTTTAAATACACTAACTAATTACAAACAAGGAACACCTGTGAACAATGATTAAACCCGCAAATCAATAAAAAGACAAAAGACATGAAACAGGGGAGACACATGACAAGGAGCACATGGGAGGATCACATGACATACAGGGAAATCACATGACAGAAGGGAGCACATGGCAAAACAAACATGAAACGTGACAATGACAACAAAATAAGAGACATGAAACATGAACGCAAAACTAAAACTAGACATTACACTGTGAAACATGATCACATATCATATAAATCATACAATTCATATAAATGAAGCAGCTGCTAAATGACTATTTTCTCGTTTAACTGAAGCTAAATGCCATATACTAAGGATATAACCTTTCTTTGACTCTTTAAATCGCTAACAAATGACAATGGTTAGAAATATTCCACATAACATCACTTTTGAAAATTTGATTAATGAAGCAAACATTAAAGCACAGAATAAACTGAGACACAGAATGCCTATTTATCTCTGCTAAAAATAAACCAAAGGTCTGAAGCTCTACAGAGAAATCACTTTACACCATCAAACATCAAACATCAAACCCTACAACGGCACTAGAACAGCTGTCAGAGACCAAGGTTTGATTGCTGTGTCAAAACCGAAGTCAGAAATATAACTGAATCTTTCAGTTTGATTTCTTAGCAAGATGCATTAATGACACCTTTGTAAAAATAACTTGCAACTTAATTATAAGTTAAATTCTATATTCTTTTCTGGAGTGCGACAAGATGATAACTAATTGCAGACACCTTCACTAACTATATTAATATTTGTGAATAGCAGTGATTTGAATAGTTTTGAGTAGCTGAATACAGTTTTACAAGCATACAAGTATAAAGCACTGAAGTAGTATCATAGCTCTCCATTCAAAACTCAGAACATGAATTACTAGAAGGTAACATTAGGAAAATGAATAGTAACAGATCATAACTGTATCCATAAACAACAAATAATGCATTGCAGCCAACTAAAAGAGTTGAAAAAGTGTCTAACAAATCCCTATGAGTGAATGGAGTGAGAAAGAAAGAAAGAAAGAAAAAAATCCCACCATGCAGAAGTATAATGATGTATGGCAAGGTGGCCCAGATCCAATCTACATGTAAATAAGCAGCAACATCAGGTGTTGCCACAGATCGTAATTTTGCTGTTTCAGGGTCTATTTTATGCACTTTCTTCTCATTTGTACTTGCTGGTACATTCATTCATTCGTCAACTCCTCCGCTGTTCACCTTGAATAGTTGTACCATGAAAAAAAATGACTTATGAGAACAAATGAAACAGGACTGAATCTTATTTGTTGAGATAAATGTGTTCATAGGCCCATTAGATAGTTTTCTAGTGCTTAGTTATTGAGGAAGTTTTGTATATAAACAGATTTATAAATAATAGTATAAATAATAACAAAATAACACTTTTTTTTTGGTGTCTGAGACACATTTAATAGCAAATAACATTTATGAATGTTGAAACTTTATGGGTGTTCCTATGAGAAATGACGAGGATAATAATAGTAATAATAATAATAATAATAATAATAATAAAAATAATGTAACATGAATTACTGTGTGGGAACGTGTAGGATCTCCTAAACATTAAATTATATTTTTCACAAAAAAATTCACTTTCTTTTACTGCATTTTAATACATTTTTGCTAGAGACAAATTGACCCCAAAGTTCCAATAATGCTCACAAATTTTAGTTACTTTGTGGTAAAAGAGAAATTTTATTAATACAAGTAAATATTTAGATTATTTCATATTTAAATAACTATAATATTTTGGTCACATTTTAGGTTAGGTCCCAATTCTCACTATTAAATACAACTTTTACCTCACTAAACTTCTAATTACTGCTTATTAATAGTTAGTAAGGTATAGTTAAGTTTAGGTATTGGGAAGGATTAAGGGATGTAGAATATGATCGTGCAGAATAAAGCATTAATGTGTGCTTTTTAAGTAATAATAAACAGCCAATATCCTAGTAATATGCATGCTAATAAGCAACTAGTAAATACTGAGAATGGGACCCTAAACTAAAGTGTTGATAATATTTTTACATGTACATAATTTGGGACGTTTAAGACAAGTCATATTCAAAACAGCATGTGGGTTATCAAGTCAAGTACAGTCTTTTCAACAGGGAAGATGTGTATTCTTTTCGATCCCTTTTTTTTTCTTTGAAAAGTGCACTTATAATTCCCAATGTTACAGTCTGCACATGCTTTGGGTTAATCTCACGAAAACACCCATGCTGCCCTGCTAGACTCAAGATAACAACCTTCCAGCCAAAGTGCCCAGAAAGCCACAAAAGAGACATTTCAGCGTCTTCAGGTCCCAACCTTCCTCTTCAACGAGAATGATAAGAACTGAAAGGACATCGAGGTAGGGCTGGCTCGACTGCAGGCGTAGAGTTAGTAAGCAATCTGCCGGGTGCCCTTCTCTGCCCGTAATGCATGCAGAAGTGTGTGATTGATTTTCAGCAAGGGAGTGGGTGTCTTAATGTCCTAATGCATTGCTCTGTCACAGTCGCCGTGGCTTGGCAGCCTGCCCTTTTCATGGAGGGATCTCTCGCTCGATTGGATGAGACCTGGGCAAATAAATAAAGAGGGGGGGGGGGTGTCTAAGAAAGAGAAAAGCAGCGAGCAAAGGAGACAGGACGGCTCTTTTTTTGAAATCATCTTGACTGATGGCGATTCAAGAATCGATTCTATTTAGCAACACTCGGTGTGTTTTGGTGCACATCTGCTGTTGTCACCTTGTCAGCATGACTCAATATATAACTCGATATATTTTCAGTTCCATTTCAACTTTCTGTAATTCCTCAGAGTAGAGCGGTGGCTCATCACCGTGATCGCACGCAAAAAGAAACCACGGCTGCCTCTCAAAACCATCACCAAGCTTTGAGCTATTAAACAAAACAGCTTCTCAAGAACAGCTAATGACTTCCACACGCTAATGAGCAACATGATGGAATCTTGACATTGATTTTGAGATGAGATAAAACAAAACTACTGTGTGAACGTTTTCACTGGCTTTCAAAGTGATAGAGCCCGACCGTGTCATTGCCATCTCATGACCATGACCGTTGCTTTAATGAATTGCTATAAACTGCCAAGTCATGTATAGTGAGGGTTATGAAAACAGACGTTGAATGGTTGACATGTATAAAACATTTTAGAACCCTACAAGAAGCCGAAACTTTATAATTACTCATGTGTGATATCTATTTTCATCTAATGAGCATAATCTGGATCCAAAGTGTGAAAATAAGAAGCGAGACGTGCCATAGAACAAAATACACAACAAGGTTAAACTTTAATATTCTGCAGCCAAAAATGTCCAAAATGTTGTAACTAGCTATTCATATTAATTTCCTGCCTTTCCACAAATACCGTTCCCTTGTGTGAAACAAGAGACTGTCCTCGTGCACCACTCTATAACGTGTTAAAGAGGCTGACACTATATATCGCAATAAATTTAATGAGTACAGCAGTGGCGTCCTGGAGCTCAGAGGCTGATGGGATGAAAGCAGGCCAGCTAAAAGACAATATTGTACCGTACCAATTACTGTCTGAAAAGGTCTAACCCTCTGATGAGAAATATTTTTGTTGCCAAAACACCAATTTAGTGCATCAGTGGAGTGTTTCAGTGTAATGACTATAGGTGTGCAGCTGTAGCAAGAGGGAAGGATTATGGCAAGAAGCTCTAATGTGTGATATCCACCCAGTGTTGGGAACAGAGAATTCGAGAAATTTAAATTTAAATACCATAACAAAATGTTTTTCACGACATTCTGTTTCGTTAAAAGGTTCTCGAACGTGTATTCTTCCGCAAGTGAACACCGTGCCGACAAATTATTTGAACTGAATCTACAGCATAAAACATAAGGAGTAACTTTTGAAGAACAATTCTGGAATGACTCCTTTATTGAATCTTTTCCTTGAGCTGGTTCTTTTCAGTGAGTCATAAACACACATTGTGACTAGTACTCCAATTCTAGAATGCATGACTCTTAAGAGCTGGTACTTTTTAGTGAATCAAAAAACGTACAGTGCAACTTGTGTGGTCCATTTCTCAATCGAATGACTCTTATGATTTGGTTCTTTCTAGTGAATCCAAAACCTACAGTGCAACCTGAGTAGTCCGATTTCCAAACAAATGACTCCTAAGCCGGATCTTTTTAGTGATTCATACATTGTGACTAGTGTAGTCTGATTCTCGAATTAATAACTCTTATTTAAGTGAATCATAAATATACAGCATGACCAGTGAAGTCTAAATCCATGGCAAATGATTCTTATTAGCCAGTTCTTTTAAGTGATTCATAAACATACAGCATGACCAGTGAAGTCCAAATCCAGAGCAAATGTCTCTTATGAGTCGGTTCATTTAAGTGAATCATAAACTTACAGTATGACCAGTGAAGTCCAAATCCAGAGCAAATGTCTCTTATGAGTCGGTTCATTTAAGTGAATCATAAACTTACAGCATGACCAGTGAAGTCCGAATCTAGAGCGAATGTCTCTTATGAGTCGGTTAATTTAAGCGAATCATGAACATACAGCACGAACAGTGAAGTCCAAATCTCGAGCAAATGTCTCTTATGAGCCGGTTCATTTAAGCGAATCATGAACATACAGCACGACCAGTGAAGTCCAAATCTCGAGCAAATGTCTCTTATGAGTCAGTTCATTTAAGCGAATCATGAACATACAGCACGACCAGTGAAGTCCAAATCTTGAGCAAATGTCTCTTATGAGTCGGCTCATTTAAGTGAATCAAAAACTTACAGTATGACCAGTGAAGTCCGAATGGTTCATTTAAGTGAATCATAAACTTACAGTATGACCAGTGAAGTCCAAATCTAGTGCGAACGTCTCTTATGAGTCGGTTCATTTAAGTGAATCATAAACTTACAGTATGACCAGTGAAGCCTGAATCTAGTACGAATGTCTCTTAAGAGCAGATTCATTTAAGTGAATCATAAACATACAGCATGGCCAGTGAAGTCCAAATCCAGAGCGAATGTCTCTTATGAACCGGTTCTTTGAAGTGAATCATAAACATACAGCAAGACCAGTAAAGTCCAAATCTAAAGCGAATGTGTCTTATGACCCAGTTCTTTTAAGTGAATCATATACAACATGACCAGTGAAGTTTGAAGGCAGAGCGAATCACTCTTATGAGCTGTGTTTTTTTAGTCAATAAATAAATAAATACATAAATATATTTACAGAATCCAAAACATATGGTGTGACTGGTTGTTTAAAAGAAAATTGTCTTTCTGTTTACCAAAAGTAAATGAATAATTAAAATATGGTATTTAATAAAAATGACTACAATATGTTACATGACAACAGACTGCACAAGGAATAAACAAATGTTTCTTCCTCAAAAGTACTAAAAGAGTCATTAATGGATCACAATCAGAACCAGAATCTCTAAATTCATTAAGATTCCCATCCTTACATACACACACACACACTTCTGCACGCAACCCTCGTCCACTTCACACGCTCTGTGATTCATGGCTAGGGTGGTTTGCGGAGGGCAATTATACTCTATCGATCTCAAACTCCCGTGGGCTCAAATGTATGTATGTGCATGTGCTGTCAGGTTGAACTTCCACCAGCACATTCAGCCTGACATACTCACTACTTAAAATGTCTGTTGGGGTTTCACCCTGGTGGTCTCGCTAAACCTGTAGAAATGACACAAGGTCAAGTTCAACCCCTCATCTTTCTTAACTCACTCTCCACTCTCAAAGCCAGCTATGAGTGACGTGAGCGCTACAGGAAAGGTCATCGAATTGGGTGCCACTCTGTCTACGCTTTCTGTGCAGCTTTCCAGATCCCTAAGATGAAAACAAACACCTCTTCCAACAAATCTAGCGGTCTCTAGAGTCTCGTGCGGCTCTTTTGTTGCACTGAGATGTACTAAAGAGGCCTGCTGCTATGTGCCGAGATGCAGCTTTGACAATAAGTGACGAAGCACAAAGGTTTTGTGATGCGAGAGGGTTTGCTTGTCTCGTCGGAACAGGGCCTGAGTTATGAGCTTTTAAGTGTCAAAAAACAGAGGAAGTGAAGTAGGAGAAGTGTGAAAGAAAAGTGTTAATCCATGTCACGACTGACGGAGCGTGATATTGAGAAATCATTGTGTGCGTGCATGCATACATGTGAACCGCAGGGGCTGTGGTTTGACAAAAGTAGCACATAGTGTCCTCGATATTTTGACAGGCTGGCTATAGCATTGGTGACTATCCTATTTACACCTACTGTTCACAAGTATTTCAAGTCTCCCCCATCCTAAAATATTAAAGTGTAACTTTGTTTAAAGTCTTTTATATTTTATGTCATCTGGCAGACTTTTGACAGCTCCAGGGCTTGAAGACTACAGATTATACTTCGGCATTTTTGTATCCCACCGACAGCCGATCGATGGGGTTATTAACAGAACAGTTATTGTAAAGGTGTTGTATTATCGCTTAAAATTGCATCGTACAATGTCTACTCTTTAAACAGCATTATAGTAAAAATGCAACACTATAGTGTAACCCCTCTATCCGGGTCCTACTCCACCCGCTCTGAGCGGGCCTCGAACCCTGGTCTTCCGGGATGGGAGTCGGACGCTCCAACAAGGAGGCTAAAGACTGCAACCGCTAGCGTCTGTCACTAGAGCATCTCTTGAGGTCAGAGGAGTGAGGAACTACTAGCTGGCCTCCGTTACAATGGCAACAACCTTCTTACCTGTACGTGAAGGCGTTTTGCTCTGGGAGGGGGGACAGAACGGCAGTTTCATTCAGTTTTCCCCTCCATGTGGTATAAAATACTGTGTTTGTAGTCATTCAGTTTGAAATTTACAATTTACATTTACGATTCTTTGCAGCCTTTAGCCGCTTCTTACAACGCGCTGGATCCTTCACTGGAAACCGAAAGTAATTCACTTCTGCGAAACTTTTACTCTTTGAATTCTTGAACTTGGGAACTATACAAGTCGACGCCATTATAACTAAAGGTTTGGAAGAAGTATTTCCTAATAAAGCAAGGTGGTATTTGATTCTGGTCAGATTGGTGGGAGTGACTTTTAACAACATGCTCAGTGTATTATGGGTGTTGAACTTTCCTTTTTATTGGTTTTCTCTAGTCAGGTGGAGTTTTCCGCCTTTGTTTTCCACCTTTCTACTTCATAGGCAGCCACATTTTATTGAAAGCCCATTTTGCCAGTAATGAAGTACCACTTTAAAGGGTTAGTTCACCCAAAAATGAAATTTCTTTTATAAATTTCTCACCCTCATGTCATTCCAAACCCGTAAGACCGTCACTGACCTTTGGAACACGAATTAAGATATTTTTTTGACGAAATCCAAGAAATCCTTCATAGAAAGCAATGTAAATACTACATTCAAGGTCCAGAATAGTAGTAAAACATTGTTTAAATAGTCAATGTGGCTGCAGAGGTTCAACCTTAATGTTATGAATTGACGAGAATACTTTTTGTGTGCCAAAACAAAACAAAAATAATGACTTTATTAAAAAAAAATTGTCCCCTGTCATTCTCCTACGTTGCAGCGCATCCAGATTCTACATCAGAGTGCCGGCATTCTGACGTAGAACCTGGAAGTGCCGCAATGTAAATAACGTAGGAGAATGACAGGGGAGAGAAGAAATAATGAGCCAAAAAGTATAGCTTGTCACTTCATAGCATTAAGGTTTAACCACTGTAGTCACGTGGACTATTTTAACGATGTCTTTGCTACCTTTTTAGACCTTGAAAAGTGCAGTGACGTTGATACCTATGTGTGGGTCAGATACATCTCGGATTTGATCAAAAACATCGTGATTTGTGTTCTGAATAATTATTTTTTAAATTAATTTTTTAATTATTAAGTATTTTTTTTTATATTTTTAGCTAAGTCCTCAAACAGTTATTGAAGACAAGTAAACAGCCAGTAATACAAGAAAAAATATTAAGAAATCAGTAAATGTTCTTACTGATTTCTTATTCTATACTGAGGGCCATTAAGAGATCAGACTGAAGGAAGAAAACACAATTAAGGAGTAACACACTTCTTCTTAAAAATATTATGGTTTATGCCAATGCCCCCTGCTAGCAACACCAAGGTCAGTGGCTTGATTCCCAGGAAATGTATGAAATTATAAAATGTATAGCATCCATAAGTCACTTTGGATAAAAGCATCTACCAAATGAAAGGACCAGCATTCACCTACATGGTATGTCTGGTCAGCATATGTTAAGCTAGTTATAGCCTGGTAGAGACACCAGCACCAGCATCCACAATACACCATGTGCCGGAGTTTCATCAGGGTGGCCTGAACATTGCCACAATTAGCAGAATGTCATTCATACTGTATTTTCAAGGGCTGAATGCACATCCAAGAAAGGAATAACAGAACAGAACTACAAAAGACCTGATCTGTAAGATCTGTAAGACAAACTAGACACTCTGATGCCTGAGGGCAGAACTTGATATAGCTGATCGCTCGCGCCCCGTGCAATAAAAGCCATCTGGGAAGCCTGCTTTTGATCAGCGTGAGTTTCTTTGAGCCGATCAGTGGCGCTGTAGAGCACGTCATCGTGAGCAGTCTTCAGCCTAACAACTTCATCAGGCGAGCTGCTAATTATGCGCAAGGCTCATTAGCGAGGCCTGAGGAAACGTGGAGCTCTAAAACTTCATTAATGTAAGCATTCAGCCAGAGCATAATTACATCCCCTGCCCCCTCTTGCCACGAGACGCCACATTAACCCGCGACTCCATCCGGACACTGGAGCAGACTCTCGACAGACTTCCTCCGCAGCTGCTCCGGGTGGGATTGCATGCTCCAGTGTGGGTAGAGCATGTGCACTTTTCCCTTCAGACTGCGTCGAGAGCCCTCAATCAACAACCGTAGAGCAGACCTCTTCCCATATGACCGTCTTACCGCTCACATACGATCTCGCATGCTGTCATCACTCAAAACGTTCCTGAAGGGACCAGAGAGCAGAACACGGTGGGAACAGAGAATCGGTTGGATAGGGTTATTGATCTGACGACGCTCCTTTTTTCTTCTTCTCGCTGTCTTCCATTTCGTTAAAAGTGCGAGTCCCTAGGTTATAAGGTTTGAGGTTTCACAGCTTTGCAAGTGGATTTCATCACCGTCTCTTGGTCTAATGCATATGTCAAGCTGATATCTTGGCAGCTATGATGAGACCTTTATTTGGAATGGATGAATAATTTACTGGCTCGTATCAGAAGAAAGTGATTGATGTATTTGATTGTGCTTTGAGAACGCCATCACCTGTTTAGCTGTCTCTAAAAACGTGGAAAGAATTTAGCCAAGCGTGTTCGCTCAATTTTTCTGATCCTATCTGCTCTTTATTTGACTTTATTTGCATTGAATGAAAATAGTTTGACAGGCCAGGAAAAATCAACAATGGACAGAACACACAAAATTGGTCTATTTTAGATATTGTGGTAGAAAGAGAATAGTCATTGAAATATCAAGACTTTCTCACCAGTTGGTTGATCAAATGTGGGTTCTCAGTAGGGATGTGCAATACCACTTATGTTACCCTGGCGGTAACCATAGAAATCTACAAATATATAGTCACTGTAATAAAACCATGGTTCATTTTCAAAAGGGGCCAGTGACAGGCTGTTGCGCCCATAAAATACAACTTTTTATTCTGACAGTGTATGACCCTTCGCAAAGACCCGCCCCCTTTAGATACTGTTGCTATGTTCGACAATCCATGCGCTCTCACGCCACACATCATGTTCTCACGAAGTGAAAAATACATCGCGGAGCAAAGAGGACACTGACAACGTATGAAACAGTTTCATATTTAAAATATTGTAATTTTTTAAATAAGTTTAAACAATAAATAGCGTATAGTGTCTCTTTAATGTGTCGTGACAGATCGCTGTAGCTCCTTATATATATATATATATATATATATTTTTTTTTTTTTTTTTTAGTATGAATATTTTGACACTTCTGTATCAATACGCCCATCCCTAGTTCCCAGACACCAACTGAGGACAAATTCACTCTTGCCAACATTTTCACTGGTTACATTATATGAAACACATTTTATATACATATATTTTATTTTTTCAACGACTATGTATGTACTCTTTAAAAACATAAAATAATAACAAATATTAAGAATGTTGTAAATAATTAAAAAATAATCTAATCAAAATTGTATAAAAATAATTATATAATTATTTAAATGTGTAGTACACACATATATAGAATTAAGATAATTGTTTTTATGCATTATTAATATTATATTATTATTATCATATTATTATTAATTAATATTTTAGGTTTAATGAACAAATATGTCACTCAAAATTAATTATACTGTAAAGTTCTATTATTATTATTATTATTATTATTATTATTATTATTATTAGTGGTATCTATTTTAATACATTTCATTTTTTAAACTAATTTTGCAGCTATAATGTAACTGGCATGTCTTCCTTATGGGAAGTGATGATGGCTTTTATAATGTTAACCATTATAACAGATGATTCACAATTCACGCTCACTCTCTCAACAAAACAAAGCAAAACAAAAACAAAATCTTTGCCAGGCAGACTAATTCAGGAAAACAAACAAACAAAAAAAAAAAAACATAATGCTCAAAACATTAAAATGCATGTCCTGATCAACAAAAGTAAGATGACATTTCAGATTCGTCAAACTCTCTCACACAGGCTCCGGGTCATCAGGCCATACTGTTGGACCCTGCCAAACCTTTTTATCCTCATCAGGTTGAAAATGACACAGACGTGTTCTGACATCTCAGCCTTATATCCCTGCAATCAGTTGGGCCCAATCATACAGACAAAAACTGAGGGTCAGCATAGAGGGCAAGACTGAAAATATGATGCCTGACTCAGTGTGATGGCTGGGGGCAGTTAGTAAGGACAAGAATACGAGTCTCACTTCCAATCTCATCCCGGCAGACCTGCACAGGTCATAGGGTCGGAGTGATTACATGCTATTACATGCAACAGCGCAGCTCAGGTTTGTTGTTGTACACAGAAGAGGTCACGAGGACCGCACAGGGACTTGGTGTTGGACATATAAATGACAAGAGTGCAGCTCTCAGGAGGAATTGCTTTAGAGAAGGCGAAGAGGGTGTAGCTAAAAAGAGGGCAGGAGGTGACAGCAGAAAAACACAAGAGCAGAAGATGAAAAGTGAGAGCGGCATTGGACGGCCACAGAAATACCTCAAAAGATTAACTTCTTAAATGGAGGTCAGAGAAATATCATTGTTTTGACAGAAAATGCAGTAGTAAGCATTGTTCTTCTAAAGATCTCTTTGGATGTGAATTTTAGTGTCCCTGAAGTAAATGGAAGCTTTGCAGGATTATCCAGGCTAAATAAATCTATATTGCAACATTAGCTGGAATCTACAATACACGAAAAGACAGCACATTGACTTAATGCTTGTGTGCAGTATCATTACTGATCAAAGTGGGCCTCATTCACAAATAAAAAAAAAATCTGTTTTTCCATCGAACGGTTCCAAGAACAGTAAGGATCGGTTCTAGTAGGGCCCTATAAAATTCCTATAAAATTTTATTTTTTCCTCAATAATAAGTTTTATTGTTTTCCAAATTCCATTTTTTTTTATTATTCTGGATTTCATTTGTTTTTTTTTTTTATTTTCATTTTTTTGCACTTAAATTAAATTTTAGTAATCAAAAAGCATGTATAATTAATTGAAATCATGACACTTTTATACAATTTAACAACAATTTATTAAAAGTTTAACAAAAATTAAATTTTTAGGGCCCTATGATGTTTTTTTTTTTTTTCTCAATGCCATTTTAAATTATTTATTTTGCCAAATTCTGTGTTTTTGGTTTTAATTTTCTGGATTCCATTTTAATGGTTTAATTAAATGTTAATAATAAAAAAGCATGCCAAATTACTTGAATTCATAAAAACAAAATTTATTAATTGCTTTTAAAAAAAAAATTTAAAAAAAATTTAATTTATCTTTTAATCATTACACAAACTTTTATGTCAAACAAAGTGCTGCACAACAGAGCTGTACTGTTAAAATTAAAACACCGAAGTAAAACTGATTATTCTTTAAAAAATAGTTTTAATTTATCATTATTATTGTTACGGACGTGCTGCCCAGAGAAGCGCAGAGACGAGGAGTAAATATAAGAAAGTCTTTTAATGATGATGAAGGGGAAAACAGAGAACCAAACACGTCTGTGCACAAACGAGAACGGATAAGGACTGAGGGAAAACACAGAGGTTATATACAAGAGCAAACACAGGGAAAAACGAGGGAATTAACAAGACACAGCTGATGATGAAACAAACGAGTGGCGGGAAAAAACTACAACAAAGAGCCATTTGGGACATAACAACAAAACAGTCCAAAACAGAAACACATGTAACAATTATTATTAGCAGTAGTATTACATTTAGAGTTCTTCAGCCACAATTTCTTTAAATTAAATTAAACTTTTGTTTAGACAGTTTGCCGTGAAGAGCTCTGAGTTTCTGTGTGTTTATTATAAGACGATGAAACTGTAAAATGCTCATGAAGTGACTCTCAGAGTGGCTCTGGAGATGAAGTTCATGCATTCATATCCTCATAATGAGGCAGCAGAAGCTGAAAACACCATAAGAGTCACGCATGCCTCAGCGTGTGTGGAAAACAAATCCGCGCGTCTGCTCCATTCATTCACACAAAGACACAGAACAGCGGTTTAGTATTCACAGACATCAATCTATATCACAACACCTTTTAAACGCACATATGACATATAAATCATGTTTGTAGCTCTAATTGTGAAAGAAATGTTATAAGCTAAAGTTTAGTATCTAAGGTTAGAGATTCTGTAGAATAATTTCTTTTTTAAAAACAGACAGACATTTATTCTGCAAGGATGCATTTAAATTTATCAAACGTGACAGTAAAGACTTAAATTGTTAAAAAAAAAAATCAAATAAAAGATGTTCTTTTGAATGGGGTTGGGGGGCTTGTTTTAAATTTGTGC
Source organism: Zacco platypus (assembly GCA_038088235.1). NCBI lineage: Eukaryota > Metazoa > Chordata > Actinopteri > Cypriniformes > Xenocyprididae > Zacco > Zacco platypus. Next base: position 23,908,792 of record CM076068.1, on the reverse strand, counting down.
TATATAAATAAACATCGTATTGTATTAAGCAGCAAAACTGTTTTCAACGTTTCTTTAGCAAAAATATTAAAATGATTCGGAATGATCATGTGACACTGAAGACTGCAGTAATAGCTGCTGAAAATTCATCATTGTCATGCAGGAATAAATTACATTTTAACAAACATAAACATAGAAAACAGTTATTTTAAGTTGTAATAATATTTTTTCACAATTTTACTGTATTTTTCATCAAATAAACTTCCATGTCACACATACAAGCAAATTTATGTCTGCGAGTAACTTTATAAACAACGTTGCTTATGGCTTGTGTAACGCAAAAACGATACGAACGAGTAAATGAACATGTTTCCTCATATTGAATCCATGCATTTGGTCTTAAAGTGACAGCAGGCTAATATTCTTGCTGCTTTCTGTCAGAGAGAAAATCACTTTAACACAGAATAATTATATTCAATTTACATACTGTTATTTTACATTTGATTATTATTATACCTGAATTTCTTTTTGGAAAAAAAGCTGTGTTTATTTCATTTAAATCATCCCAATCATTCTAGAATTATTACTTCTTTCCAAAATAGAGATATTTAAGTAATCTGGAGAATTTATTTCAAATTGCAAAGACTTCTTTCAAAGTCTTTTCTTTAAATCTAACAACCTTAAACTTTTGAACAGTAGAGTTAATACTACTAATAACCAGGGTTCATATTCAAACCCCGATGACCATTTATACCACTGCATAATAACATATCCATAATCCCATACATATTCTGCAATAATGCATTTCAAGTGTGCTTGAAGGATCTCAATGCTATTGTCTTGTTGTAAAAGTGTATAGGATAGAAGCATTAATCATGTGATTATCAGGGATCAGAAGCATTATTGAGTTTTATCCCTGCATTGTGCTGTAAGCCGCATCTTAGCGCATAGCATAACATTTTTTTGTTCCTGTTTCGCAATCACTTGACACAGGTCGCTCTTGATTTCTCAGGCCTGTGCTGCGCTTGTCAGCAAGTGACGGATTTAAATAAGATTTGCATCTCAAACTAGCCTGTGAGCAATATTAGTGTGATTTGTCGATCGAGAGAGAGAGCGAGAACACCTTTAGAAGATGACAGAAATATTGCATTACAGCTCATACAGAAAAAAAAGCCTGTCGCTGCCAATGACCTTGAAGAAAACAGCCAGATGAACTGATTTGCAGAGGAAGAGAATAAATGTCTCGCGATGAGGAAGATAAAGGTGTAGAAAAAGATAAGAAGTAGTACAATAGGACACCACCTCACATCACGTTTACTAAAGTAGCAAAGATGAATCCAATCCGACATGAGAACCAATGGGAGAGCGTTTAAATAGATTAGTCACACAGTCAAAGCCTCGTGGAGTCCAGGCAAAGGTAGTGAATGAAAACTTGAGAGTGAAGCGAGCAATGACTAAAGTGGCTCAAATTTGACAGTGCCACTTCAAGCGCTTACTGGCGCTGTAATTTCACCATACATATTTGAAAGTTAACTTGCAGGATGAAAGATGTGCAAGGGGCTCACGGCAGAAGTGTCACACTCGTAGACAGGCGTCATTAAGGGAACAAACAGTAAGATGGAAAAATCAGGCACGGTGAAGCGGAGCATCTGCACTTTTAAGATGCCGGAAGACTTATGATATTTACGCTTCGGGTTTAGTAATTTGGCTAGCATGGTAATAAACATTGATGAATTATGCATGACTGGTACAAGGAGGCAGTGAAATGACCAGGTTTTGCATACAAGTTTTGCTGAAGTTGGAGTTGTGCATTACTTAAAAATGCATATCGCAGACATTTATTTTGCTTTGCCTCTAGAGCAACATATCAGAGTTGGTATAAAACATATCTGATAAATAGATCTAACTTTTGTAAAAGGGTGTGTGATTCAGTATAATGTGATAAATGATTATTTAGACTAGAGTAAAATCTGGGGTTGGGAATTAAAAACACATGGAATAAAATTACTTTGTTTTATTAAAGATTTAGTTCAACCAAAAATGAAAATTCTCCCTCATGTCGTTCCAAACCTGTAAGGCTTTCGTTCATCTTCAGAAAACAAATTAAGATCTTTTTGATGAAATCTGAGCTTGTTGCTCCACCTCTTTGACGCTTCAAAAAGTTCATAAAGAGATCGTAAAATGAATCCATATGAATTGAGCGGTTTAGTCCGAATATTCAAAAGAGACTCGATTGCTTTATATAATGAACAGATTTAATTTAGGCTTTTATCATTTTCATTTTTGGGTGAACTACCCCTTTAATGAAATCTGAGAGCTTTCTGTTCCTCCATTGACAGCTTATGCGACCACCACTTTCAAGCTACAGAAAGGCAGTAAAGACATAAAGTAATCCACATGACTCCAGTGTTAAAGGTACAATATGTAGAATTTTTATATTAAAATATCCAAAAACCACTTGCACAGTGTTATATATTTTGTTAAGCTGTGTACTTACATTATCCTAAATGTTTCCAAGAATTTGTAAATTCAGAGAAAATCACAATTTTAAATAGTGGGCCGCCCCGATCTTTTCACTTCACATTGCGCCTGTAAATGACGTAATATCCCTGGGCTCACAGTAACTATGGCAACAGACACGGACAGCTGTAAGAGTAGTGTTTCAGCACTTATGAGTAGTTCGGTAGAATGAAATGTCCTCGTTTCTTTATATCCCCTGGGACTCTCGCGTGACACTGATATCTGTCTCTCATTAGTAATCGCGTCCGCGATTCTCGGCCACAGTCATGTTAAAAACATGCATTCACTCATCCATAAACATTATTTCCCCCATGAATATTATTAGATCCATCGGCATGACGACAAGTTCCATGATCCCATATTCACTGCGTCATCAATCTACGCCTTTGTTATTGTTTTGAATTGTTTAAAAACTACGGATTGTACCTTTAACCTCAATTTTCTAAAGTTTCAGGAGCGCTTTGTTTGTGGAAAAAACATAATTCATAACTTTATTTACAAAATATTAATCTCCAATTCGCGTTCGCAAGAACACCACAACGCATGCGCACTGAGATGACTCAAGAGCAGGTTTAGTTTTATGAAATATTACATCATGCCATAGGAAACTCTCAAAGGACAAAATGAATCAACTCACATAAACCAAGCACTCACTCACGTCTGGTGCAATGTTTTATCTGTCAAACATTTTCCCTGCTCATCTTTATGAATATAAACATTCAGCAACCCATATATGAAATGTGAGGACGGATATAAGTATGTACTAAGCTGGTCATGAGTGGCCTCTGTCTGTGCACTCAACCAATTTATAAACAAACAGTTTGCCGAATTCTCATCACATCGGCACTATTTTTTAAAGAAAGAAAGAAAGAAAAAGACATGACTGATGATGATGATAATATGATATGTAATCATAAGAGAATACCAATACCTATCCAACTGTGCACACGTTTGGATTAAACCCCTATGGAACAACTGACAAAACAAATCCAGAGCTCGAGTGACTGATCAGGTATGTTTGCTTTTCTATTATTTTGACAGTACATGACAAGATCAGCAAATAAATAAACTTAAAGGAACATATCTCAAGTCCAAAGGTGATATAATCACAACAGCCTCCTCAAGAAGGTTTTGGCATAAATCTATACAAATACATAAAATTAGTAGTCGATATGATTCATATTCCAAGTCTTTTAGCCGTTCCTTTACGTGTCACATTCGCGTTTTTTTGAACGCGTCGATTCGGAGTCGGTCATGTGACATGTCTGAAACAATGCTGTTTAGAGTTCATTAAGTTAAACAAGAACGTGTTTCGTCCAAAGGGGTGAATTTAACTCTAATTTACTGTAAAAGTAAGTTTACGTTATTCTGTTCAGTATGCTTCAGCACACTGGCTCAGCCATCGATAGCAGAGGTCTGTTAGCTTGTCTCGCTTGTCTCACAGATGTATCATTAAGGGCTGATGTTGTGCCCTTCCTGGAATAAATGATTATCATTTTGACACTTGACAAATCAGAGGTTTTCACAGTTGCTTGGTTTTCTTTTTACGATTCATCGGTGGCAGCCAAACATGGCATTTTTTCTTAAGGGGATTATTTTCACACATTCATTATGTTCAGTTGATTTGACAGTGCTTTGGCTGTAACAGTATATCAAGAAACCTCTCATAGGCAACCAGTTATAATTTGCAGACAGTACTATGTAGGCCTAATGCATCTTCGGTTAAAGCAATTGTCCTTTATCTGCCTGAATTTATATCCCTTACTGTAGCCGGGCTTAGCCTAGGCCTTCTGTTTGGAGTTGTACACATTGTTCCCTTTTGTTTTTCAATTTCTATTACATGCAATAAGTCGACAGATAACCCAGGATTCTTGCTCTTACAAGCAATATGAGGAATAACCTACTGGCTTTGTTTTAAAACCCTAATGACTCTTGGTGTATTATTTAGTACTGTAAGTCAGGGTTTTTAATCTTTTAGATGCTCCAGACCTCCAAATATGATCATATAAAGGCTATCTTTTATAAACAACCAACTTGTACACTGAAGAAAAAAAAAAAAAAAAATTATATAATTCTAAAATTACTTTCTGTTAAGTTACATCGTTATATTTTTTCTACTGACTAATTTACTGCTTAATGTATTTAATTTTAATCTAATTTTCATTTACATTAATAAAACATATTTTAGTGTCATTTAATCATTTTATAGATTACTTATTTTTATTTTAATCACATTTTTATTAACTGTTTATTTTAATCAAATTCATTACTATAAATTTAATAGAATTTATTACTCTCTCTCTCTCTCTCTCTCTCTATATATATATACAGTACTGTGCAAAAGTTTTAGGCAGGTGTGAAAAAATGCTGTAAAGTAAGAATGCTTTCAAAAATAAACTTGGTAATAGATTATATTTATCAATTAACAAAATGCAAAGTGAGTGAACAGAAGAAAAATCTAAATCAAATCCATATTTGGTGTGACCACCCTTTACCTTCAAAACAGCATCAATTCTTCAAGGTAAACTTGCACAAAGTCAGGGATTTTGTAGGCATATAGTTAGGTGTATGATTAAACAATTATACCAAACAGGTGCTAATGATCATCAATTCAATATGTAGGTTGAAACACAATCATTAACTGAAACAGAAACAGCTGTGTAGGAGGAATAAAACTGGGTGAGGAACAGCCAAACTCAGCTAACAAGGTGAGGTTGCTGAAGACAGTTTACTGTCAAAAGTCATACACCATGGCAAGACTGAGCACAGCAACAAGACACAAGGTAGTTATACTGCATCAGCAAGGTCTCTCCCAGGCAGAAATTTCAAGGCAGACAGGGGTTTCCAGATGTGCTGTCCAAGCTCTTTTGAAGAAGCACAAAGAAACAGGCAACGTTGAGGACCGTAGACGCAGTGGTCGGCCAAGGAAACTTACTGCAGCAGATGAAAGACACATCATGCTTACTTCCCTTCGCAATCGGAAGATGTCGAGCAGTGCCATTAGCTCAGAATTGGCAGAAAACAGTGGGACCCTGGTACACCCATCTACTGTCCGGAGAAGTCTGGTCAGAAGTGGCCTTCATGGAAGACTTGCGGCCAAAAAGCCATACCTCCGACGTGGAAACAAGGCCAAGCGACTCAACTATGCACGAAAACACAGGAACTGGGGTGCAGAAAAATGGCAGCAGGTGCTCTGGACTGATGAGTCAAAATTTGAAATATTTGGCTGTAGCAGAAGGCAGTTTGTTCGCCGAAGGGCTGGAGAGCGGTACACGAATGAGTGTCTGCACGCAACAGTGAAGCATGGTGGAGGTTCCTTGCAAGTTTGGGGCTGCATTTCTGCAAATGGAGTTGGGGATTTGGTCAGAATTAATGGTATCCTCAATGCTGAGAAGTACAGGCAGATACTTATCCATCATGCAATACCATCAGGGAGGCATCTGATTGGCCCCAAATTTATTCTGCAGCATGACAACGACCCCAAACATACAGCGAAAGTCATTAAGAACTATCTTCAGTGTAAAGAAGAACAAGGAGTCCTGGAAGTGATGGTATGGCCCCCACAGAGCCCTGATCTCAACATCATCGAGTCTGTCTGGGATTACATGAAGAGAGAGAAGCAACTGAGGCTGCCTAAATCCACAGAGGAACTGTGGTTAGTTCTCCAAGATGTTTGGGCCAACCTACCTGCCGAGTTCCTTCAAAAACTGTGTGCAAGTGTACCTAGAAGAATTGATGCTGTTTTGAAGGCAAAGGGTGGTCACACCAAATATTGATTTGATGTAGATTTTTCTTCTGTTCACTCACTTTGCATTTTGTTAATTGATAAATATAAACTATTAACATGTCTATTTTTGAAAGCATTCTTACTTTACAGCATTTTTTCACACCTGCCTAAAACTTTTGCACAGTACTGTATTACAGAAAAACTGTGCATGTTTTTCTGTAAAAAAAAAAAAAAAAAAAAAAAAAATATATATATATATATATATATATATATATAATTTATTTATTTACTTATTTATTTATTTATTTATTTTTCTCTAGATATTTCGACCACATTTCCATGGACCCACTGTCACTCCCTTGCGCCCCCCGGGGCTCCCTGCTCCTTAGTTTGAAAGCCCCTGCTGTAAGTCGCTTTCACAGCTGAAAATGCCTGGAACAGCTTGTCACCATAGGGTACTATCACGAAGAACCTATACTGAATGACTGACATCACATAGAGGCATGTTTCAGTAATGTGTAGTGGCATGAATTAAATTGCATAAATCATATCATATATCCAGCTTTTATATGAGTGAGAAATGACAGGTCGTGATCTCAGATAGCTCAGATTGTCTTGTTATGCATTACTTTCATCATGTCTTCATCATGTAGGAGAGAGTGGGGCTAGTTGTCACTTCAATAACACTCCACCATTATTGCTCGAGAAAAAAAAAAAAAAAAAAAACATAAATAAAAAAGTTGTTACAATGGAACCTGAGACCTTTTCAGCAAAATTTAAATTGTAAAATATATTATGACATCAATTATATTGTAATATACTTCATTAAACAATTGTTTTGGCCAGCAGCAAACTATTACATTTACAACATATGTGACAACTTGCCCCAGTCTGACATGAAAAGTAGTCTTATCCTTACAGGAAAAATCTACCTAAATTAATGTCTGAATGTAAGCCAGTGTGAATTTGTTTTCAATGGTTTACCTGACAGCTACAGTATAGCAAACATTATATAATTTTTGTTTTGTTTGTTTGGAGTTCAGAACTAAAGAAACAAATATTCTAATTTACGAGGGTTTGGATATTGTAGGTGTTTGAAACCTCATAGAAGTTTAAGTTCCTTGTATTGACCAGATTGTATATATCTGTCTGTTATATTTCCTTGAACTACGAAACTGGCATATTAACTTTTCTTACATATTATATGTATTAGAAAGCAATTCCTTCAGGCTGATTTTCCTGCATTTCATTCTGTTTTCATTTCACACTTTCGCTTGTTTGCACGCAAAAACAACGAGCCCAAAATTTCTCATAAAACTTCAGCAGCCTGCTGGAGTGACGAAGGCGAGTGTGAAGCTAATAAGGTTTGCACAATGAATGTGCTGTGAGAAAAAAAAAAAAAAAAAAAAAGGATCTCAGGTCATATTCCATAGACTGCATGTGTGAGAGTGTTAAAAAGGCAGAGCGTGACAGTGAGAGAAAAGAGGGAGAGCTGTGAGTAGAAAGAGAATGAGCACAGAAAACGTTGAAAACTAGTGAAAAGATAGGGAGATGGAAAGCACAAGGTTTTCCAGAGGATCTATTTTTTTCCCCTTTCTTGTCAGCAGAAGCCTCACTGGGTTTCTTTCCACCCAGGATTTGCCTACACAAAAGCAACCTAAGTAATACGGTCTAATCCCTGAATCCGAGCCTGGTGGGGAGTATGATAGATTTGTAAATGGTGCCCTTTACAAATCTGTTTTATTCCATTTTGTCTTTTCACATCCATGTCATTCACCTTTTCATTTCCTTTCTCTCCAAAATGCTTTATCTGCATCCCTTAGTTGCTTAATACTTTCTTCCTTTCCCTGTGCTCCAAATCGATAGTAAGCGCTTAACAATGTTACGGCTCAGGATTGGATGTTCCTCATTCAAATAATGTCCATAACTTATTGTTGTATTTAAATATATATAGCAATTTACAGTCCTATTTGCACTCCACATTGACTGTGTTCTGATTGGAAAATGTAATGTAACAACTTAATTGTTATATCGAAGGTTATGTTTCAGGTAGGAGTGGGAATATGGGCTCAAAACTGTTTATGCTTTTGTAAAATGTAACTATATAACATGAAAAAGTATATTTATGATATAAATATAATATCAAGGATCATAAACATTCATAAACATGCTTATGTTTCTAAAGCTGCGCATTCATTATGTAAATACTTATGCATTTGAGATGTCCATATTGAGTTTTTCAGTGTATATTTGACGTGGAAACGTTCGGTATGAATACTAAGGAGATCAGTAAGTAGTAAGCTCCATTCCAGCCTGAAAACTGCACAGTATACTGTTTATAAAATATCAAATGAAACCATAAACATTATGCAACAATAAATATTTTACATTTTATTGTCACATGACCTAGAGCTGCTGCACGCTAATCCTTCTTATGCTTTTCTTATTCAGTTTTGTTTAAATGTCAAAATGACAAAAAAAAAAAAATGTCTTCATAATTATAAATCAAAAAGATGATGAAATTATGCCCAGTTCATTCATCACTCTATAAATAGAATGTCAAGACTATTGCATTGGGAAAGTATTTCCCACATTTCGGAAATGCTATAGGTCATTCAGATATTCTATATATACAGAAAGATCACAAATTGTGCCTGAGGAAACTGGTTATTTCTCAACTCTTTGTAGAAATTGCCAGGAATTTGGCACCTCAACATCTGCAGGGTATAATCCCAGATTCCCCTTTTGTTTGGAAGTTTGTTTGGAAAGGACCATCGGGGCTCTGGACAGCTACTGAGCTGCCCAGCTCTGGCCTGCGCAAGGCATTATTTTTCCAATTAACCCTCATACATACACACATTGTGTATTTTTTTTCCCCCTGCGGCGAACCCAAAGACTATTTAACAATAGATGTAGTGTTCGTGATGTCACCTATAGGGTTTTGAAGAGCATTTTTGAAGCCCAAAGTGGGCGGAGCCGGTCGTCGCCATCTTCCGGATGGATGACCTAAAATGGGCAAAGAGGTGGGACATGGGTGGAATTACCATGGGAGGTTACGTGACGGCTAACAGACAGCAGACAAATGGCAAGTAGAGACAGCAGCAGCAATCCACCTATCACTCAATTGGCCACACCCTTAATTATGCATAACTTAAACATAATTTAAATGGATGAGTTATGAATAAAAATCACCCCCCTCACAGTTGTCATGGAGGGCAAAATTAAGTATATAGACCAAAACCACATTTTATTACAGGCTCTAAAAAAAAAAATTCTGCTGTAAAGTTGGGCATTTTAACATTGACTCTCTTTTGGAGCCTGTCTCTAGCAGCCAGTCAATGAATTGCAATTTAAGTCACTTCCATGTTGGATTCAAGAGGGGTTCCCGCTTGGGTGAACCCAACCTACATTTTAGCATCTTATTTGTCTATATCTATTTAAAAAATAATCACCTTTAGAGCCCTCCAAAGAAGGACAAATCGGGCTCTCGTGCCTCTTCATATTGTACCTAAGGTTGTAAAATCACAATTGACCCTTCGCAAAGACCCGCCCCCTTTAGTTACTGTTGCTATGTCTGACAAGCCATGCGCTCTCACGCCACACATCATGTTCTCACGGAGTGAAAAATACATCCCGGAGCAAAGAGGACACTGACAACACGTCGACAGACAAGACGGAGCATGTTACTTTTGATATGAAACAATTTCATATTTAAAATATTGTAATTTTTGTAAAGAAGTTTAAACAATAAAAAGCGTATAGTGTCTCTTTAATGTGTCGTGACAGATCGCTGTAGCTCCTCGTGAACCGATCATCTCTTCATACCAGTTCATTTATTGCATCACATAAACATGAATGAACATCAGAAGGAATGTTGTTTCAAGCGCAGAAAGACGTGAGTACACACAATTTTTCAAGTTCAAGTTCACCAACGTTAATCTACTTACTCGCCTGACTGCTTTGTCGGACAAAATGGCAGATTCTGGGTTATGATTGGTTAGATCGCCTGTCAATCAAACTGCCGGTGAAGGGTTAACTGTGCTGCTTTGTGAAGGCATTGGAGATATACTTAGTCCATTCTGCAGCCACATGACTGTAATTAACTTTCCAGTTTATGCCTATTTTGGTACATTTATGATCAAAGTTCAATTATTTTTTTATTGTTGACTAGTGCTAGTGCTTTCACCCTTCAGTCTGCTTGGCCTTTATTGACTTCAGATTACCTCATCTCCTGTGTGCTCTGATTGAAGTCTCTGAATCATCAACCACTGTCCGGCTAGAGTTTCCACACTGTCTGAGTAAGATTAATCTATTCTACACACTCTCCCTTTTCTTCCGTGGCTGTGTCCGAGAGCTGAAGAGTGCTGCTTTTGCCGACAGCATATGGAAGCAGGAAGGCATCAAGGCACATCTGAATAAATTTTCAGTTTCACATTTGTAACACAAAAACGTAGCATTCATTTCTGCACTAGGTAGAAAGAATACAAAGAGGCTGAAGGACCATTTGATGAAGTAAATGAATTCAAAAATGTAAAAATGTTGCCCTTTTTTCATTGTGATTCCATTTCAAGTTGAAGTATTTGATCGGTTAAGCTCACTTGAACTTGTTCTAGGTCACAAGACTAATCAAGCTCACAGACTAATATCTTAACCATTTTTTTTTCATACAAGAGTAAAATTTAATTTTAAAAAGAACATTAAATATTCACCTTACTGCCTGTAGACATTAGACTGATTAATATTGTAATCAGATATTTAAATTCAGTCAATATTATAATGCAATTCAAACAATAAATGCTGTTTCTTTAATTTGGAGCTCAGTTTTTAACAGCAGATGCCGCTCTAGGCAATTTTTAAACGCATGCCCAAATGCTCATGAAGAAGACCAGTCTTGAGTTCGGCTGAGTCTGACAATTAGTGTAAACAGCCCACTGCAAACACCTTTGAAATTCGCTTCAACCTTTTCAAACTTTATGAATGATTATTTTAAGGTTCACGTGGTGTGTGTCAGGAACTGGAAGGTAGCAGAGCTATTTCTAAAGAATGCAGTGCTATCTGCTGTTAAAAACTAAACTCAGAATCGAATCGAGAGAGAATCGCAATAGATAAGGAAAATATCAGAATCGATCAAGAATCATTTCTCAATTCGCGATGCATCGATGTATTGTCCCAGCCCTAGTGTTGAGCTATATAAAAATGAATAGATTTTTTTTGTTGAAGAATATATCCAAACAGTTGCCCACCTGTCTAAAGAAACACATAGTATATTAAAGCGTCATTGGTGTTTCCATGGATTGTACAAAATAATAATGTAATTCGAGGGTAACGCGGGTATGATGTCATTGATGGGTGTCCATGTCCTGGTTAAAATTGCTTATTTCTCTGCATTTAAGCATTCTTGGAAACATTTGGGATAATGTAAGTCCACAAGTCAACATTGCTCTAGTGGTTTTTGGATATTTTAATCCAAAAATTGTACATATTGTGCCTTTAATGTAGCGAATGAGAGGGTTCCCTGTATAGTTTACAGCATTAGCTGAGCGATTTTTTTTTTCCCTAAACAAAATCAGAATCGAATCAAATCGAGAAATCTGTGTCAAGACCCAGCCACAGTAGTTTTATAGTGTCCATTTCCAGAATCATGCTGCGTTCCACCTCAGGACTCTCCCCGTACCTCCACGGAGATATGGTTCCTTGAAAATCTGTCTGAACCCACAATCCTTCATACTAAAATGCTGTCTGTGAAGTCATTGAATTGGCTTTCAGACACAGGCTTTGCGAAGCTCACGGCAGCAAACAGCTAATACCGTAGCTGTGGAGTCAGCACAGAAGACCATAATTCGCAGGCCGTGGAGAATATCGGGTCATTGTGTTATCCACACTCGTGATGCTCTGGGAAACTTCATTTTGGTTGTTTGTTGGAAATAGTGTCATGCATGGGGGTGTTGAGGAACATCTGTTAATTTCCCAGTGGTTGAGACATTCATAATACTATGTAATTTTAGCTCGCTCTCAAAGGCAAGCTAGGGACTGGAAGAAATCTCTGCAGATGAGCAGGATTTAATTTGTATGGATAAAGGAAGTATCTGTAAAATATCCCCCCCTCCCAGCTTGTCTTAATTGTCTGTTAGCAACACCATCTTGATGACTCATTGAACTCAAAGTGGCAACATGATTTTTGTGCATGTTAATAAGGTTGCATATGACTGGTTTGAGTTTCATTTGCATATGCAGGATATTGCTGTTTAGATTTGCCTGAGGTAAATACGCACACCAATTTCGCTGGCGACAGAAAAGTTCATTCAGAGGTGGCCTCGAAAGATTAGGAAGCTGCAATCTCGGAAGAAAATTAAGAAACTTATCAAACGCTTCTTATTCCAGTCTCAAATGACTCATTTTTCCCCCTTAAAATGATTCATTTCTGGTCCTCAAAGCACAAGTGATTGCAAAACTGATTCATTCTTTTATAAACAGCCATTTGGTACAGAGTCATTTGTAATCATTCTTAACAATGTAATCAATTTAACAACCCTCTATTTTTCTTTAGAATTCGACTGCAATTGCAGAGAGTTTTAGGTAATCCAATACTGAATATCACGATTGTGGCACAAAACCACAGATCTTTTTGTGCTGAAAAATTCTGATGACTTGATTGCCCATCACTTTGTAAATTTATATCTGCTTTTTCACTTCTCTCTGTAAAATGGCTTGCGGAAATAAAATGTTCCCACATGATTTAAGGAACTCCTGAATAATAATAATAATAATAATAATAATAATAATAATAATAAATGAATAGGCGATTCACTAAGTTATTTTCTCTCTAGTTCAAAATACACATTACAGAAAGCAGAGTATAATTTTCACCATTCTTCATTTTGAAGAAAAAAAAAAGACCCGAAATCTAAAATATATTCAAATTACAGTGTAAATATCATAATGAATTACAATTGGAAAAATAATAATCAAATATAATTGGAAAGTTACAACAAATCAGAGGTCAAAAGTGAATCGGACGTACAGTTTTACAAGCAGCGAAAGTGAAAATATAACTCAAGAAGAGTTTTGAGGACGCTTGCGTAACGCCGTCTCCGTTTTAAGCATGTCTCTCAGTTCGTCAGGAGGCTGTGATCTTTTTAATTCTCCACCTGCTCTCACTCGATTAGCGTGTGTCTGAGTAATCCCATTAAAGTCTGAAGTTTCCTCCAGCAGTGCGATCTCTGCTGTTGTTGCTCAGCTGGAGGTGAATGTGTCCTGAAACAAAGACGCAAGAAGATCTGCGTCCGTTTCTGCCTCCTAGGGACTGAGTGGCCTACGTTGTGCTTTTTAAAGCCAAATTTTTTGATTCATGATGAGCATTTGGCAGTACAAAACTGCTCCTTCTGTCTAAATGTAGTTGTCTTGCCAATGCATTACAGGACAAATCAGCAACAGGCCAATGAAAAATGGTTTGCAAGAAGTATTACTGGACATAAGTAATTTCATTATGCCTAGATGTTGGTGCGTCTTTGGCAAGAGTTCTCAATTCATGATTGTTCTCTGACTCCAGTTTAGTCATTAGTCACGTGACTTTTAAATCACATACTACAAACTAACAGGTGTTTTGTGCATGCAAGCTACTTGAAGATATGTTATATATATATATATATATATATATATATTAGGGATTAGATTGAGATGAGAATCTTGATCAAAGCATGAGGGAAAAGTATGGAAAAATCATATTCAAATATTCTCATAATCTGCTCTTACAGGCAATTTTGTTATATTAGTAAAGTAGTGTCCGTATGACCATAATACCATTTTAATTGATTCACAATTAAAGGTTTATGAAACCTGTTTATTCCAGACATATCTATCTATCTATCTATCTATCTATCTATCTATCTATCTATCTATCTATCTATCTATCTATCTATCTATCTATCTATCTATCTATCTATCTATCTATCTATCTATCTATCTATCTAAAATAGTATAGAATTTGAATATTGGTCTTTTATCAGTTGAGAATAGTTATTGAAAATTAGTGCACCGTATATATGACCCTGGTAAGTTCCTGGCGAAATAACATTGCTGAAAACTGGAAAATGACAAAAAGTTGTAGGTTTCAGGGTTAGTTTCTCTGTTGCTGCCCCCCCCCCCTCCCTTCCTTTTCTTTTTCTTCATTTCTACTCAATGGCAAAAGTAGAACGGACAATATAGACAAGAAGTCACAGGTTCTGTGTTTTCGCAGGCGTGTAAAAAGACCCGCAGACTGACCAGAGATCAGTGTTAGTCTCACCATCCTGAGAAGTCCTCTCCCACCATCATTAATCTTACTTTTCCCTGCTTTCAACAACCCCTGTTGCAGGCAGACTCCCATGGGCTCCCATCTCTCTATCCAAGTGTCTGTTGTTGTTGTTTTCTCTCCTCCCCCCACACCACCCCTCCTCTCCTCTACTTTGTCTGTTGAACTGAGATGTGATTAAGAGTACGTCCACACGGAGACGCATTTAGCTGTATATGTAAACATTTTGTATCATATCAGCGTTTCATCCTGAAGGATCCGGCGTTTTGAGAACCTGAAACCGCCAATCCATATATTTTGTGAAACGATGATGTCATCACTCCACATCTCGACTGTATTCAGAAACCGCTACATCATGTAAGAGCAACAACAACAACAATGGTGTACTACATTTGTGTTCGTGCTGCAGAAGCTACTGAGCTTATTAGCTTTACTATAGAGTCAAGCTTTATTACTAAGCTTTAAAAGAATGCAAGGTTTAAGTGCCTGCTCCATGTCTTATTCTCCGTTTTTAGCGTATGTCTGTGGCAGAATTACAGCGAACAATTTACAAAACAAAAGATCTGATTTTGTTTACATCAAAGCTCTGGCTTTGTGGGTAAAACAGTATGACTCAGCAGGGAGTCTTCTTAACACTACATTTGTGAATGTATGGGATCCTAATCGATGTATATAGCTGTCAGGTATTCGTAACATTTCATTTGTGTAATTTTCTTGGTTGAAGGACAGTTTAATTCTATGAAATTAATATTCCTTCCTTATTTACATATCTCATGTTGTCACAAACCCCTATGGATGAAACTTTTTTTTTTTCTTTTTTTTTAATTAAACTAATTAAACTTCATAATTAAAGATTCCAGACAGGCTTACAGTATGTTTCAAATTCTAGCTTTTTTCAGTAATAATAATTTTATTATTTAAAGAGCAACAACTCATGGAACTGGAATTATTTTATTTATTAAAAATTGTTTGTATGTAAATACTATGCAGCGCCTCTGCATTCCAGCAGTTTGTTGATCAAAGCTGAGTTTGTTCTTTAAGATCAAGAATGTGAAATGGTTATTGGGCTACACAATACTGGAGAATTCCAGAACTACACAGAGGAAGTCCCTGAGAAAGTTTGACAACCTCTCTGAATAGTTTGGTAAGTAAAAGGGCAGAAGGTCTTGAGATATTTGAGCACAGGCATTTTTGCTATTCAGTTTTCACAGGCCCTCACAGTCTTTGTGTCCACACTTTGGTGATGTAAAGCTGCATAGACTGGCAGGCAGAAATGCGTTGTAGAGGCCAAGAATGTTTGTGCCTAACGTGACACATGTCCTGTGCCATTTTGGACATTATAAACATCTGTTGACCATCACAAGTCTGCAAGTACACATCAAATGTGCCATTTGGGATAGAGCCATCTTTTTAAAGTACAATAGGTTTGGTGCGATAAATGCATTTCTGCAATTAAAATGCCAAACATGGACTGCAATACTCAAATAAATAATCCAAAGAAATCCATCTTTATTTGTGGCTTTATTTCACTATGGAAAATAAAGCATGAAACTTTGAGGCCAATTGTTCTTGAACTTTTTCAAGACACCCCCCCCCCAAATACATCTACTGTACAATTAATCCTACTCTTGTCTCACTACGCGAATGAAAGGAACAATGAGATATTGCATTGACTTGAAATGTCAGGAATTACACGACTAGGCTTCAACACCTCGCTTTGAGACCTTTATTAAAATGAATGTCTGAGGATTTAGCTTTCATGTTCCCCTGCACCCCGACATCGGAGTCTTATTTGTAACATTACTGGTCACAGTTTTGAGGGATTAGTAGGGTGGTTTTAGCTTATCGTCTCTGGCAGAGGCGCAGGATGCTAAAACTGTGTCTCTGAGCAAAAAATAAAGCTAAAACTAAACATGATATTATTAATATACCACAGTCAGTGAGGAGTTTAGCTAGGCGGCTCTATTTTATTAGGGGCTAGCTACTGAAAATGTGATGGCAGCTAATGCTTTTTGTACCCCTGAGGGTAGCGGTTTGGGGACAGTGTCACCCATTGGTTTTTAAATGATCAGCACATACTTGTGTCCAAATACAGGTAATACAAGTACGCAAATGACCAAGTGCAAAGACCTCAAGTGTGGCTATATCTTTATAGTACTTTTGTCGAATGTACTATGTGTAGAAGGAAGTGCCACCTATTGAAGAATAAATAAGCAATTGCAGTGTTTTTTTAAACATTTTAAAACCACAATTTTTAGGGATGTTTTGTCCATTTATATTAGTAACATATTTTCTGCTGCCATGATTGACCCTGTAATTGCTGTTTGCTATTATGTTTATCAGTTTTAATATTTATAATCTCTAGAAAAAGTAATAATTTAAAAATTGCTCCATTATTATTAAATACACAAGATAATGAGAACTCAACAAGAAACAGGTGTCGAACATAATCAGTAACTAAGGGAATATATCAGAATATGCTTGGCTGTGTCCGAAATTGCCTCCTATACCATCATTCACTCTTTTCTACATTAGTCCACTAATATAGTTCACTTGAAGGAGTGAAGGAAAACGAGTCAGACACTGAGGCCCTGTTTACATCTGATATTAATATGCGTTTTTTTTTTTTTGCGGATTTTATTAATATGCGTTTTGGTCAATCAGATCACATGTAGACAAGAGAGACACATTCCTGTTTACTCCTGGTGTTTTAATCTGTCACGTTTGACCACTTTCAACAACTTCCGTCCTGATTTCTTCGAATGGAGGGTCTATGGGTGGATAAATGTATGGGTAAATGTATCTTTCGATCTAATGGACAAAATAAGCTCAGACAATTTAGATATGAACACGTCCAGAGGCGACGGAAAACATACGGAGACTATCAGCTTTTGTTTCTGCTCTGATAGCCTGTTAGAAATCAGGAATAGTGTGAGAACATTGTGCTTAGTACATTTTTCATCTTCACACCAAGTTTGGTTTAAATACCAAGTTTAAATCCCATGTGGCTTGCACGCTTCCCATAATGTTTACGCATTATGTCAGTAGACGGAAGGTAGGCGGTCTTTTGTGACTGTTCGAACACATGAACACTATGAACGCAATCTGGTCTCTGGAAGTGGTCAAAAGTGAACAAGCTCGAAACATCTTAGACTCTGTTTACACCTGTATTTAGCATTGTCCACTTGTGATCCGATTGACCAAAATGCATGGTGTAAACATATGCGAGCCGGAAGGGCTGCCGCTTTTGCATAGTTTGTGATTGCTGTTTAATATTTATTTGAAACTTAGAAATCTAGCAGGTCAAGTAGTAAGATGAAAAGATTTACTTGTCATGGAAACTAGCATGTATAAACCTTAATTAAACAATTTAATAATCAATTAATAAGGAATTTATACGTTTATGATATTGCGCTGTATCCACATTGGACCAGCGGTTTGAAAAATGGATGGAAGGACGATTCAGCTGCAGGCGCCATCTTCTGGTCAGACGTGGGAATTAATTCAGCGTGCGACTCTCAGTTCATTATGGGTGTTCTTTAGCCGCTGAGAATACATCGGTTGTACACTCGTTGTTGTGGTGCATTGTGGGTTTGAATGAGTGACTCGATAACATCCACTATGGTTTCGGACACCACTGCAAATGGCTGTCCCCTCAAATAGTGCCCTATTTAAGGGAATATGGAGCAATTTCGGACACAGACCAATGAGCCCATGACAGCCAAGGAAACAGGAACTAAACCTGAAAAGGGAAACCAGGATGTAATGAAATAATCTTCAAACTAAGAGCCTCTGAACACAAAGAACCAAAACTGTAACACCTACCTCAACTTCCTGTTTCAACAGGAAGTGCATCCCCTCAGCAGCTGCTGGTAGCTCCGGGGCAAGTTTTTAGAAGGTTTTCTGTGAAAAGGACATGGGAGTATTGCAGATGACAGCATCCTGCTAATGCAACACAACACAATGTGGACAAAAGGAAGAATAGGACAGAGAGGACAAGTTTTAGAAAGGCTGAACAACATCAAAGTGCAACTTTAAATTTCATATCAGGGGTCAAAATAGAAGGAGCACGAAACAGGGTGAAAGAGACACCGTGAGCACAAGAGAAAAGAGGAGGCAGAGGCTTTGATGTTCAAAGGTCTCTTGAATCCACTCAGGAAAAACAGACAATAAGAAGTACTGTATGTATTAATATTGACCTAAGACAAGGAGCTGTTCTTAATGTCATTCTGTGGTTTGTTTTAGATGGGAGGAGGAGACTGGCTCTCTGTCCACAATTTTAACTTCTAATCTCCTTTCTTTCTTGTTTGCTTTTCAATTCATGTTCTTAGGCCTGAAATATGGATAGCCAGTGAGCCAGAAACGTTGACCCAAAGCACAATTAAGAATTAAAGAGGATGAATATTAATTATCAGCAGTTAATCATAACACAGAAACCAATAAAATAAAAATGCCCGTAATTTTCTGTAAGTGATTTACAGTTGCGTAGTTCAGAAGTGGCAAAAAAAAACGTTAATATCAACGAGCTCTTTCCAGTGCGTCAGCCAAATGCGATCAAACCTCGAAGAAGAAAGCTGAGAAATTCACTGTATAATGAAGGGAGTGGGGGAAATGAGGCGAGCCGATTGAGATTGTTTGGTTTGCAAGAACAAGAAACGGAGAAGAAAGACTTTTGAAGGGTTTGTCGGAGCGAATGAGAAAGATGACACGTCTGAAAGAGGTTTTCACATGCATGCTTATGTAAATAATGTGTTAATTACAGAGCATCCAGCATCCAGATTACAGACATGAAACAGGGGCCTCTTGTTGTGACCTTTCTGAATGGATATGCAATCAGACTCCAATAAATAGACCTTCTATTTCAAGTGCTCAGTCTCGCCCCCTCCCTCGCCCCAATCAGTGACTCCATTTCACTCTTTTTTATGGCTGCATCTTCCCATCAGCTCTCCTTGTCCTCTTCTTCTCTCATTTCTCATTTGCTGTGATCTGTCTTGATTTGGCACTATGAGATCTAAGCCATGGGCAGACAAAAATGGCAGAGACAGTTGCACCTGCAGATTCTTTGCAGGTTTATTTAAAGTAATACTTTGATTTTAAAGTTTCTGTCACACTGATCTGAGTTTATTAACGAATTGTGCAGTGATTGTTGCTTTGCTTTTTGTTTGAGTGGGAAATAAAACCAACGTTCTTGTTAAGGATTCCGTGCACCTCGCAATACAGAACGCATTGACCTCCAAAAGCTTGAACAAGAATAAAGTCCTAAGCCCTAGATAATATGAGTAAACTAGATCTTGTAATCATGTTAATTTGCTCTCTGGCTAATTTGCCTCTTCAAACGCATGTGCGGATTTGATTTGTATACTGGATTGAATTGTTGATTGAGATAATTACACGTTTCTGTGTTTATAGAAAAGGGCACATGCATCAATACTTCAAACTATGATCAGCAATGCAACATTTTCTACTCTGGGAAACCCTGACGTAATTTGGAATCAGTAACAGGCTACAATTTGTAAGCAATTTACCCAGCACTGCATATAAAAAGTGGCATGCAAAGTGGCCTAAAACTGACCAATTTTATAATAGATTTTAAGAAATTGTGTGTGGGTGTGTGTCTATATTTGTGTGTCTGTGTGCGTATAATTATATTTTTATTTTTTGTTTATGTGTCTCGACACGAGAAATGAACTTCATATTCATAATTAAGTTGAATGTGGGTTCATGAAACTTTACTGTGTTTGACTTGGGATGTTCTTGGTGCATTGAAAGCCATAATTCTTTGAATATCTCTTTGTAAAGCTTTCTTATTACTTTGCTTTGTCCTTTAAATGCCATCTTGAGTCAAAAAAACATGTATGAAAGTCATCATCTTGGGTGCAAAGTTGGACCTCTCATTGCATAGACAGACATTGCATTTGCAACATAAACTGTCTGCACTTTGAAAGGTCAGAGTTCCAATTGTTTCAGTCATGAGCACCGTATTACACAGTTTAAGCAGAGCGCGAAGATGTAATGCTGTACAGTAGAGTTCAGTTCATTGTGCTACGATGCGATTTATGTGACTACTCTGTTGTTTCACACCAAAACTTTGCTGTGACCTACTTTTTTTGTTCTATAAAAATGGATTATATGATAATGTTACAAGAAAATGAGATCATTCAACTTGTTGTGGCCCGCTGCGTAATGTCAACACATCTGCATTAAACATCCCATTAAAAAGTACATAATCTTGCCGTTACCCACTCCAAAACGGATTACCCTTTGCCAAATTCCTAAGTGTGTTCCAGTGGAGTTATCACCCTTGAAAGGCTTCATGAGCTTTTGAAATGCCTCTTCACCTTTTGAGTAGGCGCTAATTACCCATGACTGCCTGCTACACTTTACATGAGGCCCAGCTGTGCACAGCAAACACCCACCACGCAAACCCAAGGGCTCGTTTCATTTGGTTTCCTTAGAATGACTGTACTGCTAATTTGAGCGTGCCTCTGTGGCCAATGCTGGCCTACAGGTCTCACTAAACACACAGTTTAATGATCTCCCAAAAGAGAAACAGCCCCAAACAACTCCCAAATTATACTGTAATTGCAACAATTATGTTGCAAGGGGAGGGGTCACCTGTAGGCTGAAGGACACACTTGACTGCAGGCTGAGAAATTTCCAAACGCCTGTGTTGTTAACACAAACATGCATCACTTAAAGTGGTAAATAAGTGTATGGATTTATTCAACGGAAGCTGGTTATCTAGACGGCGCACCATCAGTCATATACTGTAAATCTGAGTTTGATGGTAATTAATTAAAACTATGTTTATACAAGGTGCAATACATCTATCCCTTTGTCTGTCTGTTCATAATCCATCCAATATCCATCCATCCATCCCTTTGTCTGTCTGTCATCATCCATCCATCCATCCATCCATCCATCCCTTTGTCTGTCTGTCATCATCCATCCATCCATCCATCCCTTTGTCTGTCTGTTCATAATCCATCCAATATCCATCCATCCATCCCTTTGTCTGTCTGTCATCATCCATCCATCCATCCATCCGTTTGTCTGTCTGTTGATAATCCATCCAATAATCCATCCATCCATCCCTTTGTCTGTCTGTTCATCATCCATGCATCCATCCATCCATCCATCCCTTTGTCTGTCTGTTCATCATCCATCCATCCATCCATCCCTTTGTCTGTCTGTTCATCATCCATCCATTCATCCATCCCTTTGTCTGTCTGTTCATCATCCATCCATCCATCCGTCCATCCATCCATCCATCCATCCATCCATCCATCCATCCATCCATCCATCCATCCATCCATCCCTTTGTCTGTCTGTTGATAATCCATCCAATAATCCATCCATCCATCCCTTTGTCTGTCTGTTCATCATCCATGCATCCATCCATCCATCCCTTTGTCTGTCTGTTCATCATCCATCCATCCCTTTGTCTGTCTGTTCATCATCCATGCATCCATCCATCCATCCATCCATTCCTTTGTCTGTCTGTTCATCATCCATCCATCCATCCATCCCTTTGTCTGTCTGTTCATCATCCATGCATCCATCCATCCATCCATCCCTTTGTCTGTCTGTTCATCATCCATCCATCCATCCATCCCTTTGTCTGTCTGTTCATCATCCATCCATTCATCCATCCCTTTGTCTGTCTGTTCATCATCCATCCATCCGTCCATCCATCCATCCATCCATCCATCCATCCATCCATCCATCCCTTTGTCTGTCTGTTGATAATCCATCCAATAATCCATCCATCCATCCCTTTGTCTGTCTGTTCATCATCCATGCATCCATCCATCCATCCCTTTGTCTGTCTGTTCATCATCCATCCATCCCTTTGTCTGTCTGTTCATCATCCATGCATCCATCCATCCATCCATCCATTCCTTTGTCTGTCTGTTCATCATCCATCCATCCATCCATCCCTTTGTCTGTCTGTTCATCATCCATGCATCCATCCATCCATCCATCCATCCCTTTGTCTGTCTGTTCATCATCCATCCATCCATCCATCCATCCCTTTGTCTGTCTGTTCATCATCCATCCATTCATCCATCCCTTTGTCTGTCTGTTCATCATCCATCCATCCGTCCATCCATCCATCCATCCATCCATCCATCCATCCATCCATCCATCCATCCATCCATCCATCCCTTTGTCTGTCTGTTGATAATCCATCCAATAATCCATCCATCCATCCCTTTATCTGTCTGTTCATCATCCATGCATCCATCCATCCATCCCTTTGTCTGTCTGTTCATCATCCATCCATCCATCCATCCTTTTGTCTGTCTGTTCATCATCCATCCATTCATCCATCCCTTTGTCTGTCTGTTCATCATCCATCCATCCATCCATCCGTCCATCCATCCATCCATCCATCCATCCCTTTGTCTGTCTGTTGATAATCCATCCAATAATCCATCCATCCATCCCTTTGTCTGTCTGTTCATCATCCATGCATCCATCCATCCATCCATTCCTTTGTCTGTCTGTTCATCATCCATCCATCCATCCATCCCTTTGTCTGTCTGTTCATAATCCTTCCACAACCTATCCATCCATCTCAATATACATATCCACATTTTCAAGAAGTAATTTTAGAGCGTGAAACAAAAAACAAGATTTGAAATAAAACTTACCTTGACTCAATCTTTCCTCTCTCACTGTTACACCAAAGATAGGATTGCTTTATTCAAATTTATGATGTGTCTATATAGCGGTGTGTGAATTTCTTTTAAAATAATGGTGCGATCATATAGACTATTCTCCAACGCGACCTGTTGAATTATCTGATCTATTTTGTGATCACAGGGAAAGCATGTTCTGCTGACAATGAATTCTGTGCGTGCCGAAGATGATGAAGACGGATTTATGCACGACAGTCTCATTACACCAGCTTAATTTAACCTTTGCGGGTGAGCAGTTCATAATATTACCTTCTTTTTAATTGGCCTGTTTTAGAGTTTGTTGATAGTTATTGTAATTGCTGCCATGAACAACTGGCTTTGCGTTTATAGGGAAGATCATTAAAAATCCATCATGGAGAACGGAAGCCGAACTTCAAACGTTCACCAAGGGGAAGGCGTTTAGGGTTCTCCCACGCCGACTACAATTACCAATCCCGTTGCCTTCCAATAAAAACAGAACAGGCAGTGTCTGGGAGGGGGAAAGATTCGAGAGATAGATGAATGAGAATTAACTACAAACAGATAAAGTGTGAGATGAAATGAATGTGCATGGTGGGGACATGAACATGCACTAGGGGACGTTTGCAAGGGCAGGACAAGGGGGAGGATTAGGTTCATTTAATCAGTACTAACGGCTCCACTCGTTTTCTGTAATTCACACCAACTCATTCTCGGTTATCTCAGAGAAGTGTTTATTCAGATGCATGTGGGAGAAGGGGGTTTCATTCCATTGATCTCTCCCTGTATTGAATTAATGTTTTATCATGCAACAGGGGGAGTCTTGGCTGAATGGTTAGTGAGTCAGACTGGTAACCCGAAGGTTGTGGGTTCAACTCTCAATACCGGCAGGAAATGACTGAGGTGCCCTTGAGCAAGGCAGCTAACCCCCAATTGGTCCCTGAACTCCACAGCAAAAATGGCTCCGGGTTTGTGTCCACAGTTTGCAGTGTGTGTGTTCACTTCTCACTACTCCTAGGGCCCTCTTATACATCCGGCACAATGCTAGTTTCAGCTCGACGCATTTTTATCATTTTCAATTTCATTTATCATTTTCATGTCCAGCGCCCATGTTGTTTAAATAGCAAATGTACTCACGCCCATCTGATCGCTCATAGTTGGTCTTGTCGGCGTGTTGCAATTTTGAGGCGATTGAAAACAACTGTGCCATTGACCAACAAAAACCCGATCTAAATGAAAGTATTTTTTTGTTATTTAAAGAGCACGTCAGTAATATGCATTAGTAACACTCTGCTTGTTACACACACAGAGATGTGCAGCAGCACAAAAAATAAAAATATTACAATGTAAACGATTATTATTGTGTACATAAATAAAAAAATGTCTGTCATAATGGATAGTCATTGCATGTATCAGAATTAGCTATTTGCAGTAATGATGGATGAAATTAGCGTCAGGTTGAGGGTGTCTACATTCCGCCATGGTGAAAGAGCACCTGGCTTTTAAAGGGAATGGGAGATGACACTCTGATTGGTTTATTGCACCTTATGCTCAAAACACACCCATGACCATGCGCCTGGCGTGCCAACCATTTTTTCCGTCGTTAAACAAGAGAGTGGATTCAGACATAGCCTAAGTGCACCTGTGCTACAGACCATGTGCTTAGATCTTTAAATAGGGCCCCTAATGTGCGTACATTAACTTGGATGGGTTAAATGCACAGGACAGATTCTAAGTATGGGTTACCATACTTGGGCTTCAGCATACTAAATTAGGTTACGTCAATGAAAGAATAGTTCATCCTCAAGTGAAAATTCACTCAGCTTAGAATGTTCTGAAATTTCTCTTTGAATGAGGGTGTGTAAATGATTACTGAATTTTGTGTCAGATTGAATCAGGTAAAAATAATCCTTTAAAATAATCCAGTCCACTTTAAATATAGTGACGTTTATTCTTGAAACAAGGAAATGAAATCCAGTGGGTTAAGAAAAATTAAAAGTAAGTCAATTCAATGTATTTTACCTGAAAACCAGTTCTGTCTTCTTTATCAGTTTTGAAATATATCTCTATCTATCTATCTATCTATCTATCTATCTATCTATCTATCTATCTATCTATCTATCTATCTATCTATCTATCTATCTATCTATCTATCTATCTATCTATCTATCTATCTATCTATCTCTCTCTCTCTCTCTCTCTCTCTCTCTATATATATATATATATATATATATATACACATATACAAATATATAAATAAATAAATAAATAAAATATGTTTTATATATTTATATTACATGTTATTAATAATATATCAATAAATACACTAAATGGACATGGAATGACATGGAAAATAAATAATGACTTTTCAATTAAGAGATTTATGTCATGCACCCATAGTTCTTGTTTGTGAGAGCCAGAAAGTTCCTGCAAAACTTATATACATTATGCAAATAACTGTTTGTTAAAAAGAGGCAGAATGTGCAAGCGTAGGAGGCTTTGGAGAAATCAGTGAGTAGGGGGTTGAAGGTAATTGTCAGAGTAAACAAACATCTATGACTGAACTCAGTGTTCCACAACAGGGCCAAATCACCAGTTAACAAAATAATGATGGATGTAACCTCAGGGATGCAGGCGGGAAGTCCACAAATGAGAGAAATAATTGACGGACAGCGAATCCTTGACTTTGGCGTGAAGTTTCAGCTCAGTTCTGAGAGCAAAGCATTTTGGGAATTTCAGATTTGTAAAGAGCTTCAACCTTTCGGTGCCTTGATGATTAAACCGCATGCTTTCTCTCGTATTGTCAATGTTTAAAAGACAAAACAACCGATTCTCTCCCTTCGTTTGCTCCGCTGACCTCAATAAAGTTGGAGGGGAAGGTTGTCGGGTCTTGCTGTTTCATACTCAGGACATGAGAAGTTCATGCGAAGCATTTTGCAGCAGTATAGCCCATTTTACAAGGTTTTGATGTGAGCTTTATGGAAACCGAGTTAAAGAACTGTGGGGAAAAAACCCCCCAAAAAAACAGACAGCAGTAAACCATGTGACTAAAATATTAAGTCTGGATCATCTTTCCACACATAATATACAGTTCCTTTTTTGAAGGAGTAAATGTTGTCTTTGATTTAAACTCTTTATGAAAACTCCTGCAGAAAGTTCTATTCTGGTGGGATGTTTGATTTCTCACTAGTAATTAGCATCACTGAATGAACATTAGGCTTTAAAGAAGGTGGAAAACAAACATCAAGAGCTCGACTGTAGTAAAATAACACCGCAGCTCTCTGTTGGGTACCAGCACTGATCCAATACTCTGATACCACCTCTAGTGAAGGGAAATCACCAAAGAAAAACAGAATAAAAGTAAAAGAGAGAGAGAGAGCCTGTGGGGGAGAGCATGAGGACTGGTGGGCGTTTGGTAAGTAAGAGATGAATAAAGGACTTCCATAATTAAGGTGCTATGAGTGTGGGCCTGCAGGGAGCGGAGTCTTTAATAAACATCAGATCTGGTTTGAAACACTTTTAGCCAGTGTTTCCCTCAATCTCTCATCTCTCTATTCTTTTTCTAACACCATCTCTCTCACACACAATTAGAAGTGGAAAATACAGACATTTTGTGGAAAGATTGCAAGCAAAGTCTATGTATCTATTTATGTATCTATGTATCTATGTATGTATGTATGAATCCATCCATCCATCCATCCATCCATCCATCCATCCATCCATCCATCCATCCATCCATCCATCCATCCATCCATCCATCCATCCATCCATCCATCCATCCATCCATCCATCCATCCATCCATCCATCCATCCATCCATCCATCCATCCATCCATCCATCCATCCATCTATCTATCTATCTATCTATCTATCTATCTATCTATCTATCTATCTATCTATCTAGTTAGTCAAAGCTATCATGACTTCAGAAGTCTTGGATTACACGCACAAATCTTATGGACAATTTCTATGATGTTCTTGATATTGTTATTGTCTTATTTGAAGACTGACAGTCATTATGAACTATATTTTTTTTTTGGAAAAGAGCTGCGTAAATAATGTTCAAAAAAGTGTTTTTATGTTACAAAAAAAAAAAAGAAAGGAGTGAGTAAATGTTGACCAGAGATATATAAATAGATATTTTCAGTATTAGAGTTTTGTTTTTTTGTTTTTTTAATCAATCGGCATTGGATATTTAACTGTACACACTCAATCCTTCCGCTTGTAAATTATTTTTGCCATCATATAACACTCATGTAAAGGCAGTCTTTAAAATGACTAATAATTTAATAACACTTTAAAATGTAATTAATAGCAAATCTAAAAATTTATATTCATTTAAATAAAATAATGTATCATTTTAATCTATATTGATCATAAAATCATAATATTTATCATCTCATCTGAATCAGCCTGAATTTTAGTACTGGTGCATTTCTATGTGATGTTGATTGTAGGTTGATTCAGTCATATTGCCAAACAGTGTTGGGAGTAACGCATTACAAGTAACTTGAGTTATGTAATCAGATTACTTTTTCAAGTACCTAATAAAGTAACTCATTACTTTTTCAAATGAGTAATGCAAGTTGCTTTTTCACGCTCTCCTGTCCCCATGTTGAGAGAAATGAATTGCAGAGGCGTTGTGTGCGCTGTGTAAACATGATGGTTAGTGTAGATCTAGACTAAACGCGAGCATGCATTTACTCATCTCACTTGCACGGAAACATTCAGTATTCCTCAATGAATAAAAGTAGAGATATGCAATCTCAATTTTACGTAAACCTGCAGTTAACTATATTAAATTGCTATATTAACTATATTAAATTAATTATCAAATATACAGGTACTTTATGTATTTAATCTCACTTTATTAGCCAATGTCTTTCCTGCTGACCTTCAATGCTCTAATTCAACCATAGTAATAAGCAAAACTTACTTTAGATTAGATTTAGAAATAACAGTGTTGAACTTCCTTCTCCTGTATCCTATTCTTCTTTAAACCAGAATGTCAGCACATCTGAAAGGCTTGTTTAAGGTGTGCCCTCTACTGTACAGGAGTAAAAATGCATTTCCTTCAGCCTGAGGCTTAATCATTTCACTTTTGGTGTGAAAGAGCCTTAACATTTGCCAAAAAATAGAACTTTTTGGAAAAAAAACAAACAAGCAAGCCAAGCCCAGGTCAGAAAAAGTAACACGAAAGTAATGTAATGCATTATTTTTCCCTAAAAGTAAGTAAGTGACACAATTAGTTACTTTTTTATGGAATAGTGCAATATTGTAATGTATTACTTTATAAAGAAACTTTCTCCAGCACTATTAGCAAGGTTTACATGCAACCAAATAATCCGGAGGATTGACGGCTCAATCAGACTGAAAAGTCTTCATGTAAACACCTTAATCGATCCAATTGAGCTTGATCCGAATGAAATTTCAATCGTATTGGAAGGGGAGGTTTATTCTTTTTCTAATGCGATCAGGAGGGCATGTAAATTTGATCGGATTGAAAACCAAAACTGGAAAGCACTGCACATGTGCAATGACGCAGAAATGGCGTAATGACACATAGACGCAGAACGAGTTGTTCTTCCTGTCGAATAAAGTGTCATTCTAAAATTCTCTTTTCACTCATCATCTGTGCAGTGGAGCAAGACAACGTCCCACCAGTCCTTGTTTCATACTCATCCTCAGATTACTTTTTTACTGCGTTATAAACAGCACGGCACATTGGGTCATATGTTCATTGTCTCCAAATTATGACCAGAAATGGGTAAATATTAAGTCTGCTGTTTAAAACAAATAAAGAACTAATATAGGAGGATGGTTATTATGCGCAAACAGCTGGAAAATGTATATTCGTGTGCATGCCAAAAAAAACCAATTCTGATTAGAAGCTTGTGACATGTAAATATGCACATTAATCAAATTATTTGCGTTCATGTAAACCCTACGACTTCCAATGATTTTATTCAGATTGAAGCAGTGTGCATGTAAACATGCCGATTTTTGACCAGTTAATTTTTAGATTACCTGAGTACAAAGCAGTTTTAAAGCTCATATGTAGTAGGGGAAGTGACATCATGTCATAATGATTGAGCAGGACGTGGGTGATGTGTGCAGAGGAAGTGAGAGTGGAAAGGTGGCAGGAGTACAACACACTTTGTATGGAAGCTCAAAACAGAAATGTGATCAAATTGCAAGAAGGCAGGAGAGAAAAGAGAGAGGGAGGTCAGGATGAGTCGGGATAGCTGCGCCGCAGGATGTTTATATTCCTGCGGAGCGTGGAGAGAGGTGAGTCTGTGTCGCACCTTCTGCTCACCTGTCACACTCACCCACCGCCATGATTAATGAGCAGGAGTGTGCATGCGTGCAGCCGGACATTGTGAAAGACTGTGTGTGTGTGTGTCTGTGTGTGAGTACAGCATTGGAAGGGCTGCCGTCAACCTCCAGAGATCTGAAATGTGTGTACGACATTATGCGAGAAGCCAAATGACCTGCCTTTAATGCTTAATTGATATGTAAATCATCTTTCTCAAAACATTTCACATTTAGCGGTGGATAAATCCCCTTTAGACACCTGGCCCACCACAAACAAGCACACACACACACACACACACACACGTGCACACAGACAGCTGAATTTAGAATACATCCCGAGGGAGCCAGAACATTGCATTACTGCACTCTGACAAGTTGGTTTGAAACTAATGAGATAGATTTTTCATGCAAAGCCCATGTGGGTTTGGGCAGTTGAGGGTGTGATGTTGTTGGTGAAGAAGAAAGCAGAAGTAAATAGAGGAGAGAAGAATGTGCAGGATTTTGTTCAGTTTTGGGTAATTCAGCATTTTAGCTAAATCTTTGGTGGCTCAGAGTTTTACTCATCTTTCATCATCTGGCTGTTTTTTTTTGTTTGTTTGTTTGTTTGTTTTTTCCTCTGCCTGACCTCACTTTACTCTCTTTAGCACTGTCCGGACTAGAATAAGTTTACATGGAGGTATAGTAATATGGTTCAATGCATATTTGTAAATATTTTATGTATTTTATTTTTTATAAAACATAATATAATGTAATATTTTTTATAAATTTTTATTATTATTTATTATTATTTTATTTTATTGTTTAATTTGTTGGTTTTATTTATTTATTGGTTTATTTATTATTATAATTTATACTTTATTTTAATTAATTTTTAACTTATCATTGGGTGGATGTTGGAAAAATTTAATTTTTCCTTTAAATTTAATTTCCTTTAAATGTTTCCTGCACATTTCATCAGCACAGGTATTGCATTATTCTGCACAGTGTGGAAAACTTTCTTTCTTTCTTTTTCCTTTTTGTTTTTTTTTTACAAGGTAATTTTAAACTGTGTATGATAATTCTTGTTTTCAGACTTTTTTCTGACCACCTTTTTTTATTGGGGGTGGGGTGTTTTTGTAGGGATGAAAATATTCAAAGATATTTAAAAAATGAACAAAGACATTTGCTTTACTGTTTCAACCCCCTCTCTCATGCTGAAAGGGCCATTTGGAAGACACAAAGGTGTTGATAGTGATCAAGGCCTGTGGGGGAAGAATTACTTCTGATTGGTCAGTTTGAACGTCTCACATTTGGGTTACAGTCACATGGTCAAGGAAAGGATAAAAGAAGATTGTTACTATTGCTCTCTTCTTTTTACTCTCTGCTCTCTTGCTCTCCTCTTTGATTCTCTGCCCTTTGTCTTGAACACTCTCTGTCCCTCTCTCTCTCTCTCTCTCTCTCTCTCTCTTTGTCTTTCTTTTTTCACCCTCCATCTAACTATCTCTCAGGTAACTTTTTACATATGCTGTGTACGATTAATGGTATAAGTTTTTATCATTTCATACATCTATTTTGTAACCATTTTAAGTGTAACTATTAACAAATATATTGTCATTTTCTGCCATCTTGCTGATGATATTTCTTAAGTCATTCGGCAACCCTGCCGTCTGAACCCCTGTAGGTGTTCCACCTTTACATTTTTTTCTTTAGTCACAAATCTAAATGTGGTAAGAAAAATAATAATTCAAGATATTCTTAATTCAATGTTCTCTGACAAGTAAAATATTGTATAATAGTACAATTATACAAATATAAATTAGTATTTTTTTTTTTCAGATTGATAAATCATATCAGTTTTTATCTGCAGAACACAACAATGATGATCTCACTTAGGGTGAAAACATTAAACTTGAGCATATTCATTTAATGTTAATTAAATACACTCACTTAAATATCACATAGGAACTTCTGTGCAATCACAAACCATCCAACTAAACCAATACACTGAGGTTGAACTTAATTGAGCTTGCGTATTTCCTGAGATCGCTTGACTTGAGCCGCTGTGCAATGTGACAAAAGACAATCATGTAGCGTTTTGTCATACTACACTGCTACTCATTGCACAAACTAGCTTGTTACTGGAAAAGCAACACCATTTTGAAAAGCTGAGCTCCCTATTGAAAAACACGGCAACACATGTATACTACTAAACATGACTTTTCCCTTAATAAACGCCTAATTTATTGTTTATTAATAATTTGTAATTAGTAAGGTAGTTGTTAAGTTTATGTATTGGGTATGATTAAGTAATGTAGGTCATGCAGAAAAAGGAATTACTGTGTGCTTAATAAGTGCTATTAAATAGCCAATATTATGGTAATATGCAAGCTAATAAGCAACTAGTTAAAGGACCCTAAAATAAAGTGTTACCAAAAATACATTGCATGAAGCCAGCCAATCACCGTGGGCTGTTTGTAGACGTCTAAAGCTTAGTTACTCATTTACACTGTCCTGTATGACATGCATTGATATTTTTTAGTATCTAATGTATCTATCATGCGAGTAAGAACATCTACCAGTAACAGAGATATAAATGCGACCTCAGGAATTGTGAGTAACAGTATTGTTACAGCCTAATGGATACAAGTGCCTGCTTTTGTATGCTACTGTTCTCTTTGCCCATGATTACAAATACATCACTGTATTACATAATCGGACATGAAAGCTTAAATAAGACATCCCGTCGGAAATCTTCCATGTGATGGAGCTTTGATACACTGTTTTGTAGCGCTGGCAGGCTTTTATGTGTGTGTGTATGCGCGATTCTGTATGTCAGCCAACACTCAGCGGGTGTGTGGGAGTTGCACGTATCGATCTGTTACAGATAGCTGGTGGGAGTTCTCTGATAGCCGCTCCAGATGCTGGCCTTTGTTTCAGAGGAAGACATTCAAGAGAAGACACTGAAGTCTAATGGGGTTGAGATTGATAAGACCAACTCTAATCCCTATCATTACTTGCTCTAAACTTTCCTCAGACTCCCACCTCAGCCCACCAGTACTTTGTCGACAATCCCCCATTGCTAAAAGGTGACTTATGAGGGGAACTGCTTACTTATTTGCTGGACTGATGGTGCCTAGATCACCTAGATGTTGCTGGCTTAATGCAATCTGATGGTATTTCCATCCTTAACTGCATGGCACGAGCTGATTGGTTCATGTTGCATCTACAGCCAATGAACTTGGCGCTCAACATTTAAATAGATGGTTAGCATTCACAATAGCAGCTTTCAGAGTCCCTCTGAAACCCTCCACCTTCCCCAGCTCCACCTGTATAAATCTGCTATGGATAGCATCTATTCTGCCAAAGACTAAATGCATTAACTTATTTATAGTACAATATAAAGCATTTCTCATAGTTGCTTGTCTTCTGATTCATTCGTAGAGCAGTGAAAAGAGAGCTGCGGGGGCAGAGGTTCAGATAAACTGAAAACAGGAGAAGCTATCGATAATAAGAAGTAGAGAGGTAATAGATAAGAAGTAACAGAGAAAAAGGGGAAAGAAAGGCTGAAGGATATAGCAGAAGTGTGAGGTATTTCACATTTCCAATGTATTCAGAGAAGTCCTTAAGAGTCTTTCTTTCACCTGGATAACAGAGCATTTATGGAATAAGAAGTGATCATTGAGAAGTCTTCAAATTGCATGCACAGTGCTTAAAATATTAACATAATCGAATCAAGAAGAATTAGCATCACTTAGTACATTCATTCATTTTGATACTGTTCAATTTGATGTCAGAGTCACAGTATTGCTAAAATGACATGAATAGAACAAAACATCATATATACTGTATAACACAGAACTTGTAAGAGTGCTGCGTGAATGAGCTTTTAATGGGTCGTATTATGAAAAATGTATTATGATCTTTTCAAATTAATAAGTTTATTGTATTATGACAGCACACTAATTTTCTTAACAAGAATCTTCCTTCTGACGGCAACATGAGCACTTATTAAAACTATTAATTTTTTTTTTTTTTGTTTTTTTTTTCAAATTGATGTAAAGCACATTTTGCAAAGGGGATGTTATTGAAAA
Organism: Zacco platypus; assembly: GCA_038088235.1. Lineage (NCBI taxonomy): Eukaryota > Metazoa > Chordata > Actinopteri > Cypriniformes > Xenocyprididae > Zacco > Zacco platypus. The sequence continues at coordinate 23,875,229 of CM076068.1, read as the reverse complement.
TGGGGCAGTGTATTTGTATTGGACCTGATCAATCAATGACACTCAAAGCATTACAACAACAGCATATCTTGGTTCTGTTAAATATAGCCAAAACTAATGTTACTCACGTATGGGGTGGGGGGGGGCTCTGTTTTCAGGCCTTCCCTCTTATGTCTCTCCAGCGCTGGAAAGCTGTTCTACTGTTCTAATATTAACATGGGTCCTAAAGCTCTTCAACCCCCTACAGAGTACCATTTTTTTTTATTTTACTCGCCAGACTTTTTACATGGAATGCAAGAGCAATGCAAAATAAAAAAGTATACATTTCAAATTCTACTCAAGCAAGCAAACTCAACCAAAGAGTCTGTAATAGAATAAGAGCAAATAATCAAACTACAAGCAATGGCACAAATAAACATAATAAATAGAATAAAGATGCAAATTAAATAATCGCTGCTTTTCATGTTTTTCAGGTAGCAGTTAGATTTAGATTTGGTTGATTAAGTACAGAAATTGAATAAAGTAATCAAATCAAGTCTTCACTGTATGAATTAAATATAGATTAATCCTTATTAAAGTTACTCAGTCAAAAGGAGTGAGTCGGTTATTTGATTAATATTAAAAATTTTAAAGCAGCAGCAGGAATATTAGGCTGCTGTCACTTTAAGACATAATGCACTGATCCAATAAACTGATACTGTTACACATGCGTTGTCTTTCTCGACTCTTTACATTCACTTAAGACATTTGCTAGGGTACTCGCCAAAGCAGACATTTTGACATAATTTTGTGTGAAATTGTCCATTCAAGTGCGAGACGCAATCTAGTATTCTCGTGCTGTCAGACGTGGCTTTCTGGGTGCGTGCTTCGGATATGCAGTTTGCGCACATAAAACGTCTCACACAACACGCGCTTGTTATCTTTTGAGTCTTCTTGCGTTCGAATGTTCAGATTGGCGAGGTTTAAAAAGCATGCAAATGATAAACTCATGACGACGCAACCCTGCATGTGCTCTCTCTTTCTCTCATGTTGAGTGCACGAGTGCGAGAGAAAGCGACGGTGCGTAATGTTCAGTAGGCAATGAAATTATATCTGTGCTAAACGTATTTTTTGCCTCTAATTCAATCACAGGCCACTGTAATTGTACAATTTAGTAGGCATTGGCTAATTTAAACATTTTTTTTAGTTGCCTCTCATGCAATTTGGTTGCATATGCAAATGATTTATTCGCATTGAAGAGGATTGCTCTTGCTTGATCATAACCCATCTTTTTCCAGTGATATTCCTTGGACCGTTTCTCTGTTGTAATATCTCTCTTTCTACAGTCTTCAAATCTCCCTCTTGTTCTTTCTCCTCCCCTATCATGAGTGGACACGCCCCTTAATACTGATTGGCTACAGGTGTGTTGTGCTGCTTAGTCTGATCCATTTTTAACACTGTACTGTACCTTAAAAAAAAAAAAACCTGGAACATGGTCATGAAGTAGTGAATTATGATTCTTTAATTCTATTTCTTTTTTTGAAAACTTGGTTAACATTATTTCCCCTTTGTCATTTTGATATAATTGTTTCATGTTTGTGTATTTAGACAAGCTACAAATCCAGCAGTCATAAATTAAACATTTATGACTTGCCGATAGACATCAAACACATTTAAAGAACCGAGACGTTTTAATCTCCCCCACTTTACACACCTCTCCATGTATCCTTCACTGCACACAAGATGATATTTATTAAAGTTCAGATCTGTTTCATTGAGCTGAAACTGAAAAATAAACAACAAAGGAAGCCGCAGGTTAGAGAATAAGCACCGGCTGGTGGCAGCGCAAAGCTTGTATTGATCGCTGGCGTTTCAGAGCGTCTGAAGAACACAGAGAGGGTGTGACCGCAGACTAAGAGAGGCTATCAGAACACAATCTCAATCAATAATACTGGCCTTTGTCTGACCACTGTCTTTGAACAAGGGAGTGCTTGTATGTTTGTTCTTATGCCGAAGAGTTCTTTCAGGGATCTAAACTATTTTTTTTCCTTGGACTTTGTAGTTATAGTGCAAAATATTGTTAATAGTATAGTTTTGTGTCATTTAATAATGTCGAAATGGACAGGCCTTATATTACGAAAAGTGGTTATTCCATTCCAGAATAGTTGTCACAGTCACATTCGGTTTGTTTTGTTTTTAATGGACTTTCCATTTGTTGTCTGTAGTCTCACGTGTTCCTTTGTTCTAGTTACCCGCCACTGATCAGTTACCATGGACACTAACACTCATCATCACAGCTGTTTGTAATTTAGTTAATCATCACTCTGTACTGTATTTAAGTTCCTGCCTGTGTTCTGTTTAGTTGTCCAGTATTGTTCATGCTTGTGTGTAGACCCGACACTTTAGCTTCTGTCTGGTTTACTTTAAAAAGTTTTACTATCGTCATCGTCTTCTTTTGGACCTTAGCATTACAGAATACTGGACCACAGTGGATAATAGAGCTGAATTCGTTGGCGTGGCTCACGAGAGCCCGAACTTTTTTTCTTTTTCACCAAGGGATTTTGTCGTCTTGCACTCACCTGCCCCTACGACGATGAAACCATGACGTAACTTTTCTGGATTGGGACTGACTTCCATTATCTTCCATCAACTCCCAGAAGCCGTCATTAGATGTTTGGGGAGCGTTGCGGCCCGATCCAGAGAACAGCCAGACCCAGAGCAAACTTCTACACCATCGACCATGGAGAAGTCACATGAGCGCCACTCCAGATGTCTCCAAACAAGTGAGCCAGAGACCGGGGAAGAGAGAACAGGACTCACCATCGCCCAGAAGTGGGACCCCGTAGTGGACCAGGGGAGTGAGCCCATGACATCAACTGCTGAGGCAATGAAGTCAGAGGACTGGCTGAGGGACTTGTCAACTCCCACCCTATCCCACCTGTTACATGAATCTTTATTGCTTACCTGGAACTTTTAGGACTTTGATTCATCCATCTGTTCTGAATTATCGCTGTGTAAGGACAGCATGGTGAACATTATGGACTGGGATTTATACTTTGCGTTAACCTGTGTGGACTGTGTCTCGTTTCATCGCCACCACCACAGAGCTCAGCCAGTCCCTGCTATGATGTCGAGCCGCAGGTCATGCAACCACCAGCAGCTCCCATGCGAAAAGGATCCTGATCACTTCTCTTCATTTCGGCCCGTCGACCTGTCGGCTTTGCCTTGGGTCCTCCCACCATAATCTCCACCGTAGACCCATGGCCTGGTAGCTTCACTGGGTTCCCTCGTCCCACTGGCTCCCCCTTGGTAAGTTTTCACACCACTTCTGCAATGGACCTACGTGTTGTCCACTGCGCTCTGACCCTCCACCCCTTCAGCCGGAGTGGGCTCCTCCTTTCATTCAGTCTTGCCACCGTCCTTGCACTGGCATCGCCCCAGTCCTCGGGTGCTCTGGCTCCATCAGCCCTCCATCTGCGCCTGTGGATCCATGTGCTTTATCTCCATCGGTCGGTCCCCAGATGTCGACAGCCACAGTATTTTCATTTTTGTTCCTCCCTCCATCGACTCCACCAGGAGCCACTGGGAAACTATGGATCTGTGCCATCAGGAACTCTCCATCTTCGCCAATGTGGTCTCGTCGTCATCCTCCTATCACCATCCTGCCATCATCTCTTCCCTCCAGTCCTTTCACCATCCCTTCGCCACATCCTTCCTCCATCCATTGACTTCTGCCTCCCTGCATTATTTCACCATCTCCTCGTCCCCCTCCAGAGCCCCCTCCATCCCTCCTTATGTGTCTTTATTTATTTATTTTTTTGTTATGGCACAAGGTTGCACGTGAGGGGCGGTTTATGGCACAGTCATGTTCGGTTGGTTTTGGTTTTCATGGACTTTCTGTTTGTTGTCAGTTTAGATAAAAACCACTGTGTGTTTAAGTTCATGCCTGTGTTCTTTTTAGTTGTCCAGTACTGTTCATATTTTTGTGTAAAGCCACCCTGTTTCGCGTGTTGGCTTTTGTTTGGATTACTTTAATAAACCTTGTGAGTTTTACTATCATCGTCTTCTTCTTTGGGACTTTAGCGTTACAATAGTCAATGGAGTTGATTGTGGAGAACTGCTGCCCTCCCATTAAACCTCTGGGTTTCACATTGGATGAAGAGGAAGAAATTTGAAGCAATGTGGAAGCTGAAGGTCAAGTTCACTGCAAATCTCAAAATATCCCAATAGTAACACTTCTCTTTAGTAATTTGGTATTATTGGCCATAATCTTAACCAGCGTTAAATTACTGCTGTTAGGATCTATAAATGTGACATTACTTACGACAGTAGTCTAAGATTTGTTTTGCACTAATCTGGGAACTGTTGCTTTACATTATAAACTAGTTTTTGTACTGACATAATGGTTCAAAATACATAGCAGAATTTTATAACAATCTTCAATCCTTTCAGATGGATGGAGAATTCAGTTCCCTGTTTGCAATCACCCACAGATTTCTGCCTGGGTGCCTTTAAGGAATAAACTTCAGGTTGGAGAATACTCACTGGAATTGTCTGAAATGAACTGCAATGTGCTACTATAAAAGTCGCATACCACTAAAAAAAGATGTTACAAATGAATTCTGATTTTAAAGCCAACTTGAAACATTACAACAAAGTGTGTACATATTTGGACTTGATTTTATCTATTGGGAATTGACTGAATTGTGAAAAGTGGGTTTGATTTAGATTAGTGTAAGGTGAATGGAGGGAAAATGGCTCAAAAAAAGAAGGATCTTTTGCAAAATGTTGATAAAATATTAGGCTGCTATTGGAAGTGGCATATTAATAAATAAAAACAATCTACCTCTCAATAAAGGTGTTAGTAAATTATTCTATTGTTTTTTATTTCGTTCAAATCACATTATTCATTTATATAATTACATGAATTTATAATATTTTCTTATTTCTATTTTAGTGTGTGTGCGTGCGTGTGTGTGTGTGTGTGTGAGTTAATGTCAATAAAACCATTAATAATAAATAAAACATATATATGTCAATAACTAAATAAAATATCAAAGTCCACTGGAAAAATGTAATTTCATGATTTAATTATTTATTGGCTTAAATATATTTAGTTATTCATTTAGTGATGTTTTTAATTAAATATTTATGGCACTCTCAAGGTTCTTTTTGATGTGGAATAATGTGCACCAATTAATTGTGTACAATAAAACCATTAATTCGTTTGAAGAAATACAGTAAATTTTGTTTTCGCGATGACTTTAAAACTCTTGCAAGAATGCTTTGCTAATATCTGAACAGGTGTTAAAATTAAAACACTTTAAAGGCATTATATCTTCTCTGGTGAATATCAGGAGGAAAACATCACTATAATTCATCTTTAATTCATATAATGTGTCATGCTTCCCCACTGAGATGCTTCAGCCGTAGCCCTCTATATCAGGGCTTCAGTGTTTGACCCCATCTCATCGAGTGCTGGACAGCTTTATAGCCAACAGTGAGACACATGAGGACAGTGAATCATTTAAGCCTAGGACGAGATGATTAATCTTTGAGCACATGGTTTTATTAGCTATGTATTTAATAGACAATCTACTCTTAATGGCAGAATGATACACTAATCGCTAGAGGAACAAAAACATTTTCTGTTTTTACACTCTAGCTATCACAACATATAAAAGCATTAATACATTTGTCTTTTCATGTCCTTTTGTGAAGTGGAGAATATCGTCAGATCCGCGGCAGTAATACGAATACGTACAGGCCAGGGAAAAGGATGAGACAGACAGAAGCAGACACAGGAAAGACAGCACTTCTGAACTGATTGTCTACAGGCTGATGCTTCCTTTTCTCATCAACACGGCATCTCTTGTCTGCCACCTCAAATGGCTTTCATTCTGTCTGTCTTGATTGTGAAGAGACTGGTCCACATTGGTTTGAACCTCTGACGGCTTGCCTGTCTTGATTACATGTGGTCAGAGACAGTCAGGAGACTCCCTGGAGCAACGCACACTCTCAGAGGTTGATCTTTCAGAGCTCAGGAGACTTCCACCTTCATTTCAGAGGTCTGAGAGAGGATCATAAAGTCACAATGAAATCAAATTCAACAATTGTTATTTTATTTTTTAATGGAATATTGCTGTATGTGTTTTAAATGTTATATCCGTGCACGTCAGTAATTGAAAAAAAAAAAAGTACTCTCATAATCTTTAATCAAAATAAATTACCCTCTATCTTGCAGCGACTTCTCCTCTCTGATAACTTGTTTACTGGCACGAGGGCGGGGCAACCTGTCACTCACATGAGATTGACCGATAGCAAACCATAACCATCCAATCAATTCCCAATGGTCCTGGCTGACATTTTTCTTGTTCCAGAAGTCGTTTCACTCAGATGTAGGTCACAATAGTTGGAAAAAATACACCCGTTTCATGCCAACTTTAAGATTTAAGGCTTATTTGCAGGTTTTTTTTGAAAACATTGAGAGTATTTTTCTTTACAATATATGCTGTCATGTAGAAAGTGTCTACTTGTCTGGAGCTTGTCACCACTATTACACTTTAAACAAAAAGCATGAAGTGCTCTAAAACTTCCTGGTATATGGCTGCGTTGACCTTGGACCTCAGAAAACACAGTTGACAAACACCAGATGACATGACACCCCAAACCATCACTGACTGTGGAACCTTTACACTGGACCTCAAGCAACGTGGATTGTGTGCCTCTCCTCTCTTCCTCCAGACTCTGGGACTCTGATTTCCAAAAGAAATGCAAAATTTACTTTCATCAGAGAACATAACTTTGGACCACTCAGCAGCAGTCCAGTCCTTTTTGTCTTTAGCCCAGGCGAGATGCTTCTGATGCTGTCTGTTGTTCAAGAGTCACGAGGAATGCGACAGCTGAATCCCATGTCTTGCATACGTCTGTGCGTAGTGGTTCTTGAAGCTCTGACTCCAGCTGCAGTCCACTCTTTGTGAATCTCCCCCACATTTTTGAATGGGTTTTGTTTCACAATCCTCTCCAGGGTGCGGTTATCCCTATTGCTTGTACACTTTTTTTCTACCACATATTTTCCTTCCCTTCGCCTTTCTATTAATGTGCTTGGACACAGAGCTCTGTGAACAGCCAGCCTCTTTTGCAATGACCTTTTGTGTCTGCCCTCCTTGTGCAAGGTGTTAGTGGTCGTCTTTTGGACAACTGTCAAGTCAGCAGTCTTCCCCATGATTGTGTAGCCTACAGAACTAGACTGAAAGACCATCTAAAGGCCTTTGCAGGTGTTTTGAGTTATTTAGCTGATTAGAGTGTGGCACCAGGTGTCTTCAATATTGAACCTTTTCACAATATTCTAATTTTATGAGATACTGAAATTGGCATTGTCCTTAGTTGTCCGTTATAATCATCAAAATTAAAAAAAATAAACTTTTGAAATATATTAGTTTATGTGTAATGCATGAATCTAATATAAGTTTCACTTTTTGAATGGAATTAGTGAAATAAATCAACTTTTTGATGATATTCTAATTATATGACCAGCACCTGTATATATGGAACGTATTATTATTGTTGCTGTTCTTATGTTATATTTTATTTATCTATTTGTTTATTTGCTCTCCATTTGTCTGGGACAAAAAACTGAGCTATGAACAAGGTCACATCTGTGATGTTTGCTGTGGGCTGACAGCAGATGCCAGCGAAGAGGATCCTCTGAAGGTCTATATGTCTTCTCAGAGCTATGTTTTTATTCATTGCATTATCTCAGACTAATCACGGAAGAGTCACAGTAGAATGATGTATTCTTATGCTCTTCTAAGTGATCCCCCAATCTTCTGTTCTGTTTCTGGATTGGATGACGAACCTTCCTAATTAGCGCCAGGATTAGACATGAACCTATTTTACTTTGAGCGTATCATATGACTGCCAGTCATAAATATTTTAGAAAGCTTGGGTAAATTAGTGGATGAATTTCTGGCTCAGACTTGGTTTGTGTATTTAAAGGAATAGTTCTTCCCAAAATCAGCTTGGTCGGATCTCATGTATGCGTTGTGTGAGAATGCCTATCGGTGTTGGACCTTATCTTGTGGATTAAACTAACCTGTTATCTGATCTTCTTCTTTATGATGTTCCTGTACCTTATACACAACATTGTGACAATGATACAGTGTTCCTCTAAAACTATCTTCATTGTTATTTCACAAATTAATAGATTAATCTTACCTTTCCAATATCTGACTATATATGTAAATAAAACTCAATTGTTACACCGCCACTTTATTTTGTTTTGCATTTAATTTTTATTGCCAATTTTATGCAAAAAAGGGTCACTTTCTAATTAGAATTAATCAAGCGCTAGTATGGAAAACAAGATAATTATCATTACATGTTCTGTAAGCGCTCACCTCTGAATGCACTCTATCACAGAGGTTTGTGCTCATGTTATTTTAATAGATTTCTTTACAGGTCAAATTCAGGTAGTGTTATGAAAATGAATTAAATATAAAATGCACAGGATCTTACGGAGTTTTGTGTTAGCTAATCCAGACATTAAATATAAATGACTAATGCTTTATGAATCAGTGAATTAACACAAGCAGTTTTTCCTCATCAACTTGAATGCATTGAATAATTAATTATCTTGATTAGCTTTTTCTGTTTTTTACAGAGCTCCCTCAGATCCCAAATCATCACATTTTGTCATGTACAGTGTTTTACCCATATATCAACATAAAGCCACTTGTTTTACTACTACTAATAATAAATCTGTGTTTTTGTCCCAAATCGGATGAAATAATGTTTCACTGACGTATTCATAAAGACCGTCAATTCTTACCACTTACTGGCATGTATATTAGGCTTGCTGCAGTAGTTGGTTTACCGGTGTTACACTGTGTTTCGGCTGCACTGTCCCACATTTGTTTAGCTTTTTCTAAAAAATAAAAATCATTTAGTTCAGTTGGATGCTACAATTATAAATTGAAAGTGACTGCTCCATACAGCACCAGCTGTAGAATCGCAGCACAGTACAGCACGAGTCAGATTTCACTCGTCACGTGACGAGAGTGAGGAGAGATGACTGACAAGACGATGGCAGATCTTGAGCGTCACTGACAAATTTCTTATCTTGTAAATTATCTTATGTTGTAAAATCTTTGATATATCTGCTGATAGACGCTTCAATTGATAGATGCCTGCTTTCAACCCCCCCCCCCCCATGTATATCCATGTAAGCACTCAGTGAATTTTTATGAAGAATTGACCATTGTAGCCAGACATATCTGTTGAGTGTGTGAACACAATGGCCAATCAGAGGTGTTTAAGAATCTGCTTAACAGCATTCAAAATGCTAATTGCAAATTTGACAACCCTGGTAAGAGACCTTTAAAATAAAACTAGGACCTTTTAAAATAGCAAAATGGGGGCACTTTAATCTTCAGCCTTTTCTTCACACAAATGTAGTGAATGACTTCTAAAGACTTGGAATATAGCACACAAGTCAAGTGGACCTCATTTAGGATACGTTTATGTTGCTTTTATGTTGCTTTTGTGTCCTTCGATTCTCAATCATTGTAATTGCATGGGGGTGGGGGTTCCACAGAAGAAAATAAGTCATACTGTTTTGGAAAGACATAAGGGCACTTTCGTCCTTCTGTGGAACAAAAAAGACGATATTTTGAAGAATATTTAAACTATTTTTGTCCATACATTGAAGTCAGTGGGGTCCAATGTTCTTTTGGACACACTGAAATGTATGGACAAAAGCAGTTTTCATTGCATGCAAAGTGCCTGTGCAGACAGTCAGTTCTAATGATCAGATCTGAGAAATAATGAAAAAAAAAAAAAAAATCCCAGAATTGGGTGCAGTGTGAACAAAGCCTCAGCGACACTTAACCAGCCTTTCAAACACAACCAGCAGGTTTCATGTGACTGACACCACTGGCTGTGTTGAATGACTGGAACAAGCTGCATTGCTGCCTGTAAGGACTCAGTTACATTCACTTAGGTTAGTAACATGAGCTCTAACACTCAGCTTGTGGTGAGAAGTTAAGACAGGATTTTGACAGACAGCTTTTCTATGCTTTTTTCCCCCCAATTTCTTTACTCGGAACGAGTAGATATTTGTGGATTTGTAGGTTCTGGCAGATGCTGCTGTCATGTTATTGGCACTGTAAGGTCAGTGTCAGGCAGGCTATTGTTTGGGATTTCCAGTGTTTGAGCGGTGAGGCTGGGAAAATCCAGATGTCTTTACAGAGCACATGCATGGCTAAGGCATAAAGTGCAAAGCTCCGCGGCTCACAATCTCCACCTCTCCTCCCCCAGTAAACAGAGGACCGGCTGATGAGTAATCATTCCACTCAGAGTTATTTTCTCTAGCGTTTTTCATCCTGTAACCATCCCCCATGCCGAATGTAGTTATTTTCCACCTACTCACCACACATCTTCAAAAGCTTTTTTTTTTTTTTTTTTATATTTCTTCAGTTGCAGTGCAAGTGAGCGTGTGGCTGTGAATCTTTATGTTATCCCACTATGGAGCACATTATGTTCTAATGACAGACTATTTTATATACAATAGCTCCATAATAACTCTTTACCACATTGGGAAATAGCAACAAGTAGTTTTTCTAATTAAATTCTTTTTTTTTTTTTTTTTTTTTTTTTATGAATTCAATTAAATTGTGTACTTTCTACATCCGTCATAATGAAAGGCTACTTCTGAATGGCAGTGAAAGGACAAACATGCTTTTTGCTCGCAAAATAATGCATGTACAAAAAGGGACTATAGCTGCCGAAGCTAGAAGCAAAACCTTGTCCCGCTTTTGTCAAAAAAACGAGAGCAAAAGAGAGATGACATGTGGCTTAACAGTATATTATCTGTAACTTTAAATACATCCCTTTCCATTACAATACATCCATTTTTAGTTACTATTTTTCTTAATAGCGAAAAAAAAAATGCTGACATACAACAACCAGATGCCATGGAGGGACCAAAGCAATCTCACAGCAATTCGTAAGTATTTTTCGAGGTGGTTAATTCGTACGTTTTCATATTAATTGTTTAGACCCCAGTGACGGGTAAGTTCTGGGTCGGGGTTATGGGTCTTGTGAATTTGTACGAATTAGTCACCTCGTAAAAAATACTTACGAATTACTGTGAGATCTGGTTGGAAGGTCAGAACTGTACAGACCTTAATATTGTCAGTAGTACTTCTAGATCAAGATTGGTTTGAAAACTGGACTATTTAAAGTTGTATTTGTATGATAAAAAAAAAAAAAAAAAAAAAAAAAAAAAAATATATATATATATATATATATATATTAATAATAAAAAATATAGTAGTAGAAGTAGTAGTAAAATTGATAATTAATAATTAATATTTTTGAATTTTTAATTATTAATATGGTAGCATAATATTTATGAAATTATAAAATATAAAATTCAAATGTAAATAAATAATTATGATATTAATTTATGATATTGTAGTTCTTATATTAAGTCCCCAAGTATAGGACCACAATATCACAAAATTCCACTTGAGATATTTTAATTATTTTATGAATAATAATGATAATAAAGTATTATTATTATTATTATTATTAACAATAGTATTAGTATTAGTAGTTTAATTAATATGTATCAATTACTATAACTAATATGATAGCATAATATTAATTAAATTCATAAATATTTATACTTATTATTTTACTTATTTATGAATAATAATAATTCATACATGATCATAAATTAGTAGTAGTAGTAGTAGTAAAATGAATTAATAATAATGAATTACTGTAACATGGTCGTCTAATATTAATGAAATTCATAAATATTATAATTTTTATTTAGCAGGAGGAGAATATTTCTCCGAGCTCGGGATACAAAGGAAATCTCATTTTGATTAGCGTTATTTTTAATACAGTACCACTGACTTGAAGTCAAAGCAGACACAGACCAGACAGCTATTTCTTTTAACTACTTCCAGTATATGGTCAATAAAAGACTATAAATCATTACACCAGCTAGTATAAAGAATAGCACATACATTAAGGATACATTAACAGTCCCTTTAATCCAGCACATATGGACACTGCTGAATCAATATCATTTTAACTAGGACAGTGTCGATCCTTCAATGAAACGATGGCCCTCGAGGGGATGTTAAGAGATTCATCCTGTTATGAAAAGTTAAATGTTCCCATGAGAGGACTTTCACTCGTCTGCTTAAATATGAATTATTTGAACATTAAAGGCTGTAGCAGAACAGTCAGAGCACTGAATGAAAGTCACTATAGAGCCGCATGGATATTCATAGATGAGGCCCTTGAGATTTTAAGCTCTGTGTATTAAACACATCACAAATTGTAGAAAACCAGTCATTTTGTCTTCATGAGCAATTTAGCCAAGCACTACTACTACAAGAAATTAAAAGGCAAGATGAACACCATCATTAACAAAGCTGCAGGTTGTTGGTTTTGATTAAATAAACTTGTTTTATAGCCTACTTTTCTAAATATCTGCTACATATAACTCCATTTAAAATATCTTATGTATGATATCTCATATTACCACGATCTATGTCTTGATGTTTAGCTCTTTTGATTTTGGCTAGTAAGTAATCCACCTAGCAAACTCCAAGAACAGCAACGAACTAGGAACTACCCAAAACTGCATAGCAATGTCCCATTATCATAAGTGCTGCAGATTTGTAGTGATATCTCAGTTTTTGCAGATTATTGAGTGTGTGATATTATATTTCTAAATGATTTGACGTATAATATTCACTGGACAGATGATGTAATATGCATGAAAATCTCAGATTTATGATGGTCTGTGGTCCCTATGTTAAGTCCCACACCATCACAACATTCCACTTGAGATTCACCCTACCAACCAACCAACTAGGAACCACATTGCAATGGCCTACACCCTTAAAAATAAAGGTTCTTGATTGGCATCTGTAGTTCCATAAAGAACCCTCAAAAAGTCTTAAAATGCCCTTTTACAAATCCTCGATTTTGTTTTTGGAGTCTTCTTAAATAACTTTTCATTCATGAATGTTAAAAATAAACAGTATTTTTTTTTTTTTTTACATATTTACATTGTTGCAGCATCTCTATTTTCAGCCTGTCAGTAACGCTCTGTTTAGTTCCTCTCTTTATCTAGCCCCTCCTTCTGAAAAGTGCAATGAGCTCTGATTGGTCGGTTGGACCATTGTGTTGTGATTGGTCAAGGTGAACGTGATTTCACAAAGTGCAACATGTTCCTGGTTCACCATTGATGTTGGAACTGGAAAAACAGTTGAGATCTGATTTAATCAATCAGATTTGAGGGACAAGTTTACAGTTTATGTCAAGTTAAGGCTCACAACCAGGCTTAGGTGCTTCTAAATCAGTGTTATTTACCATTATTTCCCAGTGATTTTAGGGATATGTTATGGGTTAGGCTTAGGTTAGAGGTAGGGATAAGGTTAGGTTAGGACTAGATTTTTGGACAGCAGTGTCTCAACAAACTAAATATGTTGATCCTGGAAACGTGCTTTTCTTGGGGGCATCACAGTGACTGGTCAAACATTATGAGGTTGTTTTGGGAAATTTTACCACCCCTTACCATAACCGTGAGTTTCAATAGGCTACTAACTAACTCAACCAGGCCCTGCCCTTTTAATCTGCGTATGCCTTGGGTGGGAATTATTTAAATGTGGAACATTGTGAGGTGTTCATACTTGGAGTTCATACTCGCTGATCCTTTGGAGTGACTTTGTGCTTTGCAACTTTGCAGACATTTTTCATGCTCAAACAGCAACATTACACTCTAAAGAAAGTTGAAAATATATAAAAAAGTAGGTCCTCTTTAATATATGGAACCACACCATTGTACGAAAGGAACTTTATAGACCTAATGTGCCAAAGCGCACGGCCATCTTTAGAATTTTGTCCTTAAACTTCTGGAAGAACACAACAAACACAACGGTCTTTAGATGATTCTTTTAAGAACTGTTCACTGAAAACTCTTTGGGGAACCTAAAATGGTTCCTCTATGGCATCACTGCAAAAAAAAAACAAACAAAAAAAAAAAACTGTTAGAACCTTGAAAGAGTGTGTCATCTTGCAAGTGACTTCTGCACGGGCAAATAGCACTCACATTTTCTTCAGAAATATTTGGAAAAATCTAGTTATTTTTGCAATTCCACTAGTGATTTAGAAATTACACACTTCACCTTTAAGTATATGGCAACAGACAGCGTCAGTTGAAGAAAGGCGAGTGTAATTTTTTTATCTAAAAAAAACAGTTGCATATTTTCATTTTTCCACCTTTTTCCATGACATTCTACCTGACCCTACCAAAACGGCTGTACACTAAATGTCACAACGTCCACAAGGCCCATCTCTGCTACCATCCACCCTCCGAATCTGGGTGGAGCAGTGAGCGTGGAGGAGAGAAGAAATGTGAGGAAAAAAGAAATCTCAGAGATCTTGATCCTAGCAGTCCGAGCGCTGTCTAATTGCCGAGCAAGGAAGGCAGAGGTGTCCCCGATTCCCCTTTATCCATACATAAAGTTCCCAATTAGAGCTCCCGGTAGTTTGGAGTAGACGGCTGTCCTAGAGAGTGCTGTGATGGAGGCCTCCACCAGCAGGTGCAGAGCAGCTCACGGTAATTGACACACCGGGAGAGTGGAAAAACCCGCTCTCCAAGTTCTTTTCGAGCGGATAGTCGAGCACCTGACAGCAAATCACTAGTTTTTTCCTCTGTACTATCACTCACTCTCTAGTTTTTATCTGGCTCACCTCTCCACTTCCTTGTATTAAAGGCACGAGAGATGAGAGATGCTCATGTTCTTTCTGGGAGTATTTAGCTGCACTAGTCTCCAGAGTTCTGATTATAAAATGCCGCCCCATGAGCCGCATCGCTCGATATCGCAAAACAACCCTGCGAGTTGGTATATCTTTCATGATTGTGGTGGGGTTTTATCAGTGCATTTTAAGTGCATTCCAAGTCTTTATTAGAGTTACTAGCTGAAATATGACCACATATTCTCTGATTTGTCTCACCGGTCACGGTTGGTTGCACCTATGAGCTGATTTTCATTGATCTAAATTACCTGTCTGGTCGGGTAGCCAGCAGATAGGGAAATATGAAGGCATAAAATCTGAGTCCTTTCAGTTCATTTTCTATATTCTGTCTCTGGCAATAGACCAGGCTATAGGACCAATCTGCTTGAAATTGATTTTTGCTCTCGCAAGTATCAAAGATCAGACATATCAAGCTAGTATGGAGCTATTTCTTTATTCATTTCAATAATTCATGGTCTAGAGGGAAATGATTTCAGGGAAAGAGTTTTTCAATTACATTGTGGTCGCACAGGGACTTTTTTTTCTCCCTCCACGCTTACATGTACGGAGCTCAGGAAAAGATGGCTACAACGAGATATTGCTTTGAAATCTCTACCTCTTCTAATGTAAAGGTGAATTTGAAAATATACCAATAAATATGTAGAAAAGGAACTGGAATCATAAGCCCTCTGGGACTGTGAAAGATAGCAGGAAGGAACAACGGGAGGAAAGGACATTGTAGTAGCAGGAAGAATAAAGAGAAGTCTATGCTTGTCAGACAGGCAGATTTTTCCTCTCTTAGGCTGTAAGACAGAATAGTCACCAGCAGTACACTGCAGTGAGTCTGGCGTATCGGGAGAATAATTGTCGATTTCTTTCGTAACCACTTATCAAATCTAGTATACTACCAGTGTTGGGGGTAACGCATTACAAGTTGCCTAATGCAAGTCACGTAATCAGATTACTTTTTTTCAAGTAACTAGTAAAGTAATGCTTTACTTTTGAATTTACAAAAAAATATCTGAGTTACATTTTCAAATAAGTAACGCAAGTTACTTTGTTTTCCAATTTATTGACTCACAGCTCTCCTGTCCCAATATTGAGAGAAAACAGGAATAAGTGCAGAGGCATTGTGTTTGTAAATGTAAATTTGCCACAATGTAAATTTGCCAAAAATGGCCAGCTTTCCTAACATTACTTTCTATAAAAAGTAACTCAATTAATTACTGTTTTAGGGAGTAACGCAATGTTGTAATCCATTACTTTTGAAAGTAACTTTCCCCAACACTGCTAATAACCAATAATCATTATAAATTGACCCTCATATGTACATTTGTATGTAAATGAGAATGAAGAACTTAAAATGGTCAGACAACCTACCAAAGGTTGATTTGATCATCTTTTTTTTCTTTTTTCTTTTTTTTTTTTTTTGAAAGTAATTAATACTTTTACGAGGGACTCGTGGCACCCTGTTGGGGGTGCTCTGGGAGTATGGAGTCCTGGGGCCCTTTGCTAAGGGCTGTCCGGTCCTTGTACGACCGGAGCAGGAGCTTGGTACGCATTGCTGGCAGTAAGTCAGACCTGTTCCCGGTGCATGTTGGACTCCAGCAGGGCTGCCCTTTATCACCGGTCCTGTTCATAATCTTTATGGATAGGATTTCTTGGCGCAGTCAGGCCGGGGGGAGTCTGGTTTGGGGACCACAGAATCTCATCTCTGCTTTGTGCGGATGATGTTGTCCTGTTGGCTCCATAGGGCCAGGACCACCAGTGTGCATTGGGACGGTTTGCAGCCGAGTGTGAAGCAGCTGGGATGCACCTCCAAGCACCTCCAAGTCTGAAACCATGGTTCTCAGTCGGAAAAGGGTGGCTTGCCCTCTTCAGGTTGGTGGAGAGCTCCTACCTCAAGTGGACGAGTTGAAGTATCTTGGGGTCTTGTTCACGAGTGAGGGAAGGAAGGAGCGTGAGGTTGACAGACGGATCGGTGCAGCTTCTGCAGTGATGCGGTCGATGCACCGGCCTGTTGTGGTGAAGAAGGAGCTGAGCTGCAAGGCGAAGCTCTCGATTTACCGGTCAATCTTCGTTCCTGCTCTCACCTATTGTTAAAAGCTTTGGGTCATGACCGAAATAATGAGATCCTGGATACAGGCGGTCGAAATGAACTTTCTCCGCAGGGTGGCAGGGCGCTCTCTTAGAGATAGGGTGAGGAGCTCGGTCACTCGGGAGGAGCTCAAAGTAGAGCCGTTGCTCCTTCACATCGAGAGCAGTCAGTTGAGGTGGCTCAGGCATCTGTTTCGGATGCCTCCTGGACGCCTCCCCAGGGAGGTGTTCCGGGCGTGTCCCACCGGGAGAAGGCCCCGGGGAAAACCTAGGACACTGACAGCTGGAAAGACTATGTCTCTCGACTGGCATGGAAACGCCTCTGTGTCCCCGGAAGAGCTGGAGGAAGTGTCTGGGGAGAGGGAAGTCTGGGCATCTCTGCTTAGACTGCTGCCCCTGCGACCCGGCCCCGGATGAGCGGTAGAAGATGGATGGAATGATGGATAATACTTTTATTCAGCCAGGGTGCATTATACTGATCAAAAGTGACAGCAATTACATTTATAATGTTACAAAAGTTGCTTTTTTTTTTTTTAATTTCAAATAAACACTGCTCTTTTAAACTTTCTATTCATCAAAGAATTTTGAAAAAAATGTATAACAATTTCCTTAAAAATATTGTTTTCAGCAACAATAATAGTAAATGTATTTTGAGCTCTAAATCAGCATACTAGAATGATTTCTGAAGGACCATGTGACATCAGCTTTGTCATCACAGAAATAAATTACACTTTTAAATGTATTAAAAAGAAAACCTATTTTAAATCGTAATGATGTATCACAATATTACTGTTTCTGCTGTATTTTGATCCAATAAATGCAGTTGGTGAGGATGAGAGACTTTTTCAAATGACTCATGCAACATACTCCAAGTCAGCTGAAGATAAACAATAGTTCCCGTTTGCTGAAGCTCTGAAATATCATTTGATGCAGTGGAGGGCAAGATTTGCCTTTAGTAATGAGGTAAATTTCAGTCTGTTCCTCACATAAAGGTTTCATATGGCTTCAGAAGACTTTGAATATAATGCACAGGTCGACTTCTTTTTTTAATGCTTTTTTGGAGTTTGACGGACACCAGGAACTGTCATTGTATGCAAAAAAAGTTGCATGGTGCAAATATGAAGTGGTTTGAAATGACTTGAGGGCTAGTAAATAATGACAGAACATTAATTTGTAGGTGAACTACACATTTAAGCACAAACTAAGTTGGGGTTTGGGTGGTGGGCAGCTGCAGCTGGTTTCTCCGTTTCTGTTTCCTTGGAGATTATTCCAAAATTGTGAATGCTGATGTAGTTTCCCCATGGGAGAGCGCAGCTGTGGTCTCGTGGGGTCCCTGCTCTCCATCGCCCCTTAATTACTCCTGAGAAGTGCTCAAATTTAGTGATTAACTGCATCAAAAGAGTTTTAATGAGAATTCATGTTTAATCATGCATCTTTTCTGTGGTTAACAACATGTTGTTTGAGCCTGTGTGTGCATGTGGGGGGAAGTCTAAAGAAGCAGGTGTGTGAGAGATACCGAGGGTCATTTTTTATTTATTTTTTACTTTTTTTAATTTGACTGACTTTTTGGAACCTGCTATTTCCTGGTATTTCTAATTCTGGAATTTCAATTTAGAAATTTAATAAGAGCCATGCTGCTTTCAGATTATAGCAAGCATGAAATAAACTTAATTGCTTGCGTTGCCAGACATCTTTTTTTTTTCCTTACATCCGCATTTTTCCATATTTCTCAATTATCTCTTCGAAAATGAAGGTTCTGTTTTCTGGAACAATTACACACATCCACAGCATGCCGACACACACACACACACACACACACACACACACAGACTAGAGAATAATTACATCTGAAATATGTATTATCATTCTCAATTTCATGCCGTCTCGTTCTAAGTATGCATCTTTTGCCAAATTGATTACAGTTTTCATTTTCATAGAATTAGTTTGAATATCTAAGAGAGAGGCTCTCTGCTAGCTCGGCAGGATGAATCTCTGGCATGTATAAAGAGATGATGATATCTTTAACAGTATACATAAAAAAAAAATAATAATCACATTAAAGGGACAGTTCACCCAAAAATGAAAATTATCCCATGATTTACTCACCCTCAAGCCATCTTAGATATATATGACTATCTTCTTTCAGACAAACACAATCAGATTTATATTATAGAATATCCAAGCTTTTCCAAGCTTTATAATGAGAGTGAATGGCGCTCCTGATTTTGAAGTCCAAAAACTGCTTCCATCCATCATAAAAGTAATCCATACAGCTCTAGGGGGTTAATAAAGGCCTTCTGAAGTAAAGCGATGGGTTTTTTAAAAAAAAAAAAAAACAGAAAAGAAAATCATATTTGAATCTTTATAAACTAAAATAGCTAGCTTCCCTCAGACAGCCTATGCAAGTTGATTTACGCCGACCTAACGCATGATGCCAAAACGAACACGGAAGTGCAGAGGACAGAGCTAAACAAATCACCGGTCATGAATCAGAAGCCTAAAATAAGAACTTTTAAAGAGAAATATCGGGGATTTCGATATAAGAGAAGAGGTTGAGTTTGTTGCCCAGCCCTATTTGTTTGAACTGTAAGAGGCGTCTAAGCTTACACTACTCCTACATCCTGCTTCATACATCACTTCAGAGGTTACTCTTTTGGTCGATTTGCGTAGGCCGTCTGCCAGAAGCTAGTTATTTTAGTTTATAAAGTTTTAGATATGGATATTTTTCTTACAAAAACCCGTTGCTTCTCTTTAGAAGGCCGTTGTTAACCCCCTAGAGCCGTATGGATTACTTTTTTATGATGAATGGATGCACTTTTTTGGACTTCAAAATTAGTAGTGCCATTCACTACCATTATAAAGCTTGGAAGAGCTTGGATATTGCATAATATAACTACTATTGTGTTCATGTGAAAGAAGGATGGCTAGGATGGCTTGAACTGAGTAAATCATGGGATAATTTTCATTTTTCGGTGAACTATCCCTTTAATATAACAACAGGTATAAAAGTGCACGTGTCTTGGAACTCAACATAAACCGTGGATCAAGTTGATAAAGTTGGTCCTGTAGCTTGCACGTACATCAGAGCAGAATGTATTCTTCAAAAAGAGAAATGACACCAGATATAGACGCGAGACTATATATGTTTTAAAAAGTACTCTCACATCTGTTTCCCACATCTGCGAGAGCGCATTTGTGTTTTCAAGAACATATGGATGAACTTGGCAATCAAGTATGCGAACGCTCTGCATAACTTTTTATGCAAATGAGCTCATTATAATCCCTAACTTTTAATCGGCCTTGTTCAATTGTCATTTTCCCTGTCATACTGTCAAAGCCACTCTTACATAATTGGTATGTTTGAATAAGTAGATGCTTGATGAATTAATTCAGCAATTATCACCAAATTGCTGATTATATTGCGGATGTTTTGAAGTCCGGCTTCAAATAGATCATGAATCTCATAACTTCTAAAGACCCCTAAGGTGGCCCAGGCAGGTCGAACGCTCTTCCGAAGGCAGCCGTTCCTCCATGCAGTGCGCAACCTCAGTTAAAGCACCAAGTGCCATTTGAACCCGCTGCTCTTCATTTGGAATGGCGAAAGCGGCAGTTGCCTGGGAAACCAGTAAAAGCCTTCGAACTGGGATTGTACAGGGGTCAGAACTTAACTGTGAGCCTGTGAACTGTGAAGCTTCTTGCTAACTCTGCCGCTCTCTTTTTCTCCAACCTCCCCTGAAATCAAGAGGTGGAGACACATCAATGATCTGTTTGATGTTGGTGTCCTGCAGGTTTACTATTCTATCCAATTACCACTGGGCTTTTGAGCCTCTGTTTTGAGTCGCACAGCAATGCCTCCTGCTTTTGGTTTCTTGCGGTGTGTGCGACTTTCTGTGTAGTTCTGCGTCGGTATATTTACAGGTCGCTCTATTTTAATCTCCAAGTCCACAGGGGTTAGAGAAGACCACCGGCTCAGACCTGTGATAGGATTAGGTTACCTCCCCAACACAGTAATTTCACAATACATATGTTTAACGCTGAGCGACAGGTCAGAATGCTCGTCCATGGCTTTTTGCCCCCAATTCGGTTTTTAAATAAGATGCTCCATTTCGGCTTTAAAGGAGATTAATATTCATTTTCCCCTTTTGTGCTAATAAAAGACCCAAATGCCTGTGGATTTACGGAGAATCCGCAGTTGGCTCAGGTGCTTGTCACTAGTCCATTCTGTGTGTGTAAGGGTGTGTGTGCAAATATCAAGCAGCTTAATATAACCCGAGGTCTTGTAGAATGTATTCCAGACATGTTTTTCCATGGAAAATGCTTCAGGATAAATTCTACAAGACATTTTACAATTACCTGGATGAGTTTGTCCGTTCATCCAGCCAGCCATCCTTCTTTTTATAGACTCATCAAATGAATTGTATTACTTTATATTGTATTAATGGTCACACTTTACAATAAGGTTCATTTGTTAAACATTAGTTAACATATTAACTAACATGAACTAACCATGAGCAATACATTTGTTACTGTATTTGCTAATCTTCGTTTAGGTTAGTTAATGAAAATACAGTTGTTATTTCATGTTCGTTCACAGTGCATTAACTAATGTTAATAATAATGTATTAGTAAAAGTTGAAATTAACATTAACAGAGATTAATAAATGCTGTAGAAGTGCAGTTCATTATTAGTTCATGCTAAGTAATGTTGTTAACTAATGAACCTTATTGTAAAGTGTTACCATATTAATTTTTGAAGCCTTGTTAACAGAATGAAAGCCTGTTTACATCTGTTTGGTTTTGATTATCATCTCTATCGCGGCCACGCTTACGTGACATTAGTATAATAGTTTAAACTTCTGATATGGGGTTTTCTGAGAGCACACAGCCGAATCACACACACAGAAAGCTGCCTGTCAGACGGCGTATCCTGTGAGTATTTAATTGATTTCTCTTACACTCTGAACTGAATCTTATTGCACTTAAACTGTCAGATACACACAAGAATATGTCAAAAACACAAAGTTCACAAACACAGTTGGTTAAATGTCTGTGTGAACGTACCTGCTGTTTATGCAGTTAATATGAATATAATAATATAAAAGAAAAACAGAAAATCAGTCACTGTTGATTAAATAACATTAGTAGCTTTAATAAGAAGACTGCTGTTATTAAATGCAATGGCGAGGAGATCAACATGGCGGACTGTGTGCGGCTCACTAAGGGGAGGAGCTAAGCTAATAAGGCAGGTTATGTCACCAGTCATGGGTGGGGCTTCCACTTATTCGTGCATAAATCTTGAACTGCTTGTTTTGAGAGACTGTTTATGATTTATTGGGATTATAAAATAATAAATGGATTTTTTTACCCTTATAAGATGGTTGTTTACACACATCTGTGTTCAAAGAGCTTTTAAAAGTGAATTTTGCATGATAACTTTAAATCAGTAAGCTTATTTTACAAATTGTCTAAATATTACTTAGATTCCTATTGTATTAATTTTTATGTTTTCCACAATTATGTTTTAGTCACATTTTTAATTTTGTTTTATGTTTTGGCCTTCATATATTGACTCTATAAAAGTTAAAAATTATGAAATAATATCACAAAATTTCAAAAGAAGGGTACCTCACAAAAAGATCATATTTGCTAGCGACTGTGAATAGTTTTAAAACTCCTGCTTTAGACGAGCAGAATCTTACTGTTTTCAACCAGGTAAAATATAGAAGCTGAAAATTGTTCTCATTGATAACCATGACTACAGCATGTATCCACACTGGATAGGTACCATGACTATCCGGGGCTGTCAATGGGCGACCTTCTGCTTTTTCATTCTCTCCCTCTCTCTGCTGTCTTTCTCTCTCACAGCGCTTATAGCGTGCCCTCTGACGCAGCAGTTGGCTCCTGTGTTTGGAAGAAAGGTGAAAAGCTTTGGTTATCATTTCTCTCCATGGTGTAGTGGCAGGCATGTGAAGGACTGTGGAGTGCAATCACAGCTCTATAACATTGCTGGACAGGCGACTGAGTCAGAGAGTCACAGAACAATGGAGCCATGGATTATTTTTGTAAGCTGTCATCCTTGCAATGAATAGGACTCTAGGTAGTTATTACCCATCCGAAACCTTGTGAGCTATACAGAGAAAATAGCACAAAAACACTCAAACAAGATATATCACGGTTTTGTGATTTTGTTTGAATTGGACATTGTGAATATGTATTTAAACCGATGTAGGACCCCCTAATTCATTCCTGTGAATGTCAAAGCTGAATTTTCAGCAGTGACTCCAGTATTCACTATCATATGATCCTTCAGAAATCAGGAAAACTATTTTAAATTGTAAGAAAAATTGTAATTTCACAAAATTTTGGTATACAATCATAATGTTTGTGCAGTATAAGTTACATAATACAACAATAAATATTTAACATTTAAAACGGTAAGTTCCATGTTATTATTATTATTATTTAAATTGAATTATATTATTTCCTACTTCTTAACTACTACTTTAATTTACTGAATACTACTACTGAATCTTCCATATATATATATATATATATATATATATATATATTAAATGTGTATTAGAAAACTGGTCAATTTTGGTTTTTCATGAAAAATTTTATATATATGAAGCACTGATTCAGCTGATGAAAAATGTGTACAATTCATCTCAAATTCTCATTGGTCAACAGAGTTTGTTTCAGCAAAAGTTAAAATATCCTCAACTTTTGGTCTTTTATGGTGCGTGTGGCAAGGAACACGTACGCAGCAGCATATGGGAATGCAGACTTTAAAGAATAAAGGAACGGGATCCAGGAAAACACTACACACGTACGTACACGCCCAAAGACTAACGAGAACCGACAAGTTTAAAAAACAAATATGTTTTTTCATATTAGATACATTTGTGTGCTTAAAGTTGTTATAACACTACTCTGTACTTTCACAGGGCGGCTACTATGAGACATTTGTTGCACACTGCAGTAAGCTAGAGCGATATTAGGCATGGTAAACATGGTTTTCGCGGAAAAACAAGATTTAAATTATAAGACTGACTGTATTGAGCTATATAACAATGATTAGATTTTCTGTTGATGAATGTATCCAAACAGTTGCTCACCTGTCTAATAAAACATAACACATTAAAGCGTGTTTGGTGTTTCCATAGTTTCTACAAAATGAAATCGAGGAAATTGAGGGTGATCGAGGGTAATGATGTCATTGATGGACGACACACAGAAGCAGTCAAAAAATAATCCAAAAAACTTAAATATTGTGCCTTTAAGGTGTCACAGGGACTTTACATTTGCCAAAAATAGAATTATTATTAGTATTATTATTTTCATAATAATAATAAAATTATGTAATATATAATTTGTTATTAAAAATCAATACCAGATGAGAAAATGTAAAGCAAAAGTAACGTAACAAATTACTTTAAACAAAAATAACTAAGTAACGTAATTGGTTACATTTTAGGGAGTAACACAATATTGTAACGCATTACTTTTAACAATAACTTTCCCATCACTGTTTACATTTAAAATTTCATTCTTTTAGTCATACAATGATTTAGATTCAGTAGTTAAGTCAAGTGTCATATATCTCTGCAAGCGCTTTGGGAATAAGTTCGACTGAATGATCAATAGAATGAGTCGCTTAATGTTTCAATTTGATCTCATCCTGGAGTTTTTTTGCTGTGTGTGAAATGAAAAGATGAGTTTTGTGCAGTGGCAGTGGCCTAGAAGAGCACAATAACACTTGAACAGCCAAAGTCTGGCTGGCTTTTATCTTGTAACTTTGTGGCCTAACCATAACCTCTCACTCTTTGACTCTCTGCTCAATAGGGTGATGCCACCAAGGTGTAAGAGTGTCAGACTGTCACGACTTGCATTCCATTTTCTCACACTCATTTTATTTCCAGAGACAGCTACTGCGAAATAGAAAGTACATGTGCGACTTTTGACTTGGATGTACTGAAACACCGCTTATCTTATTGTTTGTCCTTGATCCGTTCAATAAGATTCGACATATACCTACAACCCACACTTTTCCGTCTGCATACAGTATGTATTAAATAAATACTGTGAAAGAAAAAAAGTTAGTTTGCATGAACACTGAATTTACCAGCTTGAGACCTTGGTTATGGCGTGGTTTTAATTCCCTTGAAGGAAATCTCCCCCCATCCTGCCTCTATAAACAGTCTAACTGTTTTCTTCACTCTCTCATTTTAAAACAAATTTCCTTCTTGCAAAATCCACTAGCTTTTCACCCTTTCTCCATCTGTCATAACGGTCACGATTAAAGCCTCTTACATTAATTAGTCTGTCTTTCAGCCTGTTAATGTCACTGTGTGTACCTGCCGGGATATGAGGGCTTTCTCTTCTCCCCTCTCTCGTCATTTCTTTTCCTTTCTCCCTTTGTTTACTCTTCCAGGAATGTGACAGCACAATGACACTGGCTTGGGCATCAGAAACTTGCTGATGCGTTGCCTTCTTCAGTTAAGTTCAGTTTAAAGAAACTTTATTGGCCAGACTTTGCAGTTACATTACTTTTTTTTTCTTTAACCAAGAAAGCCCTGCAAATGAAAAATGAAATGGATGATATAACACTGTGATAGCCTATAAGGTCTAGTTACCATTCAGTTTCTATCTGGCTTGGTTCTGGAAGTATTTGCGCATTCAATTTCTCTATATAAGGATTACAAAAAAAAAATCCTTTGCGTTCTGAGTCAAACCAACTCGATTTAAGATGAGTTACAACATTGCAAACTTTAATTTGAACCAGAAAAGAAAATGTGAAAATAAAAAAGACGAAGATACAACACGTTCTTTCAGGAATGAATAACTCATCCCGTGTATGAGTTACTCGATTTAATCAGTGATGAAATTGCAATATATACAATTAATTTAGTTACTGATTATAAAGTACAATACTTTACTGCAATGTAAAAAAAAAAAAAAAAAAAAAATAGCGAGCTTAGAGACTTTTTGGTATCTATCAAAAGTGATCCAAGGAAGGAACAGTGGTGAACCGGTCATGGGTGGCCATGGATGCACATGGGCAACGAAGGCTGGCCCGTGTGGTCCAATCCAACAGACGAGCTTCTGTAGCTCAAATTGCTCAAGAAGTTAATGCTGGTTCTGACAGAAAGGTGTCAGAATACACAGTGGATCACTGTTTGTTGCATATGGGGCTGCATAGTCGAGACCAGTCAGGGTGCCCATGCTGACCCCTGCATGTGAGCATCAGCCTCAAAGATGGCCTGGTTTGATGAATCACATCACTTTTTCATCACGTGGATGGCCAGGTGCGTGTGCGTCGCTTACCTGGGGAACACATGGCACCAGGACACACTATGGGAAGAAAGCAAGATGACAGAGGCAGTGTGATAGAGATAGATAGATAGATAGATAGATAGATAGATAGACAGATAGATAGATAGATAGATAGATAGATAGATAGATAGATAGATAGATAGATAGATAGATAGATAGATAGATAGATAGATAGATAGATAGATAGATAGATCAGAAATAGACAGGCAGACAGATGATTGATAGATAGATAGATAGATAGATAGATAGATAGATAGATAGATAGATAGATAGATAGATAGATAGATATACTATTTATTATGCAATCGAATATTATATATTATTTGAAATCCCAATTAATCTTGAATCTTTTATAGACACATATATCATCACTCTTTAAGCTCCTTGTACGCCTCTCTCTGTCTGTGTAATGTTAAAATGTTATCTTTGAAAATGGAGAAAATGAATGGGATTATTACTTCTGGAGCCCTACTGTTGTCTATTATTGCAGTACTGCTAATATTGTTGGCTCATGTGTGATAAATCATTTGTGTTTTTCCTCATTTGCATGTCGCCTTGCATGAAAGCAACTGCTGAACGGTTAAATATAAATGTAACTTTTATTAGGATGTATCACAATAATGTAATGCATAACATTCCCCAACTTTCTCTGTCTGTCTACCTTCCTCAGTATCTCATTCACAGTCACTGTCACCTGCATTATTTAGTGAGTACCTGTCAGTCCTGCACACCTGAAAAGCCTGTAAGACTCCTGCGGCTGTGCAGAGATCCTCAACACATCTCTCTTAATTCATACCTGCTGAGTCTCCAGCACTGAATATCAAAGGTGAGGTGGAGAATTACTTTTGATAAGGACTTTAAAAAAATATATCCTTTAACTGAACAAATCACCACATCCAAAAACAGATCTGGAGAGGCTCGCGCAGCATGTGAATAAGTTAGTTCTAAGAATAAAAGGCAAAATATATGTGAATATGAAACTTGTTCCTAATTGCCAAGGGTGATGGGTAAATTCTTATATTATGTTCTGGTAAAAGTCAGTTTTTGCCTCTTTATTAGTGGAGTTTAATATGCTAAACATTACTATTGCTATTGTTTTGCATTAGAGAAACCCCTTACTCTATGTGTGTCAAACGTTCAGTGTGTAACTAGTCAGGTACTGATGGTAGAACATGTGGCTTGTTGTTGTTGTAGTACTTTTCTAAACAATCAGAGTTATGACTTTCACCTGGTGGTCTATTAAAGTGCCCGTATTATGCTATTTCAAAGGTTCCTAATTTAGTTTTGGAGGTCTCCTACGACAGGTTTACATGCATCCAAGAATTCATAAAATGCATTGCAGCATCGCCTCTTTTCTCACAGTGTCTGAAATGGTCTCCGGTCTCTGTAAAACACTTATTTCTGAGAGCCTGCTCTGATTAGTCAGATGTGGGCCAGTCTGTTGTGATTGGTCTACCACTTACAGCATGTGTTGGAAACGAAACGCCCATTACCATATCTGAATTTCAGCTCCGGTTCATCAGCACTTGTATACACAGTGATAGGAACAGTAGTAATGGCATCAGTTTTACTGTATCAATTTGAGCGTGAATCTTCATCATTTAGAAGTGGATGCAAAGTGAATTTGCTTTTGCAGCGAAGAAAACAGCATCTTCTAAACATGTCGACAACATAAACCGAACTGTTCCAGGCCTCAGCTAAAACTACAGTGCTTGAGGGCGGGTCACAGTAGGTATTGTTTGCAGGTAGCCAGTGAAGACCTTAGAGTGGCATTATGCAAATTTGTTACAAACCTATATGGGTTCATGCAGAAAGTGAGACTGGAATTACTGACGACTTGTTTCAGGCAGTTCAGAATCAGTTCTTTCTTTTGGGAGACAATAATTTATTTTATTGTGATAAATATCAGTTATAAAGTCAGAATTGTGTGACATAAAGTCACAATTGCGAGTTATAGTCGGAATTGCGTGATGTAATGCCACGATTGTGTTATAATGTCAGAGTTGTGAGATATATGGACTTTATAATACGCAATTACGACTTTTTTTCTGACTTTTTTGCAAATTTACATCTTGCAATTCTGACTTGTGAGATATGAATTGTGAGATATAAACTCGCAATTTGGAGTTATGTCAGAATTGCAAGTTATAAAGTCAGATTTGTGAGTTATAAAGTCACAATTGTAAGATATAAACTTGCAATTCTGAGAAAAAGAAAGTCAGTCTTTTTTTCCCCCTCAGAACTGGACTCGCAATTGTGAGTTTATTTTCTCACAAATTTTAGTTTATGTCTCACAATTCTGAGTTTATTTCTCGCAAATGTGAGTTTATATCTCACAATTCTGTTATTTTTAGCAATTTTGAGTTTATACCTAGCAATTCTGACATTATAACCGCAGATGTGAGTTTTGACCTACATCTCGCAATTCTGAGAAAAAAAAGTCAGAATTCTAAGATAAAAAATTACTTATTTTTATTTTTATTTTTTTTATTTAGTGGTGGAAAAAAGCTTCCATAGAAAGGGAGCTGAAATGAAATCGACACCGGAATGTCATAGAGACTGGGCTCTTTGGACTTGTGTCAAACAGCAACCATCTGTCCTGGTACAATTAACCTATAAACTGCATTACAGTGGGGAAAAAACCCAAAACAACAACAAAAACACCCTGAATGCCTTATAAACCACATAACAACCCCCTTTTTCAGTAACATATTTCAGTAACAGCATATGACTGAAAGAAAAACAATAACTGTTTAATGCAAGTTATTTTACAATTCACTAATTTGAGCCCAGAACCCGCAGTACTGCATGTTCTTGTAATAGTAAATGCTCTGGCAGTCTCTCCAAAAGTAGCAGCGTTCCAGACCACAGCCCTCTCTCTCTCTCTGTCTCTTTCTGCTGCCAGTCATATTTCATGAAGGTTCCATTTTGTGTGAGATTCCATACAGAGGTGAATTCTAAAGCAATACCTCTCTTACATTAGTCTGTTTCAGTTGATAAAGTGAGAACAGTATAGGGTTGTTCACCTCACTGAAGCAAATCCTGTAATGCATTGTGACAAGTTTGATGAAAAAATCCATCCAAGTTGGCAATGTCAATGGCAATTGGCAATGGCAATTTATTTATATAGCACAATTGAATACAACCTACATTGTCCAATGTGCTTTACAATTACTAAGAACACATGCAACAATTCAAAAAATTGTTGAAAAAGACCATAAACAAACTAAAAGTAGTGCTTCAGTGTTATAAAATAACAATAAAATACAATGTAAGTGTGCTTCAACATGTATTATATGCTTTGTCAAACAAATATGTAAAACAGATGAAGATGAAGCTAGTCTAATCGAAATGGGAAAGTCATTCCAGAGTTTAGGGCCAACTACAGAAAAAGCACGGTCCCCCCTACATTTTAACCTTGATTTAGGGATAGACGGGTCTCTGATTAGATGACCGAAGTGATCTTGTTGGATGGGAGTGATATGATCCCGTTTCCGTGCACCCATCAGAAATCTCACCGCCGCATTTTGGACTACTTGTAATCGGGACATAGCTGAATGACTAACCCCAATGTAAAGAGAGTCGTAGTAATCCAGCATTGAAGAAATAAAAGCATGGATTACTTTTTCGAAGTTTTTGATAAAAGTCAGGACCGGAAAAAGCAGGATTTAACAACTGAATTGATCAAATTTCAGAGATTCATCAAACATAACACCCAAATTTCTCACCCCCCAAAGGCTTCACACAAGAGGACAAACGACCACAATTTAATTTAGGAGTAATAGAGGAATCAGAGGGTCCAGAAATGCTAATTTCCAGTTTTACTCCGAAATTCAGAAAGTTTGAAGACAGCCAGTCTTTTTACATCAATAGAACAGGTCATGAGATTATTCTAACAGTAAGAATTTCATTTTAAGGGCAGATAAATTGTGTGTCGTCAGCGTAACAATGGAATGATAGACCATGTTTTCTAAAAATAGAACCAAGTGGAAGCATAAAGAAAAAAAGAAGAGGGACCAAAATGGACCCTTGAGGCACCCCACAAGATAACACAGCATTACTAGAGGTATGTTATCCGATCTTCACTGAGAAGCTTCTGTTGGTAAAATACGACTTAAACCACTCAAGTGCACTGCTTGTAATGCCTGCACGCTGTTCCAACCGGGCAATAAGAACAGCATGATCTACTGTATCAAAAGCAGCAGTTAGATCTAAAAGCACAAGAACATACTCGCCAGAATCAGAGGTCAGTAGTATATCATTAAAAACCCTCAACAAAGCAGTCTCTGTGGAGTGATGTTTTTTTTTTTTTTTTGATTGAAAATTTAAATGAAACTTTGTAATTATTGGAGGACTGTTCTCTCCAAAATCTTAGTAGTAAATGACTAATTGGAAATAGGTCTAGGTAATAGGTCATGGCAGACGAAGTAAGACAAATGTCGATTATAAATATACTTTAGTCAATACAAAAATAAGCAATACATATGGCCTTTTTCTAAAAAACTCAGTTCAATTCACGTTCACATTTATCCGTCCGTTCGTCCGTCTCCCCAGTACTCACATGTGTTAAGAGGGCTGGTCCACTTCCAGGCCTCCCAACCTGGCCGTAAAGGTGCTTTACTGGTTTATTCACAGATTAGCGTCAGCCCTCTGACATGTATGATTAACCCAAAGGAGCACTGCTTGATGTGGAAGTTGTTTTTCCCGCAGGCCAGAGAAGATCAATAGTCTTTGAAGTATATTTGTGTGTTTGTTGGGTGTGTGGGCGAACAGGCTTCGCAGGAGAAATCAGACCTGTAAAGTAGTCTGATGTTGGCTTGTTCTGCGATCTGACCTCCACTCTGGTGAAGTGCTACCGATCCTACAATAAATCTGTACATATAGATGTGCATGTGTTTGCATTTGCATACATTTGTGGATGTGTATGTGCATTCGTGCTAGCCCGGAGCATGTGTAGGTGTGCGTTTTGCTTATGCGGGCTCTCTGTATTTCATGAGTGCAAGATGCAGACCTGCTCTCAATGTGTCCCAAATGATTCCTTTGACTGATGTATAAATTGATGTACACACTTCTGATATGCACTCTTCTTTACATTCTCTTTAAAGTCTGTTTAGTTTCTCTTTAGTTTCCCCTCTTGTTTTCTGCTCTGAGAAATATGATTAGAAACTTTATCATTGAACCACACTGCAAAAATAATTTTCTTAGTGTTCTATTTTAATCAATAAATTTTTTAGAATTATTTTAAACAGAAAGTTACTTGGGAAAGTTATTTATTTTGTCAGTGGGGTAGAAAAAAGTGAAATATTCAATATAAATTATATCCTACACTCTAAAAAGGTGTTGGGTTAAAAATAACCCAAGTTGGGTAGAAAATGGACAAACTCAGCAGTTGGGTTGTTTTAACCCAGCGGTTGGGTTAAATGTTTGCCCAACCTGCTGGATGGTTTTATTTAACTCAACTATTGTTTAAAATTTACTGTATTGCTTCCTTAAAATTAATCAAAAATATGTTGGAAATTAGCATTTATTAATATGTTTAATAAATGAACATTTAAGGATGTTTAATCAAATTTAACAATAACAATCGCTTATTAATAAATGTTCACCTTTTGATTATTATTGTTCATTTTAAGTCAGCCATATAGTAATTTTTAAACAAAAGTTGGGTTAAATAAAACTGCCCAGCATGTTGGTCAAACATTTAACCTCATCGCTGGGGTTGTCTATTTTCAACCCAACTTGGGTTGTTTTTTAACCCAGCATTTTTTAGTGTATGCAATGTTGCATCTGAAGTGAATTTATCTTTATATCTATGCAATATGTTTACATAAAAAATTATTTAATTCATTCATTGCTCCCTTTTATACCATGGTTTTACTATATTGTTTTGATTCAGTCATCTGTAATTCTAAGATCAATATTCCCAGTCAAAATGCTCTTTTGTTGTCAATTGAAAAATGCATTTTGTGTCAACCTGCGGTTGGCTCTTTTCTGTTTATAATGCAGTTTAATAATAATAATAATAATAATAATAGTACATTTACATTTATCTATTCTTCATTTAGCAGATTTTGTTGCCCACAAAAAAGAGAATAATTTTTGAATAATAAAAAACACAAAAGATTAGTCACAAGAAGCCAACAATTTTAGCAATGCCACAATACAAACATTTGATTAAATGTCAATTTACAATCCAATTCTTATTTGAATGGGAAGACTGATGTGAATAGAGAGATGAAAAAAAAAGAAAGAAACAAAAGACTGATTGATGGACAGAGACAAACACACAGATGGCCAAACAGATGCACAGAGAAAAAGTGAGGCAGTCAGACTAGATAGATAGATAGATAGATAGATAGATAGATAGATAGATAGATAGATAGATAGATAGATGGATGGATGGATGGATGGATGGATGGATGGATGGATGGATGGATGGATGGACTATGATTTACAAAATACCACAAGGGTCAAAAGGAAATGGAGACACCAGGAAATGTAGACAATGAAAAGCAAGTTTTAGGAAACCAAGAAGGTAATATTTTATAAATGATCTCTATAGGCTACTGTTTGAATAGCCAAAGGTCATGTCTATTACATTCAGTCAATTAAATATCGATACCCGTCATATTTCAGCTCCACAAACACATGCACAAACAACAGAAGTAGCTTGGACAGAGATGCATGTCAGTTTTGGCACTAATCGCTGTTTTATAGAGTGATGGAGACATTATTGAAAGGTCGCTGTGACCGTTCATCCATTCAGAATAACTGTTGGGCTGTTTTCGCGCGCGTTCAGTGCATTCAGCAGCGAGCGCCCGTCTGTCTCACAGCGTGTCTTATTGGAGCTCACCGCGCGGTGGCACCGTGCGTCAGCCCCCTCCGCGCGCACCGCTCTCTCCGATCCGCTGCTCATACGATGCTGAAGATCTTCAGCGCAACGGGCCGGTTCCTGGGCGGCATTCAGCGATGACAGTTTGATCTCTCACGTAGCCTATACCGTTTTGCACCCTCGTACGCAGCGGAGCTTTACGCACAGCATGGTTCGTTTGGACCAAACGGCACCGTGGCGCACTAAAACGGGACTTGTAAAGTTACTTATGCCGAATGAATCTTATTCTGCATCTGGGCGGACTCAGTAAACGGGAGGTTCTTCACCGCAAAAGACTCGTCTGGGGGATAACAACAGCAACGCGCCAGGAACAGAGACTAACTTTTGGTTATTGGAATGAGAATAACACAGCATCATTGATTATGAGCGAATTATCACCCGTCTAATCAGATTCTGGGGACCGTTATCAACAGTTCGTGAACTAGACGCGTTTGCGCTCTGGATTGGGAATATACTCATTGATCAAACATCCATTAAGTAAACGCACGAGAGTAGAGACAGTGGATGAAAGGAAAAAAAAGTCTATGTGATCAATGAAAAATCAATATTTCTGTGCGTTGGAGTCGTAGACTGTGCGTGCGTAATTGCGCAAAGTTTTAACCTAAACAAACTCACACCTGCAACCTAATAATATTCAAGTTTGAGATACAAATGTGAAGGATTGGTCTTTTATTGAGTCGCACAAGACCCTCGCTTCATTTGAGCAAACACGCG
Organism: Zacco platypus; assembly: GCA_038088235.1. Lineage (NCBI taxonomy): Eukaryota > Metazoa > Chordata > Actinopteri > Cypriniformes > Xenocyprididae > Zacco > Zacco platypus. The sequence goes on along the minus strand of CM076068.1, from coordinate 23,841,406 downwards.
TCAGAGACACTCGAAAATTACGCGCACAACTGTGGCTGGACAGTGGAGGAGCAACATGTACCCGGCGTGCCGGACAAACGCGTTCAGTATCTCTCCATCTGCTCGTCTGGCAATGTTTGGGAATTCGGGTAAAGCGAGAAAGAGACCCTGTTGGATTGTAATATTGCTGTCGGTGCTCCTACATCTGGCGTCAGCACAAGGTAAAAAGCGCTTCTTTAAGTTGGTGTGGAAATGAACTGTCTCCAGTGTGAGCCTGAGGGACTGTAACATTTAACCTCTGAGTTTTGTAGTCATTTAATCTTGAATGATTACAGTTTAAAAGGAAGGTGGATTAATAACAGCCTGTCTTTAATGATATATGCAGATGAATTGAGCATGTGCAGCATCATTTAACAGTCCATTAAATGAGAACTTGCTATTCAGTTATTAATGCACAAAATAAGCGCATCTTACACCAGCTTCCCTTATATATGTGAGATATGTGCCATGCAGTCCCTTTCTGTTCTATTTGATCTCTCTCTGTCTCATGGAAACACTGTACAGCAGGGGTTGTCAATCCTGGAGTACCTTCCCTGGAACTGCACATTTAGGTTGTCTCCCTTATCTGACACACCCATTTGAGGTTTTGGAGACTTTAGTAATGAGCTCACGATATCAATCAGGTAAGTTAAATAAAGGAGACCTCCAAAATGTGCAGTACTGGAGTCCTCCAGGACTAGAAAATTTTGCTATCTCTAATCTATAATAACCAACCTGCGTTTTTGAAGTGTATTAAAGTCCATACCACATGCAGCAACTGCATATTACACACGACATGCCCACGAAATTAACCAAAGCCAATTAACGAGTCTGTAGATTAACCATTAAAATTAATGAACTCCTTGCCTATTTATGACTGCACATAACAAGAACGCTGTTACAGAGAGCCGGTGGCATCTTAGAAAAGTGTTTTTGTTAGGTGCATGTATGTTTTGTACATTTTCAAGTGCTTACAGTGAAATTTTATGATAGTATGATTCATGATTTGTAATGGGGACTTGCAAAAAGAGCATGTCGGCATCTTACTAAACTTTTACTTATACATACGAATATCTAGAGACATAAAAGTTACACTATGAATGAGAAGCACAGAGCCCATTTCAGCAAAAAAAAAAAAAACAGGACGGTTTACTTTACTCTCTTCATTGCATTATCGATTTTATTTTTTATTAATTTTGAGGGCATGTGCTCCCCTGTGCAGCATGGTTTAATGCCACCGAAAAGACGGAAAGTAGTCCATCGAGTACCTCTGCATGCGGAGTGCAAGGCGTTTTAACTGGCCACTTGTGGTAATTTGCCTCTCTCCTCAGCTGATGGCCTCAAGCGGGGAAAATTGTTTTCGTCTAAATTTTGCAGACAGCAGGCGAGCAACAGAAGCTTGCATGAGCAGTCACTTCCGCTCTTTCCGCCTGGAAAAGGATAGAAGCAATATACTCGAATCTCGTGCATGGGAAAAAAAAAAAATACATTTGCTGGGTGGGCGATGTTGGCTAGAAGGAAAATATCTACACGGGTGCTCAAAAAATGTAATATTTTCTAATATTTTTCCAAGATATTGTCCCCACTGTAATACAGTGCTGCTGAAATGGATTACTAAAACTTTCTCTCAGCTTCTCTAAGCGTAGCTGGGCTGCTTAGGTAGTTGTTATGCAAGCACAGGTGGGAGTGTTGGGAATGCGTGATAGCTGCAAACACTAAGCCCTGGATCGGGAAATGGGCTGTTCTGTAATGCTGCCTTGGGAGAAAACCGTGGCAAACTAGGACGTGCCATATATCCATCATTCATGAGTGTATGCTGTCCAACCTGACATTTACAGTAGAGTGATAACTTACACATTGGGAGGATTAGGGTACCAGTTTGTGTATGTGTGCGTGGAAGGAAAACGGAACGAGAGCAGCAGAGAGAGGTAATGTGTGTTATACTAACCTTCTTCACAGCATTCAATGCTCGTGTTTTATAATGAACTGTGGCATCGGTTGATTCGTTCAAGTTAATTGTCTCTAACCTCACAGGTTCTCCAGCAACGTTTCTGAGGTCTGGGAGTCTCACCTAAACATCATTAAAACAGATTCCCACCACAGCACTTATGAAGCTCTCTGAATCTTGCCTTGGTTTTAATGAAAAATCCATTGAGAAGCTCCCCCTCGGCAGAAAAGCCTACCATCTGAAATAAATTGGGAATATATTACCTAAACAGAACCGTGAGGGCTTTATTTTGATTTTCACTGTACAGACTACATAAATAACTGTTTAACAGCCTTAAGGAGATAGTTCACCTTAGAATTTAAATTCAGTTGGCCCAATTTACTCACCTTTATGTTGTTCCAAATCTGTATACTCTTATTTTCTCCACACAATGCAATTCAATGCAATGGAAAAGCAAAATCTGTCTTTAAAGACAATTTAGATCGAATGTTTGCCATACAGTAACAGTTCATCGTGGTTATGGGCTGTTATGCTCCAAAAAAGGATGTTTTATTAATAAAGTTCAGGAGGAGCAATGCGCAAATAATCGGACTAATCTTCACATCCTTTCAGGTAATCAGTAATCAACATATCTACCCATTCAGCATGAGTAAAGGTCTATATGTGGTGTTAATACCATAACATTAAATCTGATTGGTTTTCATCAGTGACGTCTATGTAAATGATATGCATCGCCGTGAGACTTGCACTTGGACCATAGTGCGGTCCACTGGGAAAAAAGGTTGAGAACCACTGACCTATATAAACACAATCGACTCACCCATATTCCTCGACAGTTTTCAGTATCCGTCCACCACCCCGTCTCCTCACACTCACCTGGTTACTTTTCTAACCGGAAATAGTAGGGGAGTACGAGGGCCAAATGCCGAGCTCAGAGCCCTTTCTTTGGACAGCATGCCAAATACACATATTATTACGCATTCTATATGATTATTTGGAGGTGTGAATTCGTGAAGTGCAATTCATGCAAACTGTGTGCTACATCTGAAATCGCTTTCATGAGTAACGCTTTGCGATGTTAAAAAGTCTGTATGAATAAAATCTCATTGACATTCGCAACACATCTTCATCATTTCACCAGAAGTATAGGTATAACTTTTGAATGGATACTGAGAATTTTCTCATCATTCTCAACATTCTCATTTCATCTGCCCTTTTGCCTGCTGTAGTAGAGATGTATGCATATTTTGCGTGAATATAGACTAAACTTCCACTGATATTAGCTGAAAATCATCATCCCTGCCACAGCTCCCAAATCAAATGATGTTTCATAACAAAACAACATGACGTTTAAGAGTCAGCAAAGATGAAGATTATCTGTTATTATGAGAACCGCTGCAGTTAGGAGAAATGTCAGATTAAAGGTTCAGTCACATTTACTTTTGCTTGGCAAAATTCACCAGTCATTCCAATATGAATCCTTGTGATTCGGAATATTGTGTGAGGTCGAAAACGTTCGCCACACAGATTTCGCTCATGTTCAATTTCATGGAAATTCACCACGCTGACCAACAGAAAGCTGCTTGGTTTGAAAGTGACTTAGGTGTGAGGAGAGTTTCATATATCTCGATGCTATTGACGATGGACAATGGACCTTTTTCATGTGAAATTTCACACCTTAACTTAGCTTTTAGCGCTTGTCATGGCGTGCCTGGTAATGACACGGTGTTGGACTAAATGCCAACAAGAGGAAATCAAGACATATTATATCTTGTTTTGAGTGGACTCAATTGATAGCAAATCTGTCATTCAATAAGCCGTAGATCTGCAGAACCTTGCAGAGAGCAGGACTCTGCAATTCAAGAAAAGGAGACCATTTTACTGTAAAATACACCCAATTGGATTTGACATTCAGTAGATTAGCTTTTTGTTCCCTGTTGAAAAAAAACAGCATATGCTGGTTAGGTATGTTTTGAAGCATGGCCGCTGGTTTGAGCTGGTTTATGCTGGTCCTTAATAGGTCATGAGCTGGTTTACGCTGGTCCTGAGCTGGAGCTCGTTGCTTAGGACCCGCACTTGGCCAGTTTAAACCAGCTCAAACCAGTAGCCATGCTTTAAAACATACCTAACCAGCATATGCTGTTTTTTTCAACAGAATTAGCCTGCTGTTAAACCATTAGTTTCTCACTTGAGGTTTCAGAAGGAAAATTGTCTGTTTGAGTATGGCAGGGTCGAGGCGATAACTCTCCTGGACTCTTTGCGGAGCATATTCCTCATCGCCGGCACAACAGTGAACTAGAAAACTTTTCTGCTGAATGCCATTCATTGCTTGAAACCCAATCATATAATTCCCTAAAACCCAATCATATAATCGACCTGAGCAGTTAATGGAATCGTTCACTCTAAAATAAAAATTATCCCATAATTTACTCCCTCTCAAGCCATCCTAGGTGTATATGACTTTCTTCTTTCAGCCGACCACAATCAGAGTATATTAAATAATATCCTGCCTCTTCCCAGCTTTGAATAGCGCCCAAGTTTTTGAAGCTACAAAAAGTGTATCCATCCATCATAAAAGTAATCCATATGACTCCAGTGAGTAAACAAATGCCTTCTCAAGAGAAGCGATGGGTTTTTTGTAAGAAATATAACCATATTTAAACCTTTATAAACTATAATTACTGGCTTCCAGCAATGGCAGTACGAGCGTTTACGAGAGAGTTGATTTCCCGAAAGGTGACCTCTGACCGTATGACGTAGACGTAGTGTAAGCTTAGTTGAGAATTGACAAACGCGCAAAGGATAGAGCAAAATAATACACCGGTCACAAATTAGAAGTCTAAAATGAGAAGTTTTAAAGAAAAATGTTGGAGAATTTCAATATAAGAGGAGATATGTCCTACGTCATGCATCGAGTCAGAGGTCACCCTTCCGCCAGATCTTGACTCTCTCGTAAACCCGCATTTGGCTGTTGCCGGAAGCCAGTGATTATAGTTTATAAAGCTGTAAATATGGATATTTTTATAACAAAGACCCTTCACTTCATTTTAGAAGACATTTATTAACCCACTGGAGTTGTATGGAGTAGCGTAAGCTTAGTTGAGAATTGACAAACGCGGAAGCGCAGAGGTAGAGCAAAGCAAAACGCCGGTCACGAATTAGAAGTCTAAAATGAGAAGATTTAAAGAAAATTGGTGGAGGATTTAAATATAGGAGCATATTCATCATCTTTGCCACAACATTGAACTAGAAAACTTTTCTGCTGAATGCCATTCATTGCTTGACTGTGGTGTTTGAAGTGAACATTGATTAGAGGTGGTTGTGATTTGATGATGCTCTTCAACCGAAGGCCTCGTTGTTGATGCGCTGTCTGATTCTTTGAGTGCTTCAATCCTCAAAACGCCGCATGTGAAGCACCTTTTCTGTCAGTTATTCTGCGTGTATATCTAGTATTTAGTTTCTCTTTGACCTTTTTCCCAACATTGACAAAGTTAGACAAAGAACAAAAGTTCATCTTGGGACATTTCAAGTTTGGAGGTATATTGCAGGGTTTTTTTTGTAAATCAAGACTGACTGATGGATTCATGGGGTCTGACCTCGGCAACTCCCTGAGAATTCAGCGATGGCCTGTTAAGTTGCTTACTGTTGACACTTAGGAAACCAGTTCGCATGAACAGACATATCGAGCCCTCGTTGCTTTTTCATAAATACGAATAACCCAAAACCAGGAGACAGAAGATAGGAACTATTGATTAAGTGTCTTTTTCTTTACTCACTCTTCCTGATTCTTCTCCGCCATGTTAAACAGCGCAGGTGTGAAACTCCCAGTCGGGTCAGCTTAGGTCTGGATGGGGGCCGCTGCTGTCTTCGGACATACTGTTGCTTTGGGCAATGCCTCGAGCCATTTCATTGCCTGAATACCAATTGCATGTAGGGTCTTGATGTTACCCCCTGAGGACTGCTCTAGTGGTCCGCATGAGTGGCTCAACTTCAAATCAAAAGTGAACTTATCACTCAGCCCACGACCAAACATATTACTGATACCTGGAAATACTTTCTTGTAATTCACACACCACAGTGATAAGTCTAGTCTGAGTACAGCAGGGTTGGAAGTGGAATTTACTGAATTGGATTTCAGGGAAATTCAACAAGTCATTTTTTTCTAGGAAGTGAAGTATTTACCCTAATAAATAGCTCAAGATTTTGGAGTCAGTAAAACATTTTAATAAGATCACATTAATTTGATCAAAAGTGAGTGACAGTAAAGACATTGAAAATGTTTAAAATGTCTATATATATATATATATATATATATATATATATATATATATATATTATAGATGTATGTCTCATGACTCGTAGGCTTAGTTGAGAATTGACAAATGCGGAAGTGTAGAGGATAGAGCAAAACAAAATGCCGGTCATGAATTAGAAGTCTAAAATGAGTTTTAAAGAAAAATGTTGGAGGATATCCTATACGTCATGCGTCGGGTCAGAGGTCACCTTTCCGCCAGATCTCGACTCTCTCATGAAAGTGCATACGGCTGTTGCCGGTATAGCCAGTGGTTATAGTTTATACAGTTTTAAATGTTGATATATATATATATTTTTTGGATGGATGGATGGATGCACTTTTTGGAACTTCAAAAACTCAGACACTATTCAATGCCATCACAAAGCTTGGAAGAGGTAGGATGTTATTTAATATAACTCAGATTGTTTTCGGCTGAAAGAAGAAAGTCATATACACCTAGAATGGCTCGAGAGTGCATGAATTTTGAGATAATTTTTATTTTTGGGTGAGCTATTCCTTTAAGATTCAAACACTACGGTTCATTCCAAATGTCAACATATCTTCAGTTAAACTCAAACATTTATATTTACTTTAAATGTGCATTGAAAAGCCTGCAGAAGGAAAAGCAAGCATGTCCATAATTGTACCTCAGCGACAGCCTCTGGAAAATGTAGAGAGGAAAGTATAGAGTCACAAAGGGAATGGCTTGTTCCGTCAGACAGGTACCTCATAGATTCCTGTAGAGCCTAATGACTCGCTGTGTCTCAACTCACCTGGGGAGGGGTAATGGAGTCCGCAGAGAAGAAGTGGATATACATAGGGATGTAATAAAATATTACATCCATTTTTGAGTGCTAGCACAGAAGTCAGCAAATATTAAATATTCAGGCGGAGAAAAAACTTTTGGAGGAAAGTGAAAGTGAGAACTAAAGAGCGAGACAGAGAAAAAGTGTTTGTGATATTCCACAGTTTCCATGTGTGCTAATCAGATAATAATAAAGTGTGTTTGCTAAAACAGGAACAGTGTAATTTCTCAACCTACTGTACATTCATTATTCCACTGTGTTCAGCTCTTTTTAACCAATCTGTTCGTTTTGTGATTAGACACGCTAATCCTTCACTTGCAACGTAAATAGAAGCAGTGTTTAAAACGCTCGGACAAATCCAATTGTGATTACAGCTCCTCGGACTCAAGCGTGGCCGACAAACGCAACCGAATGCGCTCACACACACCGACGCACACCCCAAATACTAAGTTCAAGGACTGTGCCAGCGAGGCATTTAGCCATGGTGCATGTTTTAAATGCGCTCTCTGAGCCCTCTGAACCAGGCATTATGCTTCTAGTCAGTTGAGTCATGGCCCCTGAAGCTTTGACTGCACAAAGATATGTCTTCGGTGCCAGACTTGTGTGTGTTGCATGGCAGGCACATACTTTGGTACCACGGTTCCATCTAAAACACGCCGGTTACAAACTCGTAAGAAGGTGTTTGGTTGTTTAGCAGTTGTCATTTGATTTCACCTATAGTTGCCAAAGGCTGTTACACGAACATGCAAACATGCTAAGCGTCAAACAAATGCGGAATAATTAGGGAAACTCTGGGATTCAGATTAAGTGCTCAGAATAGACTGAAAAAGATGCATCAGTGATGTGTAAAAAAATAAAAGATAAAACGCTAATGATGCTGATAATATCTTACTCTTGAGAAAGTTTGAGGAAGATGAAAAGAGCTGAGGAGGGGGGCACTCAGGGGTGCCGGTGAAGGGGTGTAATTGATGCAGTGCCGCTATTCGCTGTCGTTGCTCACGTTTCATCTGAAATGTGCTTATTGTCACTCCAGGGGCACTTGGGTTTTTTCACTCAATGTATTCCAACCTTTTTAATCTGCACTTTTGCTGCACTTGCTCTTTGAAGTCACATTATGTAAGGGGACTGCTAGAGGTTGCTTACAAGAATGAAATAAAAGAATTGTCACATTTCTTTCTTGCTATACCCCCTGCTTAGCTCAGATTGTATGTCTTGGATGTATCTTGATTCTGTATGCTTTATTGAAAATACACCAGGGTCAAGTTGCACTGGCGTTCAAAAGTCTTTGCTTAAAGTGGGAAAATTATATATTGGCAGTTATGTTTGAAATATAGGGGAAATATATATGTAATATAATATTAAGGAACTGTATGTATAATAAAAAAATTGCTACAAAGTATTTATAAATGTATGTATTTATTTAGAATACTTCATTGATATTTCAAACTTGTTGCCTCACATAACTGTAAAAATATGTAGACACATAATTCAGTAACTGGTAATACATATATTTCTATTTAAATATAATATATAGTTATGAAATAAAATAATTTGTATATTTAAATATGTAAATAATATTAAGGGACTCTGTTTTTTTAAAGCAAATACATTAGTATAAATATATTTGTTTAGAATACTTCATGTATATTTTAATTTCTTTTATAACTGTGCAGTTATAAAGAAATGTCATTTAATAACTGATAATTATATTTTTATTGAAATAGGATGTACAGTTTTGAAATAAAATAGCAATGACTATTTTTAAATATGTATGATTGATTGATTTAAATATGTATGATTGATTGATTGATTGATTGATTGATTGATTGATTGATTGATTGATTGATTTATTGATGCATATTTAATCAGTCTGCTTTTATTCTTTTCGCAGGCATCCATAAATATTTAGTGTGTATCCATAAATATTTAGTGTGTATGTATGGTTACATTACAGCTACGTTTTGTGGTGTAGAAATTGTATCTTAGTGCCTATTTGTGCCACAACTATGCTAATTTTTAACTTTCACAGCTGGTGCAACAGGCCCCTGGTCTACACCATTGCCTCTATGGATATTCAGTGCACAAGCTAAGACAGATGGTTCATGGCTTGAGCCTCTATGGGGGTGTCTGCATTGTGACCATTCTTAGTTTCAGCTGTTCTCAGGTTGTGTAAACTGGTCCCCAGCTGACCTGGTTTATGGCTCAATCTTTCCAATCACTCTTTGGTAAAGTTCTGCTTGCTTCTGAAATCGTCTCTAATGAGGAGCGTTTTGTGATCTCCTCTGTGTAGGAATATTAGTGGGCGCACGTTAACCGACTCTGTTGTGAGAACATTAAGCTTTGAAATGTTGAGTCAACGCTGGGCTCTTTTCCATATACAGTGTGTGTGTGTGTGTGTGTGTGTGTGTGTGTGTATGCCTGTAGTGGTTTCTTTGAAGTTACAGGTTCCTTCCTCACTGGCTTGGCCTGAATCAAGGCAGAAATGGATAAGAGGCAGAAAGGGGCTTTATGGGGAATAGCATGTCAGGATATGTGAGAGCACAATGACACGCACAGCCTGTGTGTCTCTGATGCTATCTCCACACCCAACCGTTTCAGCATGGAAAGCTTTTTCCCGCCTCCATTCTTCCCACATGTCTGCAGTTGGGTCTTCAGGAATCGTTTAAGCAGAACCAAACCTGGATATTGTAGCATCTTTTGTAATACCTCTTTGGCCAACAGTGCTCCAAGTTTAGCAAATAAATATTCCAGATAGAACTGAGTTGCGAAGAAGGTGAGTTTGCGCCATGATGCCATAGGAAAACCTGTTTTTATTTCCACTATTTCTTTAGAAAACCATCTATGCACTGACCATTTAAAGTACCCAGAAAGAAGCAGTTGTTGTAAAGAACATTGAATTACGCTTTTAATCTAATATGAGCAGAATAGCCATCTCAAGCAGTAATGTGCATCATTCAGACTTGAGCCTTCGCAAACAGTTTGATTGACAGGCGATCTGACCAATCATCACCCCAAATCCCCCATTTTGTCCAACAAAGCAGTCAGGGAAGTTAGTAGATTAACGATGGTGAGCTTGAACTTCAAAAATTGTGTGTACTCACGTCTTTCCACGCTTGAACCAACATTCCTTCTGGTGTTCATTCATGTTTATTTGATGGTATAAATGAACTAGTATGAAGAGATGATCGGTTCATGAGGAGCTACAGCGATCTGTCACGACACATTAAAGAGACACTATACACTATTTATTGTTTAAACTTCTTCAAAAGATTACAATATATTAAATGCGAAACTGTATCATATCTCTGTCGAAGCGTTGTCAGTGTCCTCTTTGCTCTGGGATGTATTTTTCACTTCGTGAGAACATGATGTGTGGCGTGAGAGCGCATGGCTTGTCGGACATAGCAACAGTAACTAAAGGGGGCGGGTCTTTGCAAAGGGTCAATTGATTTGAGGATTTGAATTTATGCAATTAGGATTATAATGAATGGAAATTAAAATAAATTCATATAATTGTAGTTTTTATCTAGACAAGAAGTTTGTCAAGATAATATTGACTTGTTAAAACCTTGTTTCAAAGTTTATAAAAACCCTTTAACTTTAGGTTGGATGGAGTGATGGATGGATGGATGGATGAATGGAGGATGGATGAATGGATGGGTGGGTGGATGAATGCATGGATGGATGAATGAATGAATGGATGGATGGATGAATGGATGGATAATGGATGGATGAATGGATGGATGGATGGATGTATGAATGGATGGATAATGGATGGATGAATGGATTATGGATGGATGGATGATGTATGAATGGATGGATGGATGGATGGATGGATGGATGATGGATGGATGGATGGATGGATGGATGGATAATGGATGGATGAATGAATGATGAATGAATGGATGGATGATGTATGAATGGATGGATGATGGATGGATGGATGGATGGATGGATGATGGATGGATGTTGGATGGATGGATGATGGATGAATGGATGGATGGATGGATAGATGATGGTGGATGGAGTGAGTCTGATTCACAAGCAAATGGCTCTCACAAGCCAGTTCTTTATAGTGGATCAAAGACATAAGAATTACTTTTAAAATTTAATGCAATCAAATTTGACATTATAACTCAAATTGAATCAGAATGACAATCTAATTGAATCAAGCACATCTAGGTTCTAGACAAATAGATCTTTGTTTAGATCTTAAACAGATTTTCTTTAGGTTGTTAATCTAATAAGAACAAAATGGCCATCTCAAGCAATGCTGTGCACCATTTTCAGTGTTTACTTGACTTGAAAGTTTTTAAAACCCTTTTGGGTGTGGATGGATGGATGGATGGATGGATATGAATAGATGAATCAGAATGAGAATCTATTCAAATATTCTTAACTGACACCAAACCTTACTGGTGACCAGCCATGGACTTTTCAGCAGTTTATACAGCAAGTTCAGCAAATAATCGTTGAAGAACTTTTATTTTTACAGCATTGCTCTTTGACCCGCATCTGAGAGAAATTGCACCCGATGGAATTGCAATCCGTACGCTTCCACTTGTAGCTGAACTCATTCAGACACCTCTCCTCGTATGATCCCCGTCACGTACGAGCCTCTGCGGGAATGTTGCCCATTATCTGTGACTTGGCGGAGCCCGTAACTCTTTTAAAGTCTTAAAGCAGAAAATCAGATGAACATACCTCCACGTTCACTCAGAGAACGCTGCACTCAAGTACTCGTTCAGTAGGTAATATTCAGCGGAATCCCAGGCCTTTTAAAGCACAATTATGCAAAGCGTGGAGACTGTGCAAGGCGCTTTTGGGGTTGTTTACCAAAGTCAGACAGAGCGTGTGGCAGTATGGTAATGAGCGTGGACTGCCGTATGACACATTGTTCATGAGGCCTTTAAGTCTCACACTCTCAAGCGGCAAGCCGTGCACTTGGAATAGAAATGCAATCAAATTGGCTCGTGCGTAAGGTGCCACCTCTGAACCCTGTAATTGCAGCTCCCTCGGGGGGCTTTCGTGAACGTGTGTGAATGCGTGTTTATAAGCTAAGAAAGCCAGTAATCTCAAAATTCTTGTGAGTAATTGGACCTGTAGCTGGCGTCATGGTATGATGCCACATACTGTATTTCCTCAAGCGTTAATGATCTCGATTCAAGACACGTGCCACTCGACTCTAACGCAGAGGGGTGGAAAGCATCTACCGCTGTCTCATTCAAACCGCAAAATGCGATGAGCCGTTAGGAGTGTGTTTGTCTATTTCAATGACCTAGCAGCCAATTTGTTCCATTTTTTTGTTCCTTTTTAAATATAATGTTTGGGCTTTCTGCCATTTTGTTGATAAATACAGTGAGAGGACAGTCCGGAAACATCAGGGAGAATAGAAAGTGGGATCAGAAAGTACACAAATTAGAAAGTATAAAAACTTTTTGAAATGGTCAGCTTGGTTAATTTATCATTCTGGCTAATATAAATGAGGTGTAGTTGAAATTGTAAGAATGATTTGTGATAGTCTTAGTAGCATCATTAAGAACGGACTGAAAATAACAAACCAGTCATTAATGTTTTGTATGCTTTGTTTTGTATTTCTCAACACAAGTTTTTTTTTTATTATTTCTTTGGAATGATTTAATTAAAAATATTAATATTACATGTGGAAATATTTTACAATGCATAAAATATATTTCAGAAATCATAACAAAATCAATATAAATAATAATAAAGAGTATATATATACTATATATGCTTATAATTAATAATAATAATAATTATGTTTTATAATTGTATTATCATTATTATATACTACTACTATTACTACTACTACTACTACTACTACTACTACTAATAATAATAATAATTATTATTATTAGTATTATTATTACCATTATTGTTATTATGTTATTATCATGTTATAATGCTATTATTATGCATGAAATCATGGTAACTAGAAGTCTGAATTACTGACCAGGACGGCATACATATTTTTAAAAGGTTGGTTTTTGGAGTAATATGTATGTTTGAAGTTATGTGGAAATGGATGAAATCACTTTTTATGTTTTATAAAAACTAAATCTTGTCTCTTGTTCAGCTGCCACTTTGTCACACTTACATCTCTGTATTGATGTGTATCATTCTTGGCAATTCTGTAACTTTGTTTTACAACACATCTCGTAAAGATGAATCATTTTTGTTGTAGCATTGTCATTTGAAAGGCACTTCAGATAAGAGCGTCTGCTTAATGGTTAAGTATAAATGTGATAATCTGGGAATCCAAGATGTTGTGACAGACTTCACAGGCTTCCGGGTTCAACTCGTTAGAAGTGTATGTGTGCCTTCCGTCACATTGCACTAAGATTAGTCTATAAGCGTGACATGGCACACAACCAGGCATGTGGTTGTGCGTGTGCATGTGCGTATCAATGAGCATATGGTGCCAGCCACTCTCTCCATGAAGATGCCACCTCTCACCAGCACTGAGGGGCTTCATCAATCAATGCCACGGAGCAGAAGCCACTCGCTAGAGGAAGCCCGAACCCCTGATCAATTCCTGCGGGTACACGCCTTAGTTTCAGAAACTCTCCACCTCTTTTCTCGCCCCCTTTTAGGGCTTATTTACCCATACGCCTTGGAAATAATAAAACACTTTTCCTTCTGGATTAATCAACTGTAACCATATGCTACCCATGAAATTACAGTGCAGTTTAGACCACAGAAAACAGCTGTTGCCATTTTGAAAGATAGAAGAGGGATGTGGGAGTGTAATTGCCCTAGCTTTGATTTGTTGTGTGCTTCACTTTAATGAGCGAACACATTTGTGGTTTTTCAGATGGTGGCAGATGGGGGCGACGAAAACGCCACTGTGTCCATAAACAAACTGGCATTTTCATCACCTTAGAGTGTGTTTAGATGACCAATAGCTCTTCACACGTATTGCGATTATCATCTTTAACAAGGTGATCATCTCTAAAATTCAGTTGATCCGGTAATGTTCGCAATGCGCCACAGGTTGTCATCGAAATCTTTCTCTCTAATCTCCAGGTAATTGAGGTGGTGTTTGTGAATATCTCTTGTCATATTCAAGAGAAATCAGGAAAAAAAGAGGGAAAATGTATAATGTTAAAGAGGGAATGTATAGAGTGGGACATTTGGTAAGGATTTCAAATAAATGGTGTTCTTATGAACTTTCTATTCATCAAATAATCTTGAAAAAAAGCATTTTCCACATAATCAAAATATTAAGAAGCACAACTGTTTTTAACATTGATAATAATAAGTGATAATTCTTGAGCAGCAACTCAATCAATGATTTCTTTAGGATCATGTGACACTGAAGACTGGAGTAATGATGCTGAAGAATCTGAAGTGTTGCATATGTAAACATTTTGAAGTCCATTTTTGCATCTGTCCATCATAGAAGTAATCCATATGGCTCCAGGGGGTTAATAAAGGCCTTCTGAAGTGAAGCGATGGTTTTTTTGTGAGAAACATACCATATTTAAAACTTTATTAACTGTAAAGCTAGCTTCTGGCAGACGGCCATGCGCATCGATTTGCGTTGGAAGAGTAACCTATGACCCGACACATGACGAAATGACGAAGCGCGGAGGATAGAGCAAACTTAGACACAACTTAGAAGTCTAAAGTGATCATTTGTAAGGGGAAATGTCAGATTTCGATATTGTTTGAACCGCAAGAGGCGTCTAAGCTAACGATAATCCGTCATGCATTCCGTTAATGGGTTACTCATTTGGCGCTAGGCGACTTGCGCAGTATGCCAGAAGCTAATTATTTGATTTTATGATTTTGATATTTGTCTTACAACCCCTTTTTCATTGGCCTTAGAAAACAAATGGTTTTTAACTTGCCTCACTCTAAGAACTAAAACTCAAATGATAGCAATAGGAAGATGATCGGTTGCCAGTTGTACCAGAACAAATATAGCCATCCTGTGCTACATAAAATGATGGCCGTTCATTCTCAGTGGTTTTTCACTAAGAAGCGTAGTGGCGTGGTGGTCCTCCATCCATCTTGATTTGTCAATAGTTACAATTTTAATTACACCTGAGTGCTGTCAGCCTGCCATGCTGGATGGGGAAGAAAGATCGATCTGCTCTTTCTAATTGATTAATTGCCCCGCTGATGAGCAATCTCTCCTTCCTTTTTACAGTCCTTATCATACAGTCTACCCACTAAAGTGAAGGCCAAATACTGAGGGGACCTCTCTGTATTCTGAGTCAAGGCCTTGTTTTACAGTGTGTTGTGCAGCGATTCGGGCGGTTTTGTGGGAAATGAACGCTGGGACCGAACTGCAGTACATCACTCTGGTCATTACGTGGCAGTTATGGTGGGTGCAGATAGTGGGGACCGCAGCCCCCCCAAAAAACGGTTTTACACCTAACGGTATCTTTAATTTGTGCGGCTGTTTTTCAGTCTCTAACGGCCTTTTCGCCGCCATTTCGGAAATGGAGGAGAGGATATATGTTTGTTATTAAACAGGCGAGAGCAGCAGGGCTGGATGCTGAGGTGCTTCACTTCACCTTTCTGAAGTCCTCAGCTCTATAAAGCATAAAAACACAGAGTAATGGAAGCACTAGCTCCACAGCTGTCTGTTCCTTTAGCGATTGTGCCTGGAATAAATCGTGCATTCCCTCTGTGAGTAAATGTCCTTAAAATTCTTGTAAAATTCACCCTTAGGGCAATCTCGTGTCGCCAGACCTTGACTAAATGCCATATTCTTCCTACGAACTGCCCAGTTAGACCATGTGACTGACCAACCATACTGCAAAATAATAATAATAATGATAATAATAAATTAAATATTATAAATAATAATAATAATAATAATAAATAATTCATATACTTTAATTATTTATTTTTTTAAACATACTATATAGGGCTAGCTGTTTGGGGAATTAATTGATAGTTATCAAAAGATACTCAAAAATACTAAAGATAAATGCACTCAAGAAGCAACACTGCCCAAGACTTTGTATATGTAGTGTCTTTTGTCTTTGTCATTTATTTTTAACTTGTTTATACCTGAAACAAGAAAAAATTGCAGTGCAATGAGACAAAATATAATCTATGAAAATAAAAAATCTTATTTTAAAAATTTGCACATATTTTAACTGACAAATGAGTAAAAAAAGTTTAAATTTTATTTTAAAATATAAATGTATTAATTATTATTTATAAATTATATATATATATATATATATATATAATTATATATATAATTATTATTATTATTTTTTTCTGTGCTGTTCATATTTTAGATGCTGCTAAAATAGTTTAAACAACAATAATATATTGACATAACCAGAACATAAGAAAAACAAGAACATATGTATATAATTATGCAATAAGTTTTTGTTACAGTTTACTTTTTCATGTTTACTAAAGTCAGACAGTCAAAATTTGAGAGAGTTTGCCAGACTGAGAATGCACTCCTTGCTTTTATAAGCAGTATGCATCAGATGGCGGGCGGATGGTTGCTACTTTTATATTTTAATTTTAAAATAAGTGCTGTTATATTATGTTATGTTACGCTAGAACAATGTTATTGTCAGAAGTGTTCTGCTGTTGAAATCCAGTTATTTTAGTCTTACCTTTCAGAAGCTCTCTGATAGTCTCAGTAATAGACTGAACCCCACCAGCTGTGCACACGCTAAGGCATGGTAGTCATTTTGCACGCGGCACGAAGGCTGCCTGTCTTGGTCCCCACAGTGGCACGAAGCGGGAGGTCCTTTTAAAGTGGATATGAGAGAATATGCATAGTCAAGAAAGATAGTAAGAGAAGTTGCACATCTGGATGTAATGACCTTGGTGGCCAAATCAGTCTTTCGTGTTAGGAACCTTCTGCAGTCCTGTAATCAAAGAAAAAATAAGGAAATAGCCATCCGAAAGGTGAATTGGAGGGCTTCTTATTGAACAAACACAATAATGGGCCATTTCTGAGCAAGGTGACAGAGGAACTCTACAGGAACAAAAGGTGTGAACAGCCGTTGATTGGAGTATTTGTGCGTGGATGTGTTTGTGACGGCATATACGGCATGCAACTCCTCTTGAAGGATGGAAATAGCCTTTTGCTGGTCGTGTTTTTTTTTCTTTTTCAGGTAGACGTCTGAACACAAAGACAAGCATAAAGAGAATGTACACAGCCTGCAAAAGCCTTGTCCGTGCAATCTGCCACGGCACACAATGACGAATCTCTATTCCTCTCTCTCCCTCTCTCATGTGCGCTTTCTCTTTGTGTCCTTTAATCAAGCTGAAAAGCCAAATGGCATTCTGTTCTAGTGCAAATTCAAGAAAAATGCCACCTGTGTGGCCTTGGATTGTGGTTAGAGTAATAAAGCTGACAAACATCTCAAAGTGATGCATTTAACTCCTTGTGTTGGAAATTGAAATAAACTTGTTAACTGGTGTTATTTCGAAGAGAATTGTGCTGTTTTCTCTTGATGTGAACACTAAAGTGCAAATGTAAATAATATCAAAAGATGCTGGTATTTGAATAGATGTGGTTGCAGCAAGAATCTCTGACAGTCTTAGATCGGCCTGTGCAGTTTTCGTCCCCTCAGCGTGTTTCTCAGAACCATATCACGGCGCAGCACGCCATTGACCTTTTGACACACCACCTGCACTTAGATACTTAAAATAGCTGGTGCTGAAAGACCAAATGCCACAGCGGTTGAGGACAAAAAATGTAATTTTATGAAAAGGTAGGATATTGTGGATGTGCAAGTTGTTTGTGCAAGGGCTTTATATATATATATATATATATATATATATATATATATATATATAAACTCAGATTTTAGGGTCCGTTTACACTACATTGTTTTCAACTAAAAACTGAAAACTTTTTTTTTGCGTTTTGGTCGGTCGTTTACAAGACAGTGGTGTTTTGGGGGCCTGAAAAGCAAGCTTTTGAAAATGGGTTTTAAAGTGTAAGTTTTTGAAAATGATACCCTTTGTGTCTCCATGTAAACTACAAAAACGGATTTGTGAAAACACTAGGTTTAAAAATCTTTGTTTAAAAGTCCAATCCGAATGAAAATGCTCCATATAAACACCTCAATCGGAATAAAAATGCCCAAACTGAATGAAACTGTAATTGGTTTGAGAGGGGTGGGATAAACCTTTCTATAAACCAAACAAAATCAAAATTCAGCCATGTAAATGCGTTAAACCGATTGCTTTGCTGGAGTAAACTGGAATAAAACTGAAACAACACATTTATTAAATATACTGAAGGAACTCAGTGTATCATTACTTCAGATCTTCATCCACATGCTTCTGCTTTTCGGAGGAGGGAGGGGTAGTATTGAGATGCTCCTTAGAGATACACAGACACCAAAAAGGTCAGCTTCCTGTGCCCGTCTTTTCCTCATTCCTTCCAGCAGTGATATGCTACAAATGTACATTGTTACTTGATTAAGAGCAACACTTTAGATAAAAATAGTTTGCATAAGAAATAATGGAAATGAAAGCTCTAGCGCAAGTTCTGCTGGGAAGACTCAAATGTTACGCCACTATTAGGTTAGATCTAACCAATCATTATATCAAATCATTATCCCTGTCCACACCTCCCTGGTGGTTGGAAAGAGCAACCCTCAATATGTAAGCTACGGATGGGGCCTACGCCAAAGAACTTTATTTTACCGCATTTTGCTTGCTGATTGTTAATAGATATCGTTACGTTTGCTTGCCTCCCGAGTCTTTCTGGTAGAAGTCCATGTTGACAGGAATAAAGGGTGGCAAACAGGACATGTACACATGTCACAAAGTCATTGCGATTGAAAGCGCCAGCGCATGTAAACACCATATTGGATTAGATAATGTCTCATGTTAACACTACTAGATAACAAAAAAAACAAAAACAATAACGAACTACAGGACTGTGTTTGTGCTGCTCAAGATACTGAGTTTATTAACGCTTCTCCAGCAAAGTGTAGATTTACTGCACCAAAACTATGAACGGACATTACCAAATTCTGACATCGCCAACTACTGGCCTGGCATGGATAATACAAAGTAGTTGTATTAGTTGTTTTCGCAGATCGTTTTGACAATTTTGTTGTCTCTATTGCGAAACTTTTCAAAAACGCAAAGGAAAAACATTTCAGATTTTAAGTGCATTGCTGTCGTGTAAACGTACCCTTACTTGTCTTTAAGTTTCCTCTAAGAGTTAATATAGTTAACTGGTCGCTAATAATGCCACTTCCGTGTATTTTCCATGGAAAATGACTGAATGTGGGAAATCTGGTACAAGAGACTTCTGGTATCTGAACTCTGAACAATATATATATATATATATATATATATAATAGTTGTGATGCAAGTAATACCATCAAAATAAAAGCTCCCTAATGCAGTTCAGCTGACATTATTGATCTATAAGGAGGATATTATTATAATATTAATCCTATAGGAGTAGCCTAGTTTATTCATGTGTATTAGTGTTACTTACTCATGAATATTAATTAGATTCCATTAATTTAAATGTAAAGTAATTGAAAATAAATAAGATGATACATAAATAGACAATATGATATTATGGAACAGATTAGTACAGTATTCAATCATTTACAATTCAAAAGAGTGAATAATAAAATGAATTTATACATATATAATGAATTTTGTATATTATATATACAAAATATTATAAATAAATAAATATATATATATTTTTGTTTTTTACAAGTTGTAAACCACATAACTCTACTGTATCTGTGCTATCTCTAATAGAGATCATTGAGCCATTTCCATGCCTGCTGTCCATCAAATCCATTAGAAGAAGTGACATAGGAGAGTGTTAGCAATCTTTCAACTAATTCTTAGCAAGTATTTTGCAAAACACAGGTCAATACGCTATATTAAACGTTTAACGAGAGTGAAATTAGCCATACCAGACCACTGCACTCCATACAAGAAATATGAATTACCCTGTATAAACTTGTCTCTCATCTGAAATGCATGCTGACATCACTAATGAAAACAGCCGTAACCCCTGTCAGAATTCTTAAAGCTTGTTCTGTTCCAGCATGCCGGTTGCTAATGGTTAACAGAGTTTGCCTCATCACTGTAGCGGGGTTGGAGCGTGCCGTGCATGCATGATGCAGTTGGCGGGCAGCCCTGCACGTCTGCCGCCGGCTCCCCATATTGATAAAGACGGGACGACCTCCCCCCGGCCCTTTTCCTTTGGGAGCACAGCTCTGTTTGATGCCACTTCTGCTTTTTAGTGATCACTCCACTGTCTTTCTCTTCTTTGGCATTCCCTCTCTCTCTCGCTCACTCGCCCAGATCTGAGCAGAGCACTAATGTTGAGAAGGACTAGCTTTCTGCAAAAGTTGCTTCTGTTGCTACTTTGTGGTTATCCTCTCTCTTTATCTGATGTTAAAACCGCTGAAAGTATTAGAAGTGGACTGCCGTGATCTCTGTGAATTCATTGGAATGCTCTCTGAGTTCTTTCTGGGAACTCTATGGGGTTACACATGTAGGCAAACATTCATTTATACTGTATAGGGGAGAGTGGAACAACACATTTACATTTAGTCTAGCAAACTGTGTATCATTTTTTGTCATGCGACCATTTATTTAAATAGACTCATCGTATAATCCTACTTGTGATTGTGAGATGCGCATAAAAGTAAAAGTAACTTTGTTTTTTTTTTTATATTTTGTTTTATGTTATTTTAATACTGTATCATACATGAATTGGCAGTGCTTAAATGTAAATTACTTGCAAAAAATCGGTCATAAATTATGAAATCATTAAAAAAAAAGAAAAAATGTCTTTTATATATATATACATACTGGTATTGAGCTTTAGGAATACTTTTGGAATTCTAATTTACAAATAATATTACAAAATGGTGGAATAAGTTTCACAACTTTTTTTTTACTTTTTTTTGGTTGATTTATGAAAATGAATGATGTGTGCAGCAAAATAAGACTTTATTGAAGATATTCCTTTTAGTTTTAGGTGCCAATCTCAACCTTACAATTATAAAGCGACAAGAATACTTTTTTGTGCAACTTTTCAACAATATCTAGTGATGGCCGATTTCAAAACACTGCTTCGAAGTTTTACGAATCTTTTGTTCTGAATCAGTGATTCAGTTCGTGTATCAAACTGCCAAAGTCACGTGAACTATTGAAATTGCGAATCACTTATGACGTAACGAAGCCTCGTTTTCTGAAATCACATGAGTTTGGCGCTCCGAACCACTGATTCAAAACAAAACATTCGTAAAGCTTCGAAGCAGTTTTGAATCGGCCTTCTGTAGATATTGTTGAAAAGTCGTTATTATGTTTTTTGCCGCGCAAAAAGTATTCTCGTCGCTTTAGAATATTAAGGTTGAGAGAGAATGATACAATTGGGACGTAAAACTAAAATGAATATCTTCAATAAAGTCTTATTTTGCTGCAAACATCATTAATTTTCATAAATCAACAAAACCACTTTAATAAACCACTTTATTGAATATGTTTTAGTACCTTCTGGGCATCTGAAAGTGTTAATTATCTTGCTGGCAATAGAGACCTCACTGAGCCATCGGATTTCATCAAAAATATCTTAATTTGTGTTCTGAAGCCAAACGAAGGTCTTACGGGTGTAGAACGTCATGAGGGTGAGGAATTAATGACAGACTGTTCATTTTTGGGTAAACTAACACTTTAAGACAGTCAAACAAAATGTAACCTCTTGCTGTTATAGCAAGTATTCATCTCATATTCACAGCTCATATTCAAATAAGGGGCTCATTCCGCCTCAAGCTGAAGTCATAGATCACCCTGATCATCGATATAAATATGTACTGTTTTCTGAAAGTCTCTTGGTGTTGAAATCAGTTTGAGCACGGCTTTTGATTGCTGTGTGTGTGTTTGTGCATGTTTGAGTTCATTCTGCAAGCATTAGAGCATGCCTCTCTGCATTTGTGAGTTTTATACAACCTTCCCCTGGGATTAATTTCCCCACTGTATGTGTATCTCTCCAATTCCCTGCACATTGTGCTGTAACATCATAAAAAAGCTGAGCTCCACTGAGTGTAAACTAAACTTCAGCTCAGCCGGTCTTCCTACCTGTTAATGAGGCCTCCATCAACATCCTATCCTACCTTCCTCACCCGACAGCCGTTTATGAGCTGCTGCAGTCAGTGCAATAGGCAGTGCATAAAGAAACGATGCCTTATTGTGGTCCTGAAGCCCAGCCATTAATCTGACCCCTTTTTCTGGCCCTCCGAGTGTCTGGCCATCATAATTTATACCATTCAGAGTCTTGGTCAGCACACTCTGCTCTTCATATCTCTGCTTGTTATTTCTGTATGTGGACCCTAGTCACTGATGTGCTTTATTTTTCACCTCGGCCCACACAGAGCAAGCTTTTTTTTCTCTGTCCTCATCTTTTGCATATAGAGGAGAGCTTTTCCCTGAAAGGGGACCATATATAGTCAATTGTGGCCAAAGGAGTGCGGCCTTTGTGCCGTCAGAGTTCTGGATACAAAGACATGCCGTGCCATAATTAAACCACAAGGGTCATTGTGTTGTAGAGCCAAGGCTGGAGCGCATCACGTCGCTCATTGTCTGACTGTAGCCTCATACGGTGCTGTGAAAGAAGAGCTTTTATTCAGTAGTCCAGTCTTCTGTTGACATGGTTATTCAGTTGTACATTGCAATCCCACTTTTTTTTTCTTTTCAAACAATGAAGTGTCTAGGGGTGAATAAATTCACTAGAATATTATAGTGCAGGTCAGAAACCTATACATATGAAAATATACAGATTTTTATTATATATATATATATATATATATATATATATATGTGTGTGTGTGTGTGTGTATGTATATGTAAATATATATAATAAAAAAAAAAATCTTGATTAATTGCACCTTTTTGTGGACCTTTTTGTAATTGCATGTTGACAGCCCTAATATATATATATATATATATTACTGTATATATATCCGTTCTGTGTGTGTTTTAGTATATATACTACTTACTACTTATTTATTTTTCCTATATATTTTCCTTTATTTTTTAATTTTTGCTATTTTGTTTTCTTTTTTTTTTTAAATACTGCAGCAAGCTGGAATCTCAGGTATATTGTGCCATAACATTCTCAAAAAAACATGTTTACATTTGCAAGGCCGAACAGATGAATATCAAAGCTTCAATGTCAGTAGAGACAAAATTCTCCCATACTGGCCCCTGGTGGGCCATCTTTATTGTTAAGCCCTTCTTTTGCCAATGATTTTTATCTTGATATAGGATGCTAGCATCCACATTCTGTAGTGTGGTTATCAAGTTGTCTCAAAGTTATCAAAAGTATTCAGCCTATGCTTTTGCATTAAACATGCTAGGAGAGTTCTAGAAATATAGGTCCAGTGTGTGTGTGTGTGAGAGAGAGAGAGAGAGAGAGAGAGAGAGAGAGGGAGGGAGAGAGAGGGAGAGAGAGGGAGCGACAGGGAGAGAGAGGGAGAGAGAGGATGTGCCAGAACACTGAGTGTATTCATCCATGAGAGGAAGAAAGAGGATGGGAGAGAGTGATTGAGAGTTTCAAATATTGAGGGAGACAAGGCAAAAATGGCAGTCATGGAGTTCATATTTGGAAGAAATACATAAAGAATGGCACCTGGCTGTCATCTTAAATGACTAATAATGGTTAGATCACTCAGATTAGTCGGCTAATAGAGCTGTACCACTGTGTTAGCCTAATGCCAGCAAGCCTGCTCCTCCTGGCAGGGGTCAATTGATCACTGAGGGGGGGAGAAGCAGCTCTTGAAGCAGGCTAACCTGCCGTGAAGGAGCCCTGAAGGGCAGAGACTCCTCTATTCTGGAAGAAGTGTATGTGGAAGATTTAGCTTCAAAGTGCAGAATGTGGCCTGCAGTCAAACAGGCCAGTGGAGAGTGTGCCACCTAAATGTGGAAGAATTTGAAGGACAAGTGAAAGCTGTTGTACCTGGTGTTGAGTGATCCTTTCCCACATCATAATACTGAGATTTCATGACCGTATGAATCTTTTAACATACTAATTTCTAGTTATGTTCTCCAACATGCCCATATGAAACAAGGTTGTTGCCACTCAGTGATTTTGTTGTGGAACTAATTAGTAGTGAGTAAATTATTCTTAATTTATAACCTTATTATAAAACCAGTGAGGATCTAATGAGGGTGACCTTGAAATGCACAATAAATACACCTATTAAAATATACACAAACCACATTCATTCATAAGCAGAGTTGACAATAATATTTATAGTGATATTTATTTCATTAATATTTATAAGTGTCATCAACAGTCATCAACAAATCGTAAATTTTTTTTTTTTAAAAATAAATAAGCAACATATGTGCTTTTAATGATAGTATTCTGGAAAATCAGCATATTAGAATGATGTCTGAAGGATCATGTGACACTGAAGACTGGAGTGATGCTGAATATTAAGCTTTGGCATCGCAGGAATAAAATACTTTTTTCATTTGATTAAAAATAAACAAACAAACAAACAAAAACAGTTATTTTAAATTATAACAATATTTCACAATATTACTGTTTTTATTTGATGAAATAAATGCAGCATAAATGGGTAAAGAGACTTTAAAAAAACATGTTTGAGCTGTAGTGTATATAAATGTTTTTTTTTTTTGCAGATTTTTGCTGAATTTCTAGTTCTTGTCGCTTGTGTGTGTTTATTGAACATTTCCCCAAAAATTAACACACCTTTGGATGGAAATACATGTTGTGATGTTATTCCCTTTTGGTCAAGATCTTGTATTGATAATGCAAGAGGTGAGCACTCTGTAAAGTCTGCTCCAGCACATCCCAAAGACTTACACTGATTTTAAGATCAAGGCTCAGAGGTGCCAATTCATGTGTCAAAATGAGTTTAACCCTGATGAATATCGGCATTGTCATCCTGGAATATAGCCGTGATGCATCATCCTACATGGTTGTTTAAGCTACACACTCCATCATTTAGGGTTAAAAGAACCGTTTCCAAACATAAAACATGCTAGAAAAATAACAATCACTGTAATAATGATCCAGTCACAGACTCTTAAGCTTTTGCCTGTTAAAATCCAAACAGCGACTTTTTTTTTTTTTTTTTAGCTGGGCAGTGTATGACAAAAGTTGTGGGTTATGATATTCATATGGAGTGTTGGTTGAAATCATTAATGCAGTATATACACTTTGTGTTGTGGTGGTTCCTTCCCTCGGTAATGTATTTCTTATCGCACAAATCTGGTGAGTGTTTTAAGCCGATGACTCAAATGACCGGATTATCTCAGTAGTCAGAAGTCTGACTTTACAAGATGCCCGACAAACCAGTCCCCCAGAAAGCACAAGAGTCATGTTCTTTTTCAGTTGTTCATTATATTTTCTCAGACAGAGAAACAACACTTTTGATTAGTTGTGCACTGATGCACTCAGCTGGCTGTTTAATTCTCTGTAGTGCTTTGTGTGCGCTTGTTGTACTCCCATCTGAGAAAGTTCAAGTAGAAAGAATTATTCGCCATCCCTCCGATCTCTCGTTATTTAGCTGTCTGTCTTCGCCTTCATTTCGCTTCAGTGCTTATGATGTTAGCTGTTGAATTGGCCGTGCAGACAGAGGGCTGTTTTCTGTAATGGGGATGGCAGCTGCCCAAAGACGGCCATTGAACTGCCAGGACAGTCTGTGACATACTTTTGTCTTCATGCTCGGCCAAGCTTTTGTTAGTAGCAATGCTAATTGACTTCGGAGATATTACGCTGCATTTGAACCGCGGAGCAATGATAGAAATGACTACTGCGCTGAACTGGCTAATGCCAGACCTTGTGGCCTGATGAATGAACTGCTTAGACTAGTCTTCCACGAGTTCACACTTACAAATAATCAGATAGAGTTTGGTTTGTTCAGAGATATGTTGATTGCTGACTGCTGGTTGGAATGATGTAATGATTAGTTAGATCATTTGAATCTGTTCCTCACAAACTTTGTTGATGAAACATCATTAAAAGTTAGTCATCTATTTTTTTCTTCAAAACTCTTTAGAGCCATAAAAAGGTAGATCTGTCTAATTTAAATAGGAAAAGTAAGACTGATTACTTCTTGTCTAACTGCTAGTTGGTCAAACTAGTTATTAGACATGGTCTGAAAGAGGGGTGACATGCTATTGCGTTTGTGTTATGTACTGCATTGCAATAACATGGCCTCACCCCTTTGTGGCGTGTTCTTGGGGGAAGGGTTTATGTAAATTTTAGGGTCAGTGATGTCACCGACCCGGGAAGAAGCTTGTCGTAGTCCCTACCAGCTGTCTGTTTGTTGTAGTCCTCAAAGTGTTAGTTTACCCAAAAATGAACATTCTGTCATTAATTCCTCACCCTCATGTCGTTCTACACCCGTGAGACATTCGATCATCTTCAGAACACAAATGAAGATATTTTTGATGAAATCCGATGGCTCAGTGAGGTCTCTATTGCCAGCAAGATAATTAACAATTTCAGATGCCCAGAAGGTACTAAAACATATTTAAAACAGTTCAGTAAAATGGTTCAACCTTAATATTATAAAGCAAAAAGAATAATTTTTGTGTGCCAAAAAAAAAACCCAGTAAGGCAATAGAGGCCTCACTGAGCAATCGGATTTCATCAAAAATATCTCAATTTGAGTTCCAAAGATGAGGTGTACGGGTGTAAAACGACATGGGAGTGAGTAATTAATGACATTTCATTTTTGGGTGAACTAACCCTTTAAACAGCGTATTCTTTAAAATAAAATATCTTTGCTTTGAATTTTGAACATCGTAACGTTGCAGATGTTTGTGCTCTACAATGTATTATGTCTCCCTATGTAAATCTCACGTAAAAACACACAAAATAACACTTGAGTTCTACATTTATTTTCCTTATACAGTCTGATGCTAAGCAAGCTGGGAATAAGAAATCAACTACAACTCAATCATATTAAGTTCAGCTTACTACAATCAAATTTTGAGATCACACAACTTTTTTTTTTTTTCGTTGAGTACAATGAGCTTTCATTATTATTTGAGTGAAACGAACTCATTTCATTTAATTAATTTCACTGCTTGGTGTCTTTTGTTTCAATAAACTCTTAATCACTGCTTATTAATTGTAAGGTAGTCATTAAGTTTAGATATTGGGAATGTTGGTAAGGGATGTAATATAACAACAACATTATTCACTAACTAAAGTTAAAAAAGTGAAATCATAGTGAACCACCCCTTTAACATAGTGGCTAAGTTTATGCAATCAGCCCTTGGTTAATATTCATATTTCAATGCAGTTGGCTACAAATAACTAACAAAAGTATATATTTATATATAAAAAAAATTGCTTGTTTTTAGAAAACGGCACTATTTTTAGCAAATCAGTAGCAAAGGACACCATGAATCCTCACACTAACAAACACACACTTTCTCTAAAAGCACGGGTCTCAGTGGGTTGGCTTGATGTTTATGAGAGGCTCAGTGGGGGTGAGAACTTCCATGCTGTCATTGTGGCTTGAAAATGTCCCTCTATTCCAGGGTGGCTTCAACAGCGAGCGTCTGCCATATAGCTAATGAGTGTTCACCTCATTTTTTCGTCACCATACAACCATGTGCTCAAAACAATGAGTTCATATGCAGTTTAAGACCTCGGTGTAAGGGCTATGATAATAATCGGATCTAAGTATGATAATAATTGAATGGAAAATGATTGTGCAAGAGCTCGAATGTAGTGAGAAAACACAAAATATAGTATTATTTTTGGTGATACACACCATAGCGTTAGTATTCGGGCGAGTATGTGAGTGTGTTATTTATCGTTCCGGAGCCTAGGTGTGTGTTCCTGAGCTCTCACACTCTCCCGCTGTTCTCTGGGGGATTGAGCTTGTCGGTGGTTCCAGCACCTGCTGCTGTAACAGTAGATGCAGCTTTTCGGAGAGATGAGGAAAAAAATCTCCCACTGAGCAGCAGGAAGAAGAAAATAATATGTGATGCTTCTTCCACTATCTCCAAACCTGCATTCTGTCTTTCTTTCCTGCACACCCATAACTCAGCCACACATAAACAAGCGCAGTGATTGTAAGAAGTAAGTCTTTGCGCATCTGTGAAACTTTTCTGCAAGCAAAAACCACGTGTGATGAAGACGAGGCTGGCTTTGGCAGCGATAATCTGTAGTGACAGGGTCGCTAATGCTGAGAGAGATTGCTGCTAACACTCATTAACCACAAGAATGAGAGAAACTGATTGTGTGTGTATGTGTGTGTCACTCTGAGGGCCTTTGGATAAGTGTGTGTGATGAGCACTGATAAGTGGTCTCCCAACGCTGAAGGACGCAATGAGGTAATCTTGTGTCAGATAGGTACTACACCTGCTGTGAAGTGCTCTAGATGTGTGTCTATGTGTGTGTGTGTGTTTGCGAGACAGAGAGAGAGAGTTTTGCAATCTGCAGGGGCCAAATGTAACGACAAATATTTTGAAACCTGAGAAAACAGCGCATG
Organism: Zacco platypus; assembly: GCA_038088235.1. Taxonomy (NCBI): domain Eukaryota; kingdom Metazoa; phylum Chordata; class Actinopteri; order Cypriniformes; family Xenocyprididae; genus Zacco; species Zacco platypus. Next base: position 23,812,843 of record CM076068.1, on the reverse strand, counting down.
GCTTATCTTGCACTTCGGAAAAGATGAATCAGTGCCTTAGGTTTGATGTCTTTTGATTATAATTGGCTTTATAGTCAGAATTGTGATATATAAACTCGAAACTATGACAAATAAAGTCAAATTTGCGCGTTATAAACTTTTTTATAAAATACAAATCTTTTTATCTCACAATTCTGACTTTATTTCTCGCAATTACGAGTTTGTATCTTGCGTTTTTGAGTTATTTTCTCACAATTCTGGTCGCACTTTAGTTTAGGGTCCAGTTCTCACTATTAACTACACTTTCAAACTCAAAAAGTTCCGAATACTCTAAACATTTAAGTACACTAATTCATTTTTTAAGTTGGTAGAACTTACATTTTTACAAGAGTCCCTTCGTTCCCATTCTCAGCCTCACCTCACTTATAATGTTAATTACATACAGTTCATTTACATAAACATCACCTTCAGGTATTGGTTAAATGTTATAGCAAATAACATGCTATTATAACTATCAAAGAGACTGTCATTATATACTTGCATGTATATAATCAAACAACATACAGTATATGTGGTCTTAAATGTTTTGCACTACAACCTTTGCCTACAAAACTAACATAACAGAACTCCCGGTAAATCCCAACATAATACAACATTAAACACTAACTAATGTCTCCCTGTGTTAATCTAATGTAAAACACACTAAATAACACTTGATTTCAACATTTATTTTCCTTATGCAGTCTGATGCAAAGCATGCTGGAAATAAGATATCAGCTGTAACTCAATCATAATAAGTTCAGCTTGCTACAATCAAATTTTGAGTTAACACAACTTTTTTCCGTTAAGTACAATGAGCTTTCATCATTATTTGAGTGAAACGAACTCATTTTCACTTTTGTCTCAATAAACTCTTAATCACTGCTTATTACTAGTTAGTAAGGTAGTTGTTAAGTTTAGGTATTGGGTAGGATGTTGGTAAGGGATAGAGAATATGGTCATACAGAATGTGCTTTATGTAAGTACTAATGAACAGCCAATATCGTACTAATATGCATGAACTAAAGACCATAAACTAAAGTGTTACCAAAAATCTTATTTCACAATCCTGACTTCATTCTCAGGATTATGAGTTTTCGTCTCACATTTCTGACTTTTTCTTTCAATTCCGTTATATACAGATTTGCGAGTTTATATCTTGTACGCAATTCAATGGGACATCTCTACCATTCTTTAAAAGCAGAAAATGAAGTCCCACTCAAAAGTGTTATAAGCACATACTAACCTCTGTGATTTATCCTTGTCTTCACACTATAGTTTACTTTACACGCCTCCACCTTTTCCTTGTTCAGTCCTAAGGGCCTGAGCATAGATTTCCATTACAGCTTTGCTGTCGGACAGAGTAAGGGCTTCTTCAAGCATGCTGTGAAGATTAGCCAACATGCTTCCTGATGGGGAAAAGGATAAAGCTGAGGAAAGATCACAGAATGCCCTCATCTTATCTTCATCTTTCTATTACTCCCCCCTCATGCCGGTTTCCTCTTCCTTGTTCTGTCCTTGTCCCTTATGACGGGGGTGAGAATCCTCACATCACAGAGTTCATTCTGTCACAATCATTGTATCTTTATATACTGTATCATCTCTGAGAAGTGTGAACTGGAGTAGATGCATAAGCTTATTTGCATGCTTGAGTCTCTCATCTCCAATGATTGATGTAAATCTTTCATTTTCTGCACTGTTTTGGGAGAAAACAGTCAAATTCTGAATGAATTAATGGGAATAGTTCACCAAAACAGTGCCTTTTTATAATCATTTGTTCACATGGTAGAAGGATGATGTCGAGATTCTTCAGAAATGTTACTGTCAAAGCATTGCAAGTAAACCTGTAGTGCTTTATCATATAGATTTCTAAAGGCGGATCTTTCACATTTGACTTTTTCACATTCACCTTTAAAAGTATTCTTTTTTTTTTCTTGACCTGTTCTTTTGAGGACTCTTTTCCTCTTTTTTTTTGTAACATTGAAGAAAAGCAAGTAGTTCATCATGGTGTTGTGGCATTTGAGAAGACAGTGCTGATATTTAGGCTGTGTTTAAACTCTGAGCATGGCAGTGGAACACTTCTATACAAAATGCAGCAAGCTGCAAACTCTGGAAGTCAAACCCTGTGAAAGGTGTTTGAAAATACGGTTTGGATTATTTATACAGTTTGATTAGATTGGACAGTTGACCCCCCAGGTTTACTTGACCTCTAAAGAAACCACTATAATATTCAGAGGATATGAGGAGCTCTGCAGGTCACATTAGATATTTATCTACTTCACTGAAAACAGTTATTGAGGATTAATGCTGTATTGTTGAGAGTACAAAGTAATTGTTAATATTAAGCAAACATTTTCTGTAGTTTGCTTTTAATTAAATAAAAATGATTAAATATGAATTTTGTTGGATTCATTAAAATAAAAGTATTTATTTATTTATAATTAAATAATATTAATTTATTATTATTAGTATTATTACTATTTTTTAACACAACTCTATTTTTTGTGTTAAAACAGTTCAAAGCTACCGTATAAAAGCATGGTAAAACACTAGAATGTCTTCCAAAAATAATGATAATCATCCCCTATGTGGAATTAATATCCGTTTGTACTTCACACTCAGAAATTAGAAGTCTTATGGGTCACTTATATGATGACACTTATATGACTTATATGATATATATATATATATATATATATATATATATATATATATATATATATATATATATATTTATTTGTGTTTTTTTTTCTTTTCTGTGTGTGTGTGTTTGTACAGTGTCAGACTATATATTAACCTTAGCATACTTTAGAATTACATTAATTAGTTGTCATGCTGTATAAGAGCTGTTTGTATGCGCCCAGGTCTCCTAGGACTTGTTGATATAGAGGCTTTAGATATTACAGTTTGTCTCTGTACTCCAGCACATTTGTGGGTTCAGTGTGTGTGTGTGTTTGTGTGCTTCTCAGTGCATCTGTTTTGTTTTTGCCCCATGATGCCTCATAAATTCTCCACAGTGTGACTTAATAGCAGCAGTGATGGCTGCCGCTGGCCCCTGGGGATCTCAGTTTCACCTTAATTAAGATCCGCATTAAACTGGGGCCGCTGTAAAATCACTATGAAAAAAACAAAAAAAAAACCTGGGGCCCGGGGCCAGCTCTGGCCATTAGAGTACAATGAAAGCAACTCATTTCTGTGTTTACTCATTAGTTGTTTGGTTTGCTCAGTGCAGTGGTAATTTTTAAAGCTGGGTGAGAGTGAGAGTAGTGCTGAAGTACAGCACCAAGAAACTCTCACTAATGAATACTGACAAAGGATTTCAGGACCTTTTATTTTTGATGACCTGATGATGTTAACAGCAGTGTTTTAGTATAAAATCTGTCATATTTTATCTCCCTCGTTTCATTTTGAATAATGTGCTGGCCATTATTTCCATGCAACAACAGGATAAAGAGTCCAGGCTTCAAAAATTGTGTAAAAAACACATTAAAGGTATCATATGTATGTAAGACATACGATAGCTTGTGTGAGGAACATACTGCAATTTAAGTTGCACATCTTGACATCTCTCCTAGATCTTCTAGAGAAACAAAATTTATGAATTAATCTTTATTATGAGCCAGATAGGCCATGAATCAGTCGTTCCAGTTCGAGAAAGCAGAAGAATGATTCAATTTCTCAAGTTCACTTCCTTGATCTAGTTCGCATGGGTTAACAGCTCACTGGAAACTAAGACAAACAGTAAACTTTTTGCCTGTTCCTCACACAAAGCTATCATGTGGCTTAAGAAAATTTAAGAAGTCAAATGACTGACCCTCACCATTTCGACATGGACCCTTTCTTCTCCTACTTAATGAGGACACCCCATTTTTATTGTCCTATTTTAATATAGCCCCCAGGTCTTCATTACGTGCCACAATTGTATCTGAAAGGAAATCACAAGTAAAGGTCACTTGAAATATGACTCTTCTGCAGGTTACAAGCAATTTTATTTGCCTGACACCTTAAAATACTCAAACGTTTTAGATATTTTGCTCTGAAGTAGAAGATAGTGGCAACCTTTGGACCATATGAAATAATGAGGAAAAAATGTGGAATATTCGTAGACTGGAGGTATTTTGTGTTTTTAACTGGCTTGAAAAGGCTGTGTGGACGTTTTAGACATTGTCCATTATTGGAGAGGTGACCGAGTCACAGGGGTCAGGGGTCAGAGGTCATGTTCCCCTCTGGCTATTTATCTTTCTCATTCTTCTCTTTTGGTAGCTGTGGAAACAGGCTGTGGGAATGTCCACTCCAGGATCTGGTCATCTTGCCCATGGTACCGAATTAATCCAAGGAGAATTTAGCCCAGGTCAAGGGCTCCATTTAAAGTGCGCCTGGGAATTTCAGGGTCATTTGATTGGAAATGTGCTGAATTTTGTTTTGAGGAGCGTGATGTTGTATGATTCTGCCTATTTTGCTATCACAGCCTGTTTTTTTGTGTGCAGTCACTGAGATATGTGCTGAGAACTCAAACATCTCCTTCAGCTGGTTGCCTTAAACTTTTAAGTTTCCTCAACTTTATTTTTTTAGAGTGTAGGCACCCTGAGACAGAACCAGGGACTAAAAGTCCAGGCATCTCCAGTTCAGATTTCTCTGTTTGCTTTCTGCAGCTTACATGCTTACGTGTGTGCGTGTGTGTGTTTGTGTGTGTGTATGTGTACAAGGCGGACTTTTCTCATTAGTCTATCTCAGGGCCATAAGCAACCCTTGCATGGCTGCCCTTGTGCCGGCAGGCCCTGCGACAGGCCATGAAGAAATATGCTTCGACCATACGGTGATGGAATCGCAGTAATGAATGCAGCCTGCCATTCTAATGCCCAACCAGAGCAGCTCGTGCACTTGTTTATTTCTCCTTTCATTTTTGTCCTTTCAGTTTCTCTTGCTCCTCTGATCATGATGAGATTAACATTTGGTGTGTAATATGGTTATCTGTTCATCTCTGTAAGAACGGTTTATGGGCAGTGGTCTTTGATTTGGTAATTTATGTGTTTTTTTCTTAACCACAGGGGATTGAGTTTTGTTTAAATGAACAGATTATCCATCCACCCATCCATCCATGAATTCCATCAAGCTGACATTATTTATTGTTACTTTCGAAATGATTCACATTTAAAAGATTGTTGGTTTACTACTAATATGAAAATCTATCGTAAAATAAATGATTATATTTTAAAATTATTACTATATGTTTAAGACTCTTACAATCTAAATGAACCATTAAATAAATAAATAAATAAAACAGTATTTATTTCAAAAGGATTTATATTTACGCAAATTAAACTGTTCATATCTGTGAAATGCATGAAAAGAAAAAGAAAAATTAAGTTTAACAACTTGAAGAAAAATAAATATAATGTAAATGTCACTTATTTTTGCTGTGCGTCATTTCTTATCAAGCTGCAATTTTGTTAAATTCTATTATTGAAGATTATTTAAGAAATTTGTTAAAATATTTGTTTCTAACATAATTAACATAAGCAAGAAAAACATGTTTAAGATTAAATTTCCACAACACACCGTTTGACAACACATAATTTCATATGACAAAACATTATTTGAGATTGCGTTCAAAATGACATAATTTACTGCGATTCTTATATATCCAGTACACTTTTTTTTTTATTATTTGGTTAGCAGACAAAGTGTGAGAAATTTGCTCTAGTTTCTAAAAATCCACAAAACCAGAAGTGTCCAGAGTTAAAGAAACACCAAAACTTAGTTTTTTCTTTTTCTTATTTTGTCTTGAGGGCCTCGCATCCATTTTCGTTCTGTTCCCAAATGCTCTTATAAGCATAATCCTGCTTTCTCTCAGCCTGGAGGAAGATGAATATGTCTTTCCATCTTAGCTCTCTACCCTAGCATGTATAGTATGCTTTTATTGGCCTGCTTCATACAAGATGGGTAAAAAGGTTACTCCGATATGTTGCAGGTACACAGCGTTCGAGAAAAGTGCCATCACTGCCCGGGGAGCAGATGGATAAAGAGCTTAATCCTGTAATGAAAAGTGTATATTCACATTCACTCACACCCAAATGCATGGACTTCGTCCTGTGTCAGTTCACACGACAGATGCCGTGACAGATAGGAGGGTGGTGACCAAACAGAAACTCACAGAAACTGATGAATCTAACTCCCGCTCACGCACGCACACAGAGATACTTCAGATCACAGAACAGATGTCATGTTTGGGAAGGAAAAAAGCAGAGAAAAGAGCTCATACATAAGCACACACACAGACATTCGCTATTCACAATATCCATGTCCTTTCTGTAGATAAATATGCCGGATGCCTCTGTAGCTCAGATCAGATTTCTCTGTATTGAGTCACCGTATTAATGCCATTTAATGTCTGCATGTATCCGTTTCCCCTGTTTCCCATTAATAAAGATGTCAGTCGGCTTTGTTAAACCAAAGAGGTTTATGAAACAAACCTCTCCTCTCATTAAAAGAGCGGAAGAAAAGAAGCATTCCTCCTATGTGGTTGCTTTTAAAAAGCACTTCTCATTTCTGATTGTGCGGCGGACCCGTCGGCCTCTGTTTCTGGTATGCTGCGCGAGGTTTCGTGGCAATCTGAAGTGCTTGTTGTGATTGTTGCAGCGTTTGTCTGCGAGGATCTTGCTCATCTTCCAGAACTGTAACCTTGAGCGCCAAGAGCTATGTTTCAACGAATAAGCATTGCCAAAAACAAGCGAAATGCACCAGACCAAGGTTAACATGACTGCCTGAGCGTGAAAAGGAAGGATAGAGGGAAATTTTGAGAGGGTGAAAGATCAAATGCTTAAATGCATTTTATTTTAATAGTCATTGTTGTCCGTAAGTGGAAAGGCAAGCTAAAATGTGTGGACCAAATGCATGAGGTAAGACTTAATTAATGGTTCTTAGCACCACAGGTTCTCATCTAAAAGCATTTACTGCTACATCCCCCGGTTTTACAGACAATGCTTAAGCCTAGTCCCAAACTAAAATGGATGTTTGTGCTGTTTTAAAGTCCCCCTATAGTCAATAATTTATCCCTTAAAACTCATCTTTGTTCACCAAAATGACACTGACATTGTGAAAAAATTCTTAAAAAAGCTTAAAATAGCTTGAATGTAACTCTACAGCATTGCCTCATTTATTATACTATGAATATGCAAATTAGCTCCGCCCCCACTTGCTCACACAGCTCAGAGATCCACTCGGTCAACTTACTGTGATAAGTTATTTACTTTTGCTTTATGTTATCAAACAGCTGCTAAAAGTGTGTTGCTAATGTTACACAAACCATGTTCCAGTTTGCCTTGTCAGAGTCAGACAGCTGCTTTCTAACAGTTTCCTGACAAACGTTTTAACAAGAACGTCAGTGGAAAAAGACATATAGATCATCATAACATATACGCTAAATATACATGAATTTTCATATTAACAGAAAAATATACCAGGATAACCTGGCTTCTCTTGAGACTCCCACACTAGTTCGCTGTTAATGATATGCTAAAGCCCACCGGCACATTGACGTGATTGGTTACAAGGTAGTTTGTGATGTCACAGACACTAGCGATTTCAAATTGCGGGTTTGAGACTGTCTTTTTTCACTGCAGTTTTAAGGAGAAAATACTCAGCAATGGTGTTGACATATGAATTTGCACATGGTTTGTCTTAAAGCATATTAAAAACACCACATAGGCATATAAACAACACTAAAAAACTTGATTTTCACCACATGTCCTACTTGAACTAAGGATTAATCCTGGTTTAATCTAAGCCCAGTCTTTGAAACCAGGTCTATTTCTTTCAAGAGTTAACCATAATGTTCTTAGGGGTTAAAAAAAACTTCTTGAATACAGATTCTTGAAATGAAGCCATCGACACGTGTTCTGAAGAGCTGCAGAACATCAAGTTCACCGTTGGCATACCCTTAAATCAATGTTTTCGCTTCAGCACAAGTTGATCCATCCTATTTTTCTGTGGCATGCTGACGAACACAACAGTACAATCATTTTGATTCATTCCTCTATTTGTAAAAGCAACCAAATATCATGCTCACAATAGTGGAGGGTAAAAAAAAAGGGTATTTCAAAAGTATTTATACTGTAAACTTGTCTAATTCATCCTTTTAGAGGTTGGACTGCTGATGAATGTCTGACAATGAATTTTTCGTATTTCTCATGTTATTTTGATCAAGTATGTTCTGAACAAGCTAATCAAGGTCTTCAGGATGAATTGATTTTTAACAGTATTGTGTTTGAATTGATTTTGAATAAATTCTGCAGGATATTTACTATAGCTATAGTATATATAGTATATATACTATATATACTATATTTGAATAGCGACGATATAAAGATAGTTTCCAGTGTCATTTTAGTATTATTTATATACTATAATAGTATTTATTAATATTATGTATTAGCGTTTGCATTTAAATTTTCAGTTTTCCATTTTAAATTTAATTTAAGTTTAAGAAATTTTGTTATATATTTGTCATTTTATTAGTTTTTATATATCTATTTAACTTTAATTTCAGTTTTAGTTTTAGCAGTTTTTGTATTTCACATTATACTTATTTTGTTTCAGTAAGTTGTCAAAGGCAGCATCGCTAACTTTCTTTAGTTTAAGTTTTTAATCTGTTTCATCTGAAAATGATTTTTTATAGTTCTAGTCTGGTCACACTTTAGATTAGGGTCCAATTCCCACTATTAATGTTAGGATTACTAGCCAAAGTTCCTGCCATAACCACAAAAGGGGACTCTACTGTGGAACTATTATTTTCACCGGACTCCATTTCCCATAATTCACACACATACACTCCCACCTCAGTCACTCTTCACTACATTTCCCAGAAGCCTTCACACCTGGACTGATTGCACTCTCACCTGATCCATATCACTTCTCACTATTTAAGCTCTACACACACTCACACAGGTGCGAAGTCTTGATTTGGTTTTCCTGTCAGTTCTGAGCGTTTATTCCCGTGTCTCGTTTTTCCTGGTCTTGTTTTCTGCCTGTCTGTTCCGTTTACTGATGATACCGTTGCTGCCTACCCTGTTGGATTTACTGCTTTGGATTTATGGAGTGTTGTTTGCCTGCCACCTGCCTTGATCTATCTGTCTGTGTTTGTACTACGATTCTGCCTAACCTCCTCCATACCTGTTTGCCATTATATTGACCATTGCCTGTTTGACCACGTTTTCTAATAAAGCTGCATTTGGATCCCATTCCACTGACTCCTCATTACAATTATCTTACTATTAACTATGACTTGTGCCTCAATAAACTCCTAATTACTGCTTATTAATAGTTAGTAACATAGTTTTTATTTATTTATTCATTTTATTTTTATTTGGGTTACGAGATGTAGAATATGGTCATGCAGAATAAGGCATTAATATGTGATTTATAAGTACTAATAAACAGCCAATATCTTTGTAATATACATGCTAATAACAATTAGTTAATAGTTAGAATTGCAACATAAAATTAAAGTGTTACCTTTAGTTTTAACATGCTACACAGATACCTTTCTAGAAACCGAAAAGATGGATACAGTTTTGCTCATACAAAGTTTGCAAACTATTCGATCATGCTAGTCTCAGTTAATACATAATGTTTAAATCTTGTGAATCTGCTTCCTTTTCCGGGTTCAGTCTGTAAAACTCTTTTTGCAACCTGTATTTTGAAGAGTATAACAGCCCAGATTGACGCCGGCGTAATGAATGCATATCCGCAGAGCATCCAGCTGTTAACCCGCGCTCCCTTTGTGGTAATTGAAACATGGGTTTTTCAAAAGCAGGAAGATAATTCGCATTATGTCAGACAGTGCCACTCTAATGAGAAAGCTCTTTGCAAGTGATACCAGGCAACGACTCCCAGCATCCCAGATTCCTTTGCCACACAATCGGCCTTCTTCAGAAGTTTGTATCCTCCCTTCCCATGAGGCTTTGGTGTCTGTCACTCTAAGAGAAAGGAAGAAAGGGGGAGAGAGAGAGAGAGAGAGATAGAGAGAGAGCGAGAGAGAAAAACAAGGGCTTAATGAAAAGAAGAGATTAATGCGCAACAGCCAATCATTTCACTGTAATTAAAATGTAAAGCCTGTTGTTTAGGTACAAAATGTGTGCGACTCTGGTATTTTATACTCACATTTTATACAATATCTGTGTGAGATGCAGAAAGAGAGAGACTTGCTTTAAAGGATGAAATTCAAGCAAGATGACTATTACAAACTGGCTCAGATTTGAACACTGAGAGTTTTTCATGCCTTTTCTATTCAGTTGCTGCACATACAGTATAGGAAGTCAATGCATGTCACTCGTGCGTTCAATAACATCATTCCTTTCAAGAAACAAGCAACTCATCCTCCCTGACAGATGCTTTTCTTTAGCTGTTGTGCATAAAGAAAACTACAAATTATACTTCCGCATTTTTTTTTATCCCCACCCATGGACAATCGGATCGACAGAGAGTTATTAACAGAAGGTTAATAAAAAAATATTTAGTAATTTCATTAATAAATAAGGAATAAACTACATTTACGTTACATTCTATATATATATTTATTTAACATAGTTTGTTTGATTAACATTAAAGACATGGACAGGTATTTTAGGCTGCTGTCACTTTAAGACTGAATATTTCTAATATACTGACATCCTATCCGCTTTTCATCGAGCTGTTTAAGTTCCCTTAAACCATAACCGACTGTATTTACGTGAGATACTCCACATGGTTAGAGTTTTGACAATTCATATTCATATCATATATTTGACCATTCAGGCGCAAAGAAAACTCAGGATTGAAATGTTGAAATATTTTCAGATTTTCTGTCACTGCACTTTCCTTTCCTGGAGACTCTCCTGCTAAATTCTTGAACCCAGGAACAAAATTGAAACCTGAACGACAAAAAGTGTGAAAGTTTGGTTACACTTTATTTTTAGGTGTCTTTGTTACACTGTGATTATACATTTAAGTTCTGAGTAATATTAAGTAACTACATGTACTTACTATAAGTTTAGGATTTGGGTTTGGTGTGGTTTGGTTTTAAAATTAGGATTAGTTGCATGTAATTATGCATACTTTTTAGTTATTTCTATAGTAACTACATGCAACATTTTTTCAGAATTTTTATTGAACAAAAAATTGCACTACGTCCATGTCTGCAATATTTTGGACGTTTTTTTACAGACTGTAATTTAAATGCATTTAACTCATAAAACTTTTGTTTTGTCTACTTTTTGCAGTACACTAGATGCACAAAATTACTTTTTTTGGGCTTTTAAATTTTAAAGATGTAACATTATCATTTTTTAAAAATGATTTTATATTAATCATGTCATTGTTTTATTCCTATATCCTGGCTAGGGCTGCACGATTTAATCGCACAATACGAAAAATTGAACGTGATTATCACTTAAACGCGATTCTAAGTGCGATTATTTTTTATGCGCAGCTTGTCAATGAAGTACGGCTCCAAATGCTAACCCTAATCTGAAAGCACTGCGAGTTTGAGTCGCTTATAATGTACATTTGAAAAGCAACGCGCGTCAAACATCTTTCCAGACATGAGAAGCATGTCACAACACAACAAAAGACAACATTTAATAACATTTAATAGCATGTTTTTACTTCAAAATCACATTATAACGATAGTTGAGCATCCTACTGTGAGATGATGTGGCTTCTGACACGAATAAGGCAGTCGTGTGTTTATTAGTCATGTTTAATCAATCAAAGCGTTTCAATGTTCTGTTTATTCAGCTACAGCGATATGACGCGTGTTATCTTCTTCTGCTGCAGGGCGTATTTTGAGTTTCCGCGCAAGAGCGCCCTCTGGCTTTCAGATGGAGAAGATTTACTACCGATCACAGAGCCGTCCAGCTCTGACAAACGCGATAAATCGTGCAGCCCTAATCCCGCCTTAGTTGATTTTACTGGACTCAATATCATACATATTTTATTTTGGCGAGGCGTACAAGTATAGATTTATTCACAGTTTGTTTATGTATATAGTGGCTTCTAGGTGAAATGCTTCATGCCATATTGATAGTTAGTTCCAGTATTATGTACCACTGCCATTAAAATAAGCCCAAAGCACTTTTCAGTCTCTCTCTAAACACTCCGAGCGGATTTGTTTGGTCTGTCCAGCACAATAAAATAAACACTACATTGATGGCCGGAGTTTCCTTCCCAAGTGTGTTGATGTTGGTCCCTCAGGAATGTCTGTGCGTTACGAACGTTAGCACAACGGTTTCTTTGTAATAAGGTCATTAAGTTTTCAGAGTTGAATAAACGGTGTGTATATGAACTGTAAGTGTGTGTGTGTGTGTGTGTGTGTGTGTGTGTTCTCCACAGCAGTTTGTCTCTTCATTATTCCAAACGCCGTTACTCTCATCTAGTCAAAACTTACTTAAACAAGAGCTGCTCTTAACATAAACACAATGACTGCGGTGGTCAGACACTCTGTTCTTTTACCATTTAAGTATGTGAGCAGACAGCCACCCAGCTCCGTGCTCATCCGTCTCTCTCTGTAAACGGTCACTGCTTACTAATGACCTTTGACCCCTTTTAGTGAAGGACAGCTAGCCATCTAAAGGCATGGGCCACCCTGTGCCTTTTTTTTTTTCCTTGGTAATAATCCTCCTCACATTTCTCAGCAGTTCTGTTTGTTGAACAAAGAGTGCTGGGTGTTCTTGTGTGTTTTTGAATGAATAACTAATATTGGTTTGCCTATTACAAATATTGGTCTTGCTATAAAGAAGAAAGGGAAAGATACTAAAGTCAGATTCAACAAGTGCACTTTGTTTAATTTCTCTCTTTCTCTCTCTCTCTCTCTCTCTCTCTCTCTCTTTGTGTCTCTGTGCCTTTTTAAACTAACTTATAGTGCAGCTAACTACATTTTTAGTAGTTTACTCGAAATTTAAAGGAGTAGACATTACAAATTGTTTGTAATATGTCATCTTACCAATAGTAGAACGTCACAAAATCTGACAGCACTGCTTGGATATTATTAGTAAAACTGCTGCACTATTTTGAAAAATAAACTTTGGAGGTGGGCTCATGTTTGTGAGAGTCTAATGTATATGATCGTATACAGTTTTCAACATAAACGGTGCTCAGATAGCGTAATTCCTTGAAGAAGATGATGGAGAGCAGATCGTTCTGGAGAAATATGACATAACAATGGACAATATATCAATATTTCATAGATTTATTGCCTTTGTGGACAAAAAGGGATGTTGGATGTTTTTCAATCGATACTTGTCATGGACATTTTATTCAAGTGTGATGGATTGGATTCATCTCGTGATCGCTATTTCATAACAAAGGTCCCATATATCTTACATGAAGTCCCATATAATTTGTTATCATTCTTGATATACTATATAGTAAATGTATACCATGGTAAACAAAGTGACGTGAAGCCGGGGTCAAGGTCGGGACAGTGCGTCCCAAGAGGTCTCGATATACAGTACATCATATGTGAATTTGAGAATTTGAGAATTTGAATGAACTGAAAGTTTTTTTTTTTTTTTTTTTTTTTACTATGTTATGATCAAAAGTATGGGTCTGTAAGATTTATTATATACAAATAAATTAATACTTTTCTTCAGAAAGGATGGACCAAATTCACAAAGCAACTGTTTTCAACATTGATGATAAAAATTGTTTCTTCAGCACCAAATCAGAATATGAGAATGATTTTAAGGATCATGTGACACTGAAGACTAGAGTAATGATGCTGAAAATGCATCTTTGCCAGCACAGTAATAAATGCAATATAATAAATTAGAAAATATTCATCTTAAATTGCAACAATGTTACTGTTTTACTGTATTCCTGATCAAATTAATGCAGCCTTGGTGAGCATAAGATACTTGCTACATATGAGCTGTTTGCATTTTTTATTAATGCCTCACTTTGCAGTGTGACAAAAACAAGTGAACTTGTTTCTAAACACAGCTGAAGTTGGTACCGTCTCTACTCTTAGTTAGTTAGTCCCCAACTCTTCTCACTCTCTCTCTTGCTGTAATGAGGGCGTTTGGTTGAGAGAGGCAGATGGAAGTGCCTGTGGGATTGTGGGAAGGCAGAAACAGAGGGAGAAGGAGCTACGTGGAGGGTTGGAGAGACTGGTTATGGTGGTGCCATGTGGTGCCAGGGTCCGTCTCTGCCCTCTGGACATTTGTGCCAGTCCCGCTTGGTGGTCATCCAGGCTCACACAGCCCTGCCAATTAAAGACTGCCTCCCAGGCTGCCCCCGAGCTTCCTGCTCCACCTCTCTCTCTTTCTCACTCGCTCCTTCGTTCCTCCGTTCCTTCTGTCAGTCTCTCTCCATCCCCTTCCCATCGCCTCTTGTGGTTTCCGCAGACGAGTGTCTCTTGTTTCCCCTCAGTTCTTTTCCTCATCATTATCCAGCTTCAGACCTAAAGCCAGTTAACCCACTTTCAACTCTCAGAGCAGGATCTGGCCAAGACAGCCCCTTCCAGCCCTGACATACTTAAACCACACATTTGATATTACCAGGCCTGTTATTCATCTGGGTGTGTCTTTAAATTATATTATAAAACGGATCCATTAGATCTATTTGCTGAAACACCTTTAAATATTGTGAAGCAATCAGATGTGGATCTTTTTGTCTGTCTGTCTGTCTGTCTGTCTATCGTCCATTTATCTATCTGTCTGTCTGTCTTTCCATGTGTCTGTCTGTCTGTCTTTCGGTCGTCCATTTATCTATCTATCTGTCTGTCTGTCTATCGTCCATTTATCTATCTGTCTGTCTGTCTTTCCATGTGTCTGTCTGTCGGTCTATTGGTCGTCTATCTATCTATCTATCTATCTATCTATCTATCTATCTATCTATCTATCTATCTATCTATCTATCTATCTATCTATCTGTCTATCGGTCTGTCTGTCGTCCATGTATCTATCAGTCTGTCTATCTGTCTGTCATTCTATCTTTTGGTCGTCCATTTTTCTATCATTCGTCTATTTATCTATCTATCTGTCAGTCATTAATCTATCCATTTATCTATCTAATCATCTGTTGTCCATTTGATCCAATCATCCATTGAGTTTTTGCATCCTGATTGCTGCCGCAATTCAAAATTAGGAAATGAATCGAATATAAAGGGCATTTTCAACACCGTCTCAATAACACACACACACACACACACAGACACACACACACATACACACACAAACACACACACACACACACACACACACACACAATCTCATTCTAGATTCTTCCAAAGATGTCAGGAGAGACTCCCAGTGGCATGAACACACTCGGTCCATATGGGCTGGACAGATGTTAGAGGGTGACACACCTATCATGTGTCCCCTAATTCTATTTTCCACAGTGTCCCTGAAGCCAGAACCACCTCTCATCACAGCACACACTGATGCTCATTTTGTTTCCAACCTCCACCAGTGGCATCCTGACCACCTGCCACACCTGTGCCCTGTCGCAAGTCTCCATAACGGCCTGCAGACTCTGATTTAATTGATCTCTGAAATCTGTATAAGGGTGTCCACATAGGTTATGTTCATATAGCTGCAAAATTCCGCTGTCAGGCTTGTTTTAATGTGCTGTATGATTATATACAGTTTGGTTAGGGATGAAAGTGACAAACACATTCTATTGCAAACGCGCATCTGAGAGTGAGATCGCACTTTAGGAAGCATGAAAGCCACTCTCCACTGTTTACAAACTTTGTATTGTTTGAATTTAAAGTTTATTAATTAAGATTTGACAGATGAACAAGTGCCTTGTTTAGATTAGTTTATCAAATAACATTGTGTTAACAGCGATAAGACTTTACAGTGTAACGAAAGTTGCCATCTTTGTTATGTACATTTGTCAGTGTTATTCATGGCTATTACAAGAATAAAGTGCTGCCGAACGTCCCAGAGTCAATGTTTTTTTTTCTTCAAATAAGGTCTGTGATTAGCATAAGCTCAAGATATTTTCACTTTTTATTCTACAACATAAAACCCATCAGTAATACTCAGTTTTTTTTAAGCGTTTACATGTCTTAAAAAAGGCAGTTGATAACAAGTGGAAAATATGACTACAGAAGCTGCCAGGGAAATGAAATATTATCATGCCGAAGAGGAACTTATCTACTCACTTGTTTACTTTTTGCACCCCTTTTGTGCTCTTGTAAATTATTCCAACTTGAAGATTTTAAATAAATTGAGAGAATTGTCAGCAGTGGAGGTGCAATTTGTTTAGAGCCTTCACTTCTGGTGATTGTATTTAGGCTTCAAATTTGCATCAGTTTTTGGTCACAGAGATTATTTTTTGCAATAATCTAAAAGCCAGTGGAAAAGTCCTGTTGGCTTTTTACCGAGGGAACCAGGGCGATGCTAACTTCCGGGTTGGCTACCATACTACGTTGTCTCTTCAGAACTCTATAGAAGAAGGTCTTGACTATAAATACAGACAGTATTTGATTCACTGCTAATAATATTTTAGTAAAAATGATCATCAATCCAATCAATAACTATGTGAACACAGCCTTTCTGTGGTGGACTCACCAGTGTTGGAGACCATTTGAAGCTGTAGTTGTCCAAGTGAATTTAGAAGTGTAGCTTAGTGGTGTTAAAGCTAGAGCATGCCCATTTGAAAGGCTGTCAGGGTGAAGTTACTGAGCGTCGGATCATATTCAGATTCTGCATGTTGACAGGCAACTGGCAGAACCAAGATATGGATTACAAAGCACCATCCAGCATCACAAGGAAGATTCAAAAGAAACTAGCTGGCTGTGTACAAGATCCTCTCTCTATTTTTTCAGTATCTCCCCTCGAGCTGTAATGATAAGGTTTCGTATGTGCACATACAAAACTGCTCAAGGAGAATGAAATATTTCTTGGCTGCTTATTTCCTTGTCCTTGGGCAGAGGTGTGTTTCTGACAAGTAAATATATAATGCGAAGCAATGTTAAATTATTTAGAGATTTCGATTTAGACATTATAATCACTAAAGGTCAGTTTGATATCAGAAGTCTTGTTCCGTAACATACCATCAATTCTCCTATTTTCTAAACAGTTTATTTTCACAGCGAGTGTGTTATCGAATGGCAGAATGCCTGGTGGTTTAACATAGAGGTTGAGAAGAAAAGTGGCTAATGTATTCTAAATGTTGCTGGTGCTCTAATTGGCCCACTTTGGGAGTGGAGTTTTTGTTATTTTGTTGGAAATAGTAGCATAATAATGCAGACCCTGGGTAGAAGCTACTTGTTCTCCGTTGGCTTCAGGAGCTCTACCAGCCCTCTCCAAAGGGCCCTTCATGCACTCTCACACTCGACTCATTCATTCCTCCCATTCTCACCTCAATCCGGAAGGATTCATGGAGCATGCTGATAGAGCATTCCCTCAGTCCTGGAGATCTCTTTATTTGCTCTTAGGGAAAGGAGAGATGTTGAAGAGGGATATTCGTAACTTGTCATTTTCATGCAAATTCGTTGCTACAGATGTGTTGTCTTTGAAAGGTTCTTTTTAGATGTATGAAATACCATAGTATATCAACTCATTTTAAAGAACTAGGTCAGCAAAAAAAAAAAAATATATATATATATAGTATATGCAATATCGTGCATGAGTCAGATGAACATTCATTCATTGACAGCCCAGTTCAGGGTTCCCACACCTTGGTTAACTTCAAATTCAAGGACCTTTCAAGTACTTTCCAGGTCCAATAGCCTCGAATTGAAGGACTTAATGTGCAGACCTGCAAACCCAGAAGAGGTGAAAAAGTTGAGAAACTAAACAGTTGTAGGGGCGTCTGGGGGCATCGTCCCCCATGAGAAAATGTTTGTGATTTTAACATTTAAACTAAGCTTTTTGGTGCCCTCTGACAAAAAAACTGGAAAAAAAATATTGACACTAGAGCTGCGCATTGACAGCAATTTCACAATTAGATTCATTTTCAATTCAGGAGCTTGTGATTTGATTTTGATTTGATTACCTTCGATTTGATATCGATTAATTTGGGGCCTATAAGGTAAAGTACATGGCAAATTTCCTCAAAGAAAAAAAAAAAAATCTTTGTCAACTAATGCTGTAAACTATAGCAAGCAACAGTTAGTACTTCATTATATAATTTAAGGTTAACATTAACCAATTTGTAAGCTATGTACATACAAATTACCCAATAAGAAGTTTTTATAATAACTTTATAATACATTTTAATGACATGATTTTGTTTGTACTGGTTTTTTAGGCTATATGAACATTTGAATGGTGGTTAACATACATTCAACATTGAAGCACATGTTAAGTATAAATTACAAGGAATATGCAATAGTCTAGCATATATTTAGCAAAATGCTCCTCTCTAAGTTAATTTTTGTTGCTGACGAATGAGTTTTTGGACTCTGAACTGCTTTTCAGAGGTAAATTGTGACTGTAAATGTTGCAAATAAGCTCTTTTATTGACGTCTTTCCGTGGTTAAAACACTCGTTGAGCGATTACATGAGACATGATACAGATGTCGTTAAGTTGTACTGTATCTTTCAACATACCTTCAGGGGTTCATTCATGTTTATTTCATTTTGTAACTAGTAAAGTGGAAGAGATGATCGGTTCATGCGCTCTGCTTGAAATCCTGGAAACGCTGCCAGTCACTCTTCACTTTGGCCCTGTTTACACCTGGTATTAATATACTTTTTGGTTGATCGGATCACAAGTGGACGACGCTAAATACGATACAATACGCTAAAACGTTTTGAGTTTGTTCACTTTCGACCACTTCCAGAGGTAGTTTCTTAGTGGAGACACTCATGTGGTCGAATGTGTTCGAACAGCCACTAAAGACTGCCTACTCGCCGCCTACTGGCATAATGCATAAACATTACAGGAAGCGTGCTAGCAATACGGGACTTTGTCGGCTGGAGACCCAAGTTTGGTTTGAAGATGAAAAACGTACCAAACGCATTGTTCTATCACCATTCCTGATTTCTAACACACTCAGAGCAGAAACGTAAGCTGATGCTCTCCGTATGCTTTTCCATCTTCTCCGTCATATGTAAATTGTGTGAGCTTACTTTGTTCATTAAATCGAAATATCTGAAAAAACCCATATATTTACTCGCCCAGTCGACCCTCCCCTCGAAGAAATCAGGACAGAAGTGCTGGAAAGTAGACAAGAGACGGATTAAAATACCAGGTGTAAATTGGTACACCTCTCTACACCTCGTCCACTTGTGATCCGATCGACCAAAATACATCTTAAAACCAGGTGTTTACAGATAGCACTTTACTTCATCACTTCATTGTTCAGAATATTCTTCCAAATTCTACCTTTTAAAGAAAGAAAGCCTTACAGGCTTGAAGCAACATTAAGGAGAGTAAATAATTGTTTGTGTGAACTATTCCTTTAAGCTTCAAAATCACAGCGTTTGCTGTCCCTCCTGACTAATGCCCAGCGTACGTGCCCTTTACTTCCCCCCAGGGGTATGGAAAGTTTCCAGCCTCTGGCACTCTTTCCTTCTTGATAAATGTCTTCCTGGGCACTCCTGATCAGGTAAACAGGCCCGGGTTCCATATTTATGAAGCCGCCACTTCAGGATTGTCATCAATAATGAGCGGCTACGACCAACCTTTCCGTCATTACATGAAAAAATAAAATGCGTGTCTGAAAGCGGGCAGCACAGGAAGGACTGTAATGAGACAAAGCACTGGGATCCTCTGGGAAACTAAGACACAACGCCTGGGTTTGATTGACACGATGTTTGCTGGCATCTCGCTGTCCTTTATACAAATTCAACAGATGGTCTCAATGAGGTCAAACACAGCACTGATTTAGACTCTACATGGCTGTGTTTTCCCTTCCAATTAAATTCAACATCAAAACGCAAGCGTAAGTGTTGTTTCTCCGTGCAGATTAGAGACCTATAGTGGAAGAAAAAGAGTGAATACAGGAGAGAAAAAGATCTCCTTGGAGACTGAAGGAGCTTTCCTGGGTGGAGAAGTTCTCCCAAACCAAAGAGGAGCTGCTTAAATTGGAGTACTTATTTGTTTGGGAATGAGAGGTGCATTATAGAATGAATAGCAAAAAAAAAACAAAAAAAAAAAAACATCCTTCCACCAGCACAGACAAACACACTATATTTAATTAGATCTAAAATACTTAGAGGAAGGTTATAGGAAAATACAACTGTGTCCTTTACCACATAAAAAAAGCATATATAACGTCCAAAATTTACAGTGTAAGTAAACAGAGTAATGCAATAAACATTAACATACACACTATTTTCGGAAGTATAGTAGCAGCATTTAAGGCAGGAACACACCAAGCTGACGGTCGGCCATCAGGTAGTTTTTGTCCGTCGGCGACGACGTGTGTTCACAGTGTGTTCAACATGCGACATGTTGAATCGGTGTCGGGCCGTCGGTGAAATAGAGAACTATGATTGGCTGTTCAGTATAGCAAACGAGTCAGTTCACGCAAACATAAGCAAAAGTTTTGAAAGCAAGCAAAAAAGTCATGCAGTCTGCTTTCGTCGCCACTAGTTCGTCGGCGTCGGCTTGGTGTGTTCCCGGCTTTATACTGTACTTGTTAACATTAGACTATATTAGTTTGAACTAAGGTGCTTTGAATCACTGAGCATGACCCCATTTACTCTAAACCATTGAAACTGCTTTACTCTAACCACAATTTAAATTAAACCTGAGGGACATATTGAAATTATTATTATTATTTTGTGGTAAACATCATAAAAACTGTCGATAGACTTTAATTTGTATCGAACCTGGAGCATTTCTTTAGGCAATAAAGTAGTAGTTCTCTCTTTGTTTACTCTAACTCTCTCTCTCTCCTGCCACTTTCAAACATAAAAAATGAGTTTGTCTTCCCCGCCGTTCTTCCACCATTACTCTAGTTAATAATCCTAGGATATAGATCATTGTTTTTGTTGCATGTCTCTGCAGAGAGGTGTAGAGAGCGTCTTTACTGCCTGAAGGATGACAGGACTCATAAAACCAGATTCACACAGGAATTTAACAAGTCAATAGTGTTCATTAAAATTAATGAATAGCAAAGCTTTGGCACCAGATGCCAGCTTCTCAAAGTCCTCCGTGGTCACAGAACGCGACTCAACCATCCATGGTTTTCCCCTAAAGTAAGGACAAAGCAAACACAAGATGTAATTTGACTTTGAGGGTACTGGCACCAACTGCCTCCAGCTTTCTCACGGTAATGTATAATCTCGGTCGTCAACTAAATATTAGCATTTGGCATCTCTAGGCACGCATACATAAGGAGGAAGCTGCCAAGTGTGCGGATGTAGGTAGTGATGGAGGTTTTGAAGAATGTACTAAAGGAATCAATAAGCACTAGCAGACCTATTTAGGGTCTCGCCCTGTAGATTAGCCTGGCTTTGTCAACGTCAACCTGCCTGGTTTTCACCAAGCAGGTGAAAGGACTCTAACTAGAGTGTATGGCCATTAACCTGAGCACAGTTTAATTAAAATCCCAAACAGATGATATTGTCATTTATTGAATGTAATCCTATTTAAAGAGAAAACGTACCCAAATTCAGCAGAGCTGGAGTAGGAGTAAATGTGTGTGGTTGTTGAAGCAGTGTGTAGAAAGAATTCATTCAATACTGTTTTATCAGATCTCCTGAGTTGATGTATTTCCATTTGAAGCAGCGTTCCATTTTGGGCGGGGCTTACTGAAGGACTCTTAATTTTTATTCAATACTGACAGTTTTAGGCGGGGCTTACTGAAGGACTCTTAATTTTTATTCAATACTGACAGTCATGGGCGGGGCTTACTGAAGGACTCTTAATTTTTATTCAATACTGACAGTTTTAGGCGGGGCTTACTGAAGGACTCTTAATTTTTATTCAATACTGACAGTTTTAGGCGGGGCTTACTGAAGGACTCTTAATTTTTATTCAATACTGACAGTCATGGGCGGGGCTTACTGAAGGACTCTTAATTTTTATTCAATACTGACAGTCATGGGCGGGGCTTACTGAAGGACTCTTAATTTGTAGCCAATACTGACAGTCATGGGCGGGGCTTACTGAAGGACTCTTAATTTTTATTCAATACTGACAGTCATGGGCGGGGCTTACTGAAGGACTCTTAATTTTTATTCAATACTGACAGTCATGGGCGGGGCTTACTGAAGGACTCTTAATTTTTATTCAATACTGACAGTCATGGGCGGGGCTTACTGAAGGACTCTTAATTTGTAGCCAATACTGACAGTCATGGGCGGGGCTTACTGAAGGACTCTTAATTTTTATTCAATACTGACAGTCATGGGCGGGGCTTACTGAAGGACTCTTAATTTTTATTCAATACTGACAGTCATGGGCGGGGCTTACTGAAGGACTCTTAATTTGTAGCCAATACTGACAGTTTTATGCGGGGCTTACTGAAGGACTCTTAATTTTTATTCAATACCGACAGTCATGGGCGGGGCTTACTGAAGGACTCTTAATTTTTAGCCAATACCGACAGTCTAAGGCGGGGCTTACTGAAGGACTCTTAATTTTTAGCCAGTACCGACATTCTTGAGCGGGGCCCAACTTTATTCATTTTTCAAAGTAGATATTGTAAGCTTACTTGCTCAAAATCGCATTGTTTAATTCATATGTGGGTGTCAATTTAATCTAAGATTCTCTACTGTATAAGGCTCTAGTCTGGTTTTTATAATTATTATTATGATAAACTATAAAGGACCAATTTTCACCACATTCTAAAAACAAGACCATGCCTTCTCTTCAGACGTGTGAGTATAAAGAAACCTGGTTGATTATAGTTCCACTCGTGTGATTTTATAAGTGATAATTTTCACATTGTGAAAGCTTTCTTTTCATCTCAAGTGCTTATTGAATCACCTAGAAAAATCAGTGAAAACTGATACCATGGGACTCAATTAGTTTAAAACTGTCCCGCTCTTAAAGACATGCTCGACGGGTCTTGAGATTGCTTAAATTCTCTCTGACATCAATGACACTTGAACACCCAACAGTGTGTATTAGGTGGCTATCAAGTTGTGAGGGTCTGAGCTAAACTCAAAGCTACAAGTGATTACAGAAGTTTGTGGTTAAGAGGACAATTGTCACAGTGTGTGTGCGAGGGTTTAACACACTCCATCAGGAGGTGGAGTGGCTCTATTGATCCCTTCAGCTCATCAAGATGATTTCTATTGAATAGCTAAAAAAAAAACCTCTTTTGAGTGTGAAAATAGGTATGCTTCTTTCCTTCCTTACTCTGTACGGGGACATTCACTGGGCGAAAAAGACATTTAAGACCTGTGGAATATGTAAAACTCAATAGCCTGTGGTTTTTGAAAGCACTAAATAGAGCACATCATGGATTGATTCATGCTGAGCTGTTTTCACTGTGCCCTTTTCACTCTTTTGAAATATCCTATTAATTTTTTAACACGGCCCTTTTGATTGAGCAGCCTTGAGGGGGATGAGTTGTTTCACACTCTTTTCTCCATACTTCTTGTCGGATCTAGTCGACCACCAATAGCGGTTTTTCATTTTCACCCGTCGATGTTGATTTCTTGAGCAGGGGTTCTCTTACGGATTTGTATCAGAACGTTTTATTTTTTATTTTTTATTTTTTTAAGGTTGTCAAAAGTGAATGTTTTGTCTAATTTTTTCCATGTTTAACACATTTACAGTGACAATGTGTACAGGGAAAAACAGAGAAAAAAATAATGTTTCATTCTACTGTCTATTTTCTGATTATAGACAGAAATCATGAAGAATCATATGTATTGTGAAAAGTGCTTTACAAAAAAATTTAAGTTTACAATTTTTATATAATATACATAATATACATAATATACATGTATTTTTGTTTTTACATATTTCAATATATACATATATATATATATATATATATATATATATATATATATATATATATACTTATCACAATGCATATGCTTGAAACAGAATATATATTTCTATTGAAATATATAAAAACAAAAACACATTTAATTAAAATATTTCTAAGTAGTAGCAGTATCTTTATTTAATATTTTTTATTTAAATATATATATATATATATATATATATATATATATATATATATATATATTTATTTATTTTCCGGTTAAGATAAAATTTTTCATATTATTTCTAGATTTATTTATTTATTTATTTAAGTATTTAAATTAATGATTGAATTTATATCGGTTTTTAACAGATTTTTTTGTTTCACAAGCTGTTTTTATTTTTTTTAAAAGGTCTTGTGAGATTATCATATTTAGAGCTCCTTGGCATTAAAAAGTTGAAAGACCTACTCTAAAGGAGATTGATATGCACTTAATGCAGTTTAATGACAGCAAATGATATTTCGCTGACATAACAACACATTTTAATGAATTTTTTAACTAAAAATCGGAAACAGTGGAGAAAACAATTATGTATTATTCACTGTCAAAGCCGATATCGTTCTGGCTGATGCATCACTAACCACCACATTGCATTGTGTTGGCAAAATACATTGCTGTGAGGTCAGTACTGATGCATGATCGCATGAGGCATAGCATGTTGCCTGAGGCCCTTGTTGAAACTCTCACTCCGCGGGAAAGTCTGGCGGATTGTTTCGAGGCAATAATCCTTTACCCAGATGACTCTTGTACCCCCTTCCAAGGCTCAGGATGAGAGAATGTAATAGATGAGTCTGATTTGCCAATCTGTTGAGAGACCTGTGCTATTCTGGGATAAAGTGTGATAGTCCATTACTCAGATTGGAGACAGATAAAAGCCTGTTCTCTGGGTCCAGCTGTCGGAGGCATTATGACAGCCTAATGCAGTTCACATTGTGAGCATCTAGCACAAACAGTAGTGGGAGCGGCCGAAAGTCCCTCATTTAGGTTGAATCAACAGTGTAGATGGGCTAGTAATTGCTACAAGCTGCCCACGACATACAACAGTTGTTGCTATAAAGACTTTATGGGGGTAATCACAATCTGTGTGTCGTTAGATTGCGAGTTTGTGTCTTGCATGAACAATTCCAGGTGGACTGGAGACTGGACAGATGAAAAAATAAGATCGTATGGAAGCTAAATCAGGAATGTTGCCGAAGAATGTCGGTTCTGGCCAAGCTGGTTTAACTGTGGCACTTTTGATGTCCGTGGCCGCCCGCATAATCCAAAGTCTCATTTACAGCAGCGAGCTACAAAGCGGATTTTCCATAGGTGGCTGCTCCGAACAACTCCTCTCAAAACACAGCCAAGGTTGATTCACAGGGTGAAGAAAGGCTTACAACCACCCGGCGAGCTCTTAAATCCAACCATATGGAGGAGATTGGTTCTGTCCCTCCTCCTGTGCCCAATCTTTCAGATGTGGCACTGCACCATGACCCTAAAGCTCATGCTAAGCCCACCCAGGCTCATCACAGCCCCAGGTCTGAAAATAAAGAGGTGGAAATGCTCACAAACACACCCCGATGGGGGACAGAACTCAACCAGGTGTGGACCTAAATGAGTCCATTCATCACGACAGAGAATTTTAAGGTAGAAGAACATCCTAATGCAGCAAATTCCTCAACAAATGACAAATCGTAAACTTTTTTTTGCGCATTCCACAGTGTTAAATTTACTCTGCCAGATGCGTAGTATTCGTAAGCTGTCCCTGAAAAAGACATTGATCATTGGTTACTGGATAAAGTCAAAAGATAGAACAGAGAAGGAAGGCTTTTTTCCCTGTAATTTATATGGCCAAACTCAGATTTCCCTCATTGTTTAGATTCTAAACCACATTCTTTTCTGTAGGGAAGTGGGTTTTACAAGCTGTTTTAGGCCTCGCTTGGTTTTGAGGCTTCTGTCGGTGAGACGTTACAAGGGGACATGAGCTCAAGCTTGCAATTTCTTTCTCCATATATAGTCAAGCTACTTGACCACAAACCAAGGGCAGACGGAGAGTCTGTGGAGGAACTGGGTGCGGCCGCCATCGGTTTGCATGTGTGAGGATACAGAATGCCTCGTGTGATTAAAAAGATGCCATAGCTTTTGGCTACTTTAGAGTCAGTGTGAAAATTGACCCCCTTTTACTCTTTTAATGCACATTGCTAGCCTTGTGCGTGTGCGTGATTTAGCTGCACGTGGTATTCTAAAATAAATAAATTATATAGGCTTATTATCAAACGCATTTGACAGTTTCACCCGCAATTCCCTCTTATCCTGGTGTGCAAGGTTCATTTTCATACAATCAATGTCTGATTGAAAAGTCTCAAGTCTTATTGAATACCATGTTTTGCTCTGAAATACTTCAGTTTATGAATGTAAATTTTGTTGCATTTCAAAATGACTTTAAGGACCTTAACTTTAAGCTCTTTTTGCGAGCTTGTTGTGAGCAGTTATCTGAGTGTTTTGAACTGTCAAACATAAGCATCGCTGCTGTCATATTAATTAGTAGCACAATATGACATCGATGACTAACGTTGTGTAAATATTTTGACCAATGTAGCCTATATGGTGTATAATGACAGCAGTTATTCTTTGTCTGTAGATTATGACAAGAAGTGACAATCATATTTGCTGGGTTGTGTTGACAAGACAGGAAAATGATTTATCAGGCTCTGATGATACATGAATGATATATGATGTTATATTATTTATTAATTTAAAATATATTGTATTTGGAAACACTTTAGAATACTGTTCTGTCATTAATGAAGAACTACACAGTAACGAGAGTAATGCAATGAGAACTAAAAAAAATAGTAGTTACCGATTAACTAATAGTGAACTACCACGATTTCTGTTACTTACTAATGCGTTTATCAGAGTTTTTTGTTAGGTAATAGTAGTGTGTTACTCATTTGTTCCTGTGTAGTTATTCATTAATGACAGAACAGTATTATAAAATGTTGCCTTGTGTTTTAATATATACAGTTTTTAAGCAGCATGGAGTGTATATACTGTAACCACATTTCTGAAATGTAGATTGACTTTAATTTACCTACTTTACATGTTAAGTATCTTGTATCTAAGCTATAGTTTTCAAAGTAGTTTCCCCAGCGCTCTTCCCAGATGAGGAGGATGAGGTGTGAAAAAATGTAGAAATCATGTAGAAAAGCAAGCCTGTAGTAGATACAAAGCCAGAAACATGAGGAGGAGGGTATGTCTGCCACCAGACATCAGAGCGCAGACTGTAAAAGAAATCCAGAGCGCGGAAAAGAGAATGAGGGACGAGTGTTCGGGGGACGGATTAAAGAGCACAACAGGATCAAATGTATACGAGAACATTCTAGAGCGCCTGTGACAGTTATTAATCACCAACGCCAACTTATCAACACGAGATGCATGCGGAATTCCAGCAAGCATTAACCCAAGTGTCAATCCAAGCTTCAAACAAGGAAAGACCCACTTTTCTAATGCCCCATCGGTTTTTGGTCTCGGCAGGGCTGCGCTAGCCCAGTGATGCAGCTTTCTGAGTCCAATCAAACCCACGTCGCATCACAGATGAGTAGAAAATGGGTGAACATCAACTTTCATTGTAGCTTTACTTGCAAAGTTTCTCTGTGCCTCCCTGCCTAGGAAATGACAAGTAAACGGCACATGTCTCTTTGGATAAGGAGAATGGCAGGATTGCATCAGAAAACAGGGTGGAAATAGAAGCCCGGGTGCCAGAGCTGACTGGGACTGGCTCTGTTTCCCATCTTTGCAGACATAATCTCAATTTACAGATGTGTGTGTGTGTGTGTGTGTGTATCGCTGTGAGCACTTTGCAAATGGCATTATAAGTTCGCTGACTGTGCAAATGAACCTAAATGAACTTCGTTCTGTGGAAATGTATGCAATGGCATTAGGTCAGCCATGGTGACATTTAAAACAACCACATGATTGCAAATGATATTGCTTTTTTTCAACAGTTAATAGGAAGTAAATAGGAAGCTAATATCAAGTAACATACATTTTAGACACAAACAATTACTCTTACTTTTTCTTTTTTTTTTTTTTGCTCCCCCTTAGTTCCAAACAAAGCCATAGCAGAATCTGCTGGATGTCTCGAGCAAAGCACAGCAGTTGAGATTCTTTCCTAAATGAATCTGTGTTGTTTAACTAATTGGTTGTTAAGTTAATGATTCAATGACTTACTCATACACCGTGACCTAACCAGACGTGATGCAGCGACATGCGATAAAAGCTATCTTTTTCCATGTTAATCATAGTTTTTGTCCTAACTAACCGCGATGGCGACAAGTGACAATTCTATTTTAGAAACTGTTTCTAAATTAAAATGGAAAAACTGTGAACAAACAAGTGTATTCTATGACAAAGATTGTATTTGTAATGCTGTATGTATTTTAAATATAGTTTAAATGGTGTAATATTTGTGAATTTGATTATGTACTTGTACATTTCCTTGCGAGTGCCGTCAAGAT
Source organism: Zacco platypus (assembly GCA_038088235.1). Taxonomy (NCBI): domain Eukaryota; kingdom Metazoa; phylum Chordata; class Actinopteri; order Cypriniformes; family Xenocyprididae; genus Zacco; species Zacco platypus. Next base: position 23,784,435 of record CM076068.1, on the reverse strand, counting down.
TAATCTCTGGTGTCTTGCACTTGTCATGAGAGCCCGCCCACAAGCTGTTCTGATTGGCTGTGATTTTTGATTGATTTTGTCGCATCTCATAATCGCGTATGGTGTGGACAGACTTCAGGAGGACATACAAACATGTAAATACAATGTTTGAAACCACATATGTAAATCTTACTCTTCCCAAAATGTTAAAAAGAGAAAGAAATGTATGAGCGCATGTTATAGGCTATATGACATGTTTGTTTTATGGAGAAACATTAATGTGGCCAAGTGTAAATGGAACTGTTTTAACAAACCAGGGAAACACTTTAGAATACTGTTCTGTCATTAATGAATAAATAAACAGTAACAAATGAGTAATGGACTATTAACATTCTAGTAACTACTATTAACTAACAAGAGACTCTGATTTAGTAAGTAACAATAGCCACGTTTACACTTTTTTGTCATTCCGATTGAAAGATTCGGTGGACTGTTTACATGAGACGTTATCTAATCCGATATGGTGTTTACATCTGCCGTAGCTTTCAATCGGAATGACTTTGTGAATGTGTACATCAAGCAACAGCGTGAATTTTTAGCATATGAGGAAAAGACGGGCGCAGGAAGCTGACCTTTTTGGTGTCTGTGTATCTCTAAGAAGCATCTCAATACTACCCCTCCCTCCTCCGAAAAGCAGAAGCGTGTGGATGAAGATACACTGATACACTGAGTTCCTTCAGTGTATTTAATAAATGTGTTGTTTCAGTTTTACTCCAGTTTGATTTTGCCGCCGCCATTTTGCATTCTGACGACCCCTGACCTCTTGACGTGATGACGTAGATGCAAAGTAATTTTGTTTCACATGTTTATATGGCAGAATTTGTATTTATTTATTTTGGTTCATAGAAAGGTTTCAAAATGATTTGAATTACAAATTCATTTAAACTGATTACAATGCTCCATGTAAACGCACCAGTCGAAGGTGGTAGTTCACTATTAGATAATCAGTATTTTTTCATACCTCCCAGAGAACTAATAAGAACTATATATACAGGGTCATAATTAAGAGGAATAATGCATTATGTATGATTAATTCTAAAGTGAAGATCACAGTAACCCATTAGTAATTACTTAAGTGTTACCAAATCCATCAAAAGGAATTACTTTACCAAACTATACAGATACATACAAAAATCTCAAAAGTTTACAATGGCTTCGGTAGTTTCTAGAGTTATCCTGGTTCTCACTTTAAAATAGACTGTGAATCTATGAAGATCACAAAAAAAAAAAAGTTAAAATCTGCACTTTGCTTTACTTTTATTTCTTGTAATAACTAAGAGCTATCATGAAATTCAGTTCTTGGCCAAAGCGATGCATTTGTGTTGAGGGGCCTTATTTGAAATTAATAACGGAATGAAAGAGTTTGTCTTGTCGTTGATGTCATAATACAGGCGTTTCTATGGTTCCTCTAGGCTGAACTTCTTCTGTCAACAGCCGAGTCTCTAACGACAGCTGTGGCTGCACAGAAGTTCTCAGACCTTCACAAACGCCAATCATCACCTCGCTCTCTCTGGGACATCCCGTCCAACTGGTTGAACCTTCCTCTGCGCCTTCTGCTGGCGTTTGACCAGCCGTTCTCTCTAAAGTGAAAACATACGGCGTGACCTCTTTCCCTGTCCGTCCCAATGCCCGGCTTACTTTCAAGCCGTCCCAATGGGAGGCCAGGAGTAACTTCATTTTTCAGCCTACTGTTCTGTCACCTGATACCCTTGAAGGGACGCTTCTCCCCGGAGCGTCTGTGTAAACTGAGTTCTGCTTCTTCTCCCTCCTGTTTTTTTTTTTTTTTTTTTGGTCTATGACTGAAACCAGATGGAAATCTGAAGGCCTGCTTTGGCCCGCCGTGTTCAGGGCCTCGCACTTTGACACAGATGTTTCCTCTCCTCTTATGTGTTTTTGTTCGTTTTCTTCTTTCAAATGGGATTGATTGTCCCAGTTACTTGAGAGGCCAGGGCGGGATGGACGCAGGTGAGGTTATAGGAGGATGATCTCAGGGTGTGAATATCTGAAGCAGTTTTTCGGAACAGTTTAAAAGAAATTGTTCATTTTGAAATCTGTAATGTAGTTGGTGAGGACAAATACAGTATATTTTACTCCCTACTAAATGGGTTGTTAAAGTCACAGCTACATATTTCAGAGTGAAACAGGATATTTAACATGAAAAATGATTTTATCAACTGAAAATTTATTGAATCATAAAAAGTCTACATTTTATTAAAACATTTTTATAGTTAGTGGAAAAAAAGCACCAATGAATCAAATAGGAGAGCAGATAGAGACAATTTTGATTTCATGTTGACTATAATTATTTAATGTGAAAATGTATGCACATATTCAAAACCATAAAAGATGCGTGTGATTGCAGCTTCTTCAAAAACAATACAGAATCAGTCAATCACTATTAATTAAACTAATATATTCTATTAATTTACATTAAATCGGTTTCCATTAGTAAGTTATTGTATCTAAAAGCCCTATTGACTAATATGCTAATTTGTTTGGTTTGTTTCAGCAATACCGCAGGCAATTGTTTTCATAATCACAATCTCGTTTGATATTTCTCTCAGGTTAAACGCCATTTGCAAGTGGAGCACTGAAGCCAAGGCGAGAAATCTATTAATGACTCAATATGAATTTTTGAACGTGCAAACTACGTAGATTCATCATTTTGAAGGTTGTCTAATGAAACTGGTTTAATTAAATGGTTTTATTAGACTACAATAAGACTGCCAAAATAATGTTTCATTTGGTGAATCTCTCTCTCTCGCTCTCTCTCTCTCTCTCACTAGATGTGTTCATCTGTGCTAGAAATATAGGACAAATAAAACATCAATCAGACACTGTTGTTGCTACTTCTAAAAGCTTTCACGAGGCGTTCGAGGCTTCGTTAAGCACTTCAAAGAGACCATCATCTGCTCAGAAGAGACTGTGACACATTTCAGACATTTTTCGAATCCATTTCAAAATAAAACTGTGTGTATCGACTCTGAAAGCATTATTGCACTGGGAAAATGAAAAGCGAACTAGCTGAACACAGGCCGTGCCTAATCGGAATGTAATATGTTACAAATTGGTAGGACGCGCGATGACAGACGCTTAATTTGTTTGCCATGGTGATGAAATCTGTCACATATGTCTGTTACCCGTGGATTTTTTTTTTTTTTTTTTTGACCTTCGCTTGTGTCTTGACATAACAGTTCACATCAGACATCAGTTTTAGTGTGCTTCTTACACAAAGCGACCGTATGGTTTCAGAAGATTTAAAAATACAGCACATAGACTGCTTTTATGATATGAAGCGTTTTTGTGATTGCATGGGGGGAAAAAAAATAATCAGAACATTCCATGGTTTGGAATCGAATTGGATTTCACACAGTTTGGAATGATAAGGGTGAGCAAGTGATTTTTGCTTTTTTTTTTTTTTTTTGGACTGTTCCTTTAAGGCAGCGACAGACTCTCCACAGCAGTTTTGCTGTTTTCAGGTAGACAAGGTCACATCCTCGAAGCATTTCAAAGAGTTGCTGTTAATTGAAATTTCAGAAGTGGCCAACTTAGCAGAGGTCATTTCGTGACTTTGAAGGAAAGCTCAGCATTGCCTTGGCCCTGCTCCAATCAATTACAGACTCGACCCCAGTTGGCTCATAACGAAACAATGGTATAGCGACCAAACAACAACCCAACTGTGATTTGTCTAAATACTGTATGGTTTGATATCAGTGCTGTTTTAAGCATTTAATTTACTTTAAAATAACAACTTTTCTGTTGATGTGTGAACATTATATTAAACATTTAAAAGTAGACATGTTAAAAACATGCGATTCTGAATTAGAATGACGTTAATTACAGATATCGGTGCACAGTTTTAGTCAAATTTTGTTGTAACCACCACTAATTAATTCAGTTCAGTCAATTAACAGTGTAAATCAGCAGCTGTAACGTTAGTCCTGCCAGAGTTCTGCCACACACAGCAGTCAGGCATGACTGGTTTGGCCCTGCCATTTTGACGTGTAAAAAAACGTGTTTCTAAAATCTGTTCAGCTGCTGGAAACGACATTTTCCACCCAGTTTGTTTGCTTTTTTGCAGCTGGTTTACGGGTAGCTGGCCTATTTAAATGCAAATAAATAAATACTTCAAGAAATAAATTAGTGATTATGGGGAAGCAGAAAAAAAGGATATTGTACGTTGTTGTTTTCCTTATAATGAAAACTAACTTTGAAGAGAAGAATCAGTTTTGTGTAAGTAGCTATCGTGATTATTTAACTTGAATAATTGTATTTTATTCTTTATTTACTTTATTTTTGACTGATTTTAAGAGTGGCATTCTGCAAAAATAAAGCATGATATGAGACCACAGTATATTGTGAATATTAAATTACTTTAGATATTTATAATTAAATAGTTTGATATATATTTAAAGGATGCTGTTCGTCATATATCTTGAGTGCCATATTTATTTATTTATTCATTCATTCATTCATTTTCCCTTCAAGAATACATAGTTCTTATAGTTATAGCGATAGTTCACCCAAATATGAAAATTGTGTCATTGTTTACTCATCCTCAAATTGTTCCAAATCCATATATGTTTTTTTTTTCCTTCTGTTGAACACAAAGAACACATTTTGGAAGATATTTTGAAGAATGTTGGTAACCAGACAGTTGACAGTAGCCATTGACTTCCATAGTAGGAAAAAAAAAATACTATGGAAGTCAATGGCTACCGTCAACTGCTTGATTACCATCATTCTTCAAAGAAGCTCATGCAGGTTTGGAACAACTTGAGGGTGATCAAATGACAGAATTGTAATTTTTGGGTGAACCCTTTAATATGGGATATATGATGTTAATTCATTGTATTGTAAAGTGACACATGGGTGCTTTGTGTCATAGTTTCTGCATAACAGGAATGCTGTATTGACCAATGAGCATTTCAGACAGGAAAAATTGCTTTCATAAGTGTATACTGCAAATGAGCCGTGCGTGTGTGGCCACGGAAATTTACAAGAGATTATGGTGTCTCAGATTCAGTCTTTATATTTATATAATTGGATGTGAGTAGGGGATATGTGTAGTGTGGTAACAAATGCCAACATCTGCTTATGTTCATGTGTCATCTCTGATTGAAGCTCCTTGGCAATATTCATTACATGCTTGGCCAGAGATGAGACGCCACTTGCGGAGAAAGCAGAGGAAGAGACAGGTTAGGTCTGATATCCAGAATGCATATGGCACAAACATAAAAATGACAGTAATGGAGGGATGTTATGATCTGTAGGTTTTGGAGGGAACGGAGACCAGTGGGTATCATCACATGAAGAGATGTGCTTTGCATTAGCTGTGGACTAGGGCCAAGGTTAGGGTGGTGTGACCCCTGCTTGTAATCCTATACCCATGCTCCGACAGGACCCTGTGAACCAGGATACCATTACTGATTCTGCACTGGCCATTTCTGACTGCTGGAAATAGAACAGGTTATAAGCTCTACAATGCCTATTCAGTAGAAAGCTTCACATAAAGAAGGGTGAGGAATGTACATTACACAGTTTTTTAAAAGAAATCGATACCATTATTCAGCAAGGATTCATTTAATCGATCAAGTGACAGTAAAGACATTTAAATTCTTACAAAATATAAAATATAAATTCAGTCTTTATTTTCATTAATCAATTGGTTCCATTGAAGATATTCAATGAACATTGAATCGCCAGATAATAGTATTTTAGGTCAAATATGGTCTTCTGAATGGCTGATGTAACAACCGAGAGAGTCAATGAGTATGTATAGAAATTTCAAGAACGATGACTGAAACATGTTCAATGGGTCAAATATTGGCTACTCTATGGCTAATGTATCACCAGAAGGAGTCAATTGGGTAGAAATAGAAAGACTCTTGGGCCCGATATGAGTCCATTTGGTCAAATATGGACTTCTGAATGACTGATGTGACATCAGAAGGAGTCAATGAATATGTATAGAAAGTTCAAAGAATCCACTGATGATGATGATGATGATAAGAAATGTTTCTTACACACTAAATCAGCATATTATAATTATTTCTGAAGGATCATGTGACACTGAAGACTGGAGGGGCTGTTCACATATAGCGTCTTTTGCGGGCTCAAAATGGAAGCGGTGTATTTTCCTGGCGCATCGAGATGAAAAATTCTCAATACCGCAAGGTCATGTGACAAGAACCAACCGATCAGCTTCGGCCTTTCCGTAACAAAACATCGAAAGCTCAGCCGAACAGCTGATCATAACTGTACAGAGTGGTTTTTATATCTCTTTACTGTATTTTTAATCAAATAAATGCAGCCTTGGGTTAAATTTTCACTAATATTTTATTGACCCCAAGCTTTTAAACAGCAATGTAACTAAGATATAATGTATTTGATATCATTTATGATTCATGACGAATTCCGAAGTGAAATGTTTCAAACTTTTGAATCTGTTCAGACTGAACTTATTTACAGAAATGAATCACACCATTTTTGCAATATTCAGAATGTTCTTTAATTTTTTATCAAGTGCAAAATTGTCATGAATATTAAATATACTGGCTATGCCTAACAGGCAGAGGTCACAAACCAGACCCTTTAACAAATAAACAGTCTCCATTCTGTCTTTATCTCTCTCTCTCTCTCTCTCTCTCTCTCTCTCTCTCTCTCTCTCTCTCTCTCTCTCTCTCTTTCCATTCTCTCATTACCTCTTCTGGTTTCTTTCTCTAATGACTCTTTTATCTCTCTGAAGTTAAGCGTTTCAGCACATGGAATCCAGCTTCACTCTTCTACCACCTTAAAAGAACAGTTCACTCAAAAACAAAAATCCTGTCTGTTCTCCGGAACACAAAAGATGAATTTTCAAAGCTTAAGTTGAAATGAGGATGTCAGAATTTTCATTTTTGGGTGAACTATCCCTTTAAGACACAAGCGCTCCTGTTTTCTGCCTCTTTCTCTTTGGTGTGAACTGTCCATCCTTCTGAGAAGTGCTTTCTATTGTCCTATTCTGTTCTTTTCGTTCCCTGGGGTCTTTTACTGTCTCTGTCTCTCTAACACAGCTGCCTTTTCTGTCTTTTGTTCACACCTGTTTGCTCTTGTGCCCTCTCTACAGTTGTTATCATTCTCTCCTATTGCAGTCAGTCTTTTTGTTAAGCCTCTCGCTGCCTGTGTGTCTGGACCGCGACACATGCGCGCACACGCTCACTCTTTCACTCTGACACTCTCTGCTGAACATGTGTTGCCTATATTAGCATAAAGGACATTAATGAAGGGCAGAACTTCTCTCTAATTCAATCTATATGTAAAACACCATTGGACTGTGTTCACCACATCCATTCCATTCAGCACACCTGTGCAAATTAAAAATATGCCTCTCTCTCACACTCTTTCTTTTCTCCTCGCTGTATGATGGAGTCTACAGACTAGTGATGAGCATTTTGATTCATCTGAAAGCATATGTTCAATCTGTTTGCTGAAATGAATCGTTCAAATTTCAATTCAAATTCTTTTAGCAAGACCTTTCTGTTGGTCATCACACTTGTAAGTAGCGACCAGTGTGTCCACAGAGACTAATGGTGAGAATTTTGATTCATCTGACTGAATTGTACCTTTTGAATCTGATTGCTGAAAAGAATCATTCAAATTTGTTCATGGATTCATTTACCAAAACCTTTCTGTTGGTCATTACACTAGTATGTAACCATTGAATCAACAGTGACTAATGGTGATGATTTTGATTCATCTGACTGAATTGAATCTTTTGAATCTGGTTGCTGAAAAGAAATGTTCAATTTCGTTTATAGATTCATTCAGCAAGACCTTCTATTGGTCATTACACTAGTACGTAGTAACTGTTGAGTCAACAGTGATTAATGATGAGGATTTTGATTCATCTGACTGAATTGAATCTTTTGCATCTGCTTGCTGAAAAGAATCATTCAAATTTGTTCATGGATTAATTTGGCAAAACCTTTCTGTTGGTCATTACACTAGTAAGTAGTGACCAGTTTGTCTACAAAGAGTAATGGTGGGGATTTTGATTCATTTGATTGAATTGAATCTTTTGAATCTGATTGCTAAAAAGAATCGTTCAAATTTGTTTATATTCATTCAGCAAGAACTTTTCTGTTGGTCATCACACTAGCACGTAGTAACCATCGAGTCAACAGTGACTAATGGTGAGGATTTTGATTCATCCGACTGAATTGAATCTTTTGAATCTGGTTGCTGAATAGAATTGTTCAAATTTGTTTACAGATTCATTCAGCAACATCTCTCTGTTGGTCATCACACGTGTAAGTAGCGACCAGTGAGTCTACTTAGATCAATGGTGAGGATTTTGATTCATCTGACTGAATCAATGTTTGCATCTGGTTGCTGAAAAGAATCGCTTAAGTTTGTTCATAGATTCATTCAGAAAGAACTTTCTGTTGGCCACATAAACTAATGCTGGGGATTTAACTCTTCCAACTAAATGTAATCTTTTGAATCATTTTGCTGAAAAGAATATATTAATTTATAGATTCTTTCTGGAAGACGTTTTTGTTGGTCATCACACTAGCAGGTAGCGATCAGCAATCCCACGGAGACTAATGTTGGGGATTGAGATTAATCTCAGTGACTCGAATCTAGTTTTCTTTACTGATTTGTTCAGTGTCATTTAGAGTTGTTACACTACTAGTGTGTAAGTGCGGACCAGTTTTTTGAGTATTCGATTAAGTTGTCACTCAACAGACTCACCCGGGTCATTCACGAAGAGTTCTTCTAAGAGACTTTTTTCCGCCCCCCCAGTCGGTTCAGTTGGTCAGCAGAGCATCATTCAAACTTTTATTTATTCTTTTAGTTTGCATACCAGTTTGTTTGGATATTTTCTCATGCTACAGTCTTTGAAGGTATGAAAATGCCATCAAAGCAGTGACATGCTTTACAAGTCAGAGAACGGTTCGTTTCCTTAAAAGATTTGTTATGAAACTCCACTAGTCCACAGAGGCTCAGTCATCACATTTAGTGTAAGGGTCTCAATTTATCGCACCGTTTTAGCTCCTGGCAAAGAGTTTAGTCTCCACGCACATGTGCAGGTGAACACCAGCCTGAGCAATTACTCAGCTCTGTCGAGTAAATGTTGATCTGAGACTTTCGGAAATAGCCGTGCCGATGATGAAATAAAATTTAACGCCGGGTCTTTAACCATAATCGTCTCAGGGCTGAACCGAGACTGTATTCGTTTACAGCACTAATAGTGGATTTGAGTGCTGGTATAGGTGAGGTGATTTAAAGCGGAAGATGAGAGCAGGGAAACTGCAATCCTTGCAGCGTTTCACGGTCCCTGTTGGATGGCCCCGGGTGCCCGCCTGATCATGGTGCAATTGAACATTACCAGTGGGAGAAGAAAAGAGACTTTAGTCGGGTAACAAATGTTTCAGCAATCCGTCTTTCGCTAGAAAACAGTCCCCCGGGAGAAGCATTGAGCTTTGAAACATAGCAAGAGGGAGAGAAAAGATACATATAAAAAAAGTAAAAAATGATGAAAAGGCAACAATGGAAGGTGAAAGATTCAGGCAATGTGATACATCAAAGAGAAGACTGATTCGAAGGACAAGACAGGAATGTGCGAGGATCTCAACTTGAATTTAAACATACAAGTAGCAAAAACAGCGGCTCAGAGATTTGAATATCATTATAATGTGGTGGCAGATTTAAGGCTCTACAGAAAGCAAAGCTTCGTATAAAATGTCATCATAAAAGTGGGAATGACATATTCATTCAATCAAATTTTGGGGTTGGTACATTTTTTTTAATTATTTAATTTGATGTTTTTTAGTCTCTCTATGCTCACCAAGGCTACATTTATTTCATCAAAAATACAGTAAAAAAATAGTAAAATTGTGAAATTTTATTACAAACTAATCTACTTGAATATATTCTAAAATAGTATTTATTCATGTAATGGCAAAGCATTTTTTAACAGCCATTACTCCAGTCTTCAGTGTCACATGATGTATACATAACAGTATATGTACATTTATACAGTACATTTATATATTATATGTATAAAAATAACTCATATATACTGTATAGTGTGTATAATAGATACTGTATGCATACAGAAAATTCTCATAGGGTTCACATTATACATGCTAAATACTGTAGTGATAGTGAGAGTAGCATGGTAGTGTACTTTTCTGAATATAGCTTGAAACAGTGGCTGACAGTGACATTTAAAACACCACTATTATTAAGTCACACTCAGAGTGTTCGGTGATATAGATCCAGTTGATCGTAACACGATTTTTTTTAGCGCTCATACTTCAGTCTTTTGCGGTGCTTGTACAGTTGTGAGTTTGGTTTAGTAGTACTTTTAGAAGCACCAGCTGACACCGATTGTAATGTATCGAGTAGTTTGTGTGTGTGTGTCTCCTATTGACTTCAGTCTCCCCAATTGTCAATCAAATTATTACTCTAAAACAGCTAAGCAGCTCACAATCCATCAAACCTTCAGAGAGGCTTATAATGTGATCATCAAAATAACCCTCAAATATAACCGTGACTGACGGCCAAGTGGATTTGTATCGACTCAGCCATTTAGATTTCCAGAACGGCCTCAGAGTTTCTCGTCATCAAAACAATAGAATCAGCCAAAGCGGTGACGAGAACATATTTGTTTTCATTTCTGATTGTTTCGACACTTTATTTATTTATTTACTCGCATAACTTCCTGAATTATTCATGAAGGCATACATAATTTAACAGAGCGGCCCAAAGATTTACACAGGCCTGTTTGTCAGAGACTTTTATTTGGTGGCATATTCAATAATTGTTTAATATATCAAATTGACTGGAATGGAAGTCTCGTCTTCTCCACAACAGCTCCATGTGTTCTGATGTGGTGGTAGAGAGAGGACCACTGCCAGTGAATTTCCGCACCATTACTCGTAAATCTCCATTCTCTTATTGGCAAAAACTCTTGTTGGAAGGCTGAGCTGAACGCTAATGAAGAGCACTTGAAGATTTACATGTCATTCAGCGCAAGGCGGAGGGGCTAGGACTGTTTTGCGCTAAAATACAGCATGCTTGTTTATGCACAGATATGTCTGGTTGTTTAAAACTTTCATAGTAGACTGTGTGTGTAATGAAATGTGTCAAATACACAACTTGTCCATTATGACCTTCGCAATAGCAACGTCTGTGACTGTTCATCTGTTCAAGACAAGTCTGAGTGGGAACCAGGTTTTTGGTAGCTTTAGCACTTAGCACCTGCTGGTAGATTTCTTTAACTACTCCATTATGTCTCCAAAAAGCATCGTTCTCCATTAACAGCATTCAAAAATAGATTTTGAATGCTTTCTCCAGGTATTTTAGACCTCACTGGTCGTGTTGTTGTTGACAGGGATCTATTAAATGCTTGTTCGCTGGTTTACTCCTCAAAGAGGAATTTCCACCTCAGGCAGCTTTTAGCTACTACATGTTTTGTTACACCTGAGAGTGTGTGTTTATGACCAAAAGAATCCCTGGGTGCCAAGTTCTATTTAATGAGCTTCACCAGTTGTTGTGCCTTGAGCCTCATAAAGCATTTCATTCAATTTCCATCCGTCTGACGATCCTCTTTCATTCTGCAGACCCGTGGAAGGCTATGACAAAGACTGCAGGTTAACCCTAGTGCTCTGTTTGGGATCTGAGAGACACCTCAGATCTAATATATATATATATATATTTATATATACAATCGAATACAATAATGCCCTTCTGAAGTGAAGTGAGATTTTTGTGTAAGAAAAATACCCACATTTAACTCATTATAATGTAAAATATGGATATTTTTCTTACACAAATGCATCACTTCACTTCACTTCACTTCAGAAGGACTTTATTGACCCCCCAGAGCTGTGTGGAGTTCATTTATGATGGATGGATGCACTTTTTTGAGCTTCAAACAGGTGGTTTCCATGCACTGCCATTATAAAGCTTGGAAGCATCAGGGTGATTACTAATATAACGCCGTTTGTATTCGTCTGAAAGATAAAGTCATATACACCTAGGATGGCTTGAGGATGAGTAAATCATGGGGTGATTTTCATTTTAAAGTGAACTAATCATTTAAGTACTGGGTTGATACTTGGTACCTTTTCTAATCTTATGAGAACTGTTTATTAACTAAGTTTAACATTTGAACATATACTTTATTGCACAACAAAGAGTACAACTTCAGTATTATTTGTCAAATCGATTTTGATTAGGTCAGAGACGTTTTTATAACTATTCAACTGGAAACTAAGAGGTTGATACTGAATATGGCAGCAACTATTTTCACTAAGTGCAAAAAGTAATAAATAGTATTTACACTCTGCAAATGGCAATAGATGCTATTTACACTAAATATCAACAAAAGTATTGCGCAAATTACAAATAGCATTAAATGCTATTTACACTAAATGTTTATACTGAGAGAAAAAAAGCTGTTGCTATTTATGCACACATGCTATTTGCACCTCAATGTATTGCAGTACATTATGAAACAGAATGCAATAATAACATATTCAGTGTAAATGATTATATTTAAAATCATAAATAGATGTTGCCTCATTGGGACATTACTTGAGACAGTCCCTATAGCCCACCCCCGTGCCTACTCCTAACCTTACCCGATAAACTTTATTCCCATGATTAGATACCAGTTTGGCACTTTATTTTCACTTTTCGAATAATTTCTTAATTTTAATTTAAAATAAATGCTCCTCCGAGCTCCTCCGATATGCGATGGGAAAATAGAGAATAATGAGTTTAGATTGAACCGAAGAGGGTCTGTGATTCACTTCAGTTCATTTGCATGGTTGTGCTGTTTCTTCATCCATGTATTCCTGTGTGTTTTCCACTCTGGCCTGTTCTATGTGAGCGGTAATTTAACTCGGGGGTATTAGATCTACACCGGCTGAGACGACAGCTTTACCAGGATTCCCTCATGGCTGTTAGCTGATCCCTCGACTCGCTCGTTCCGCCCCAGGTCTGATTGAAAAGTGGCAAGGTTGGCTGCTAATGTCCCGTATATATGCAAAGTTTAATATTTCATTTACAGTTAGCACGGATGAGATTGGAAACCGTGGTGTCTTTTATCATGGGAGACACGGCTGATTTTATCTCTCTCGCTCTGTAGGAAGATGGCCCGACTTAAAAATTCAGAGCAGTTTCTGTAGGGCTGGTGTGAATCCTATGAGATTTATTTTCTATGAATGGAACAAGTTACATTTCACCTTCACTCACGTCCTCCGTTTTAATTTTAAGTGACGTTGAGTCTAAAACGAGTTAGTCAGCTCTCTTGAAAGAGAGCTCAACAAATATATACCTACCAGGGTAAAGATCAATATTTAATACATTTGTGAAGTCTCACGAGGAAAGAGAAAATGCAGACACAGCGATTGGTAGAGCGGAGCGTTTCTCACACTTCATTGCATTGCACACCACATGATGCTTCACTCTCAGAGCAATTAGAACCCCAACAGTATAACACACATTAGTTAAACCATAGTCTTAATTTCATTTTGTTAACCAGGAATAAAAAGATCTAAACAAGTCATGGCCTCTGAACGCAACCGAGGTTGCATTACAGTATGTTGCATGAATAGTTATGATCTGCAACCTGTTTGTATTGAATTTGGTCACATATAGTGTAACAAAAATTCTTCTAATTTAATACTTAATAATATTACTTTATGCTTAACCTTATGATGTTGTCCAGCATGATTTAAGAATGATAAGTTGTGATTAGGTCTCATTTCACTTTTTCATTCACACTCTTATGTTTTAGAACCTGGGCTACTGCAAATTTTGTATTAATCATAGGATAATTCGTAAAAGGTACAATAATTAATCAATAAAATATTAATTATTATTGTATGTCTGTATACTCAGTGTGTATATATGCATATATGCATATATATATATATATATATATATATATATATATATATATATATATATATATATATAATGTTATATATATATATATATATATATATATATATATATATATATATATATGTATATATATATATATATATATATATATATATATATATGTGTGTGTGTGTATATATAAACTCTTATAAATTAGCATAACGAAACATTAATCACTGCTAAATCTCCCACTTAACGTTAAACTTGCACAAAAAAAACAAACAAAAAAACATTATATAACACTTAATTTTAAAGTGCCATGGGCAAAGTATTCTGGGAAATAGAAATCCCAGCCCAGTTTCAGTTAAACTTAAGTCTAAATTAAAGGAAATGAGTTCATAAAACTCAAAAAAATCAAAAGGTTCAGTTTACTTAATATATATCAGTTCTGTGAACTTCTGTGAAGTTTGTCCTACTCAAACTGTTTTTTGAGTGTCAGGGCTTACAGTGCAGTATTCCTGTAAATTTGTTTGCACAAACACTGTGAAGGAATCGTACATTTGTACCCAATAGAGGCATTTTGCTAGGTTTATTTGTCATTATGGAATTGATAACGTGCCTGAGTGAGGTAAATCACGTCTGTGTAACTGAGAATGTGAATCTCACCAACATGAAATTGGGTTTCCTCAGTGTCCTTCTACTTGATTTCATCTCTGATGCGATTGCCATTGCAAGTTCTTATTGTTGTTGTTTTTTTACCCCGCCCCCCCCCTCCCGATACATTTATTCTCTTATCTGTCAGCCAAGAAGGTTTCAGAGCATCTGGTTATGAGAATAACTTTACTCACTTCCTCCCGCTCCTGTCCTTGCTAGCTAAGCTGAAATTACCAAATGAAAATGCATCTGTGACGACGAGCTGAAAGAAGCCTGTCCATTTCTTCACGCAACCCGAGAAAATGCAATTGAGATGTTTTCTTGTCACAGTAAATGTTCATTTTCTGACGCCCACGGAGGTTAATCAGGCATTCCACTTGGCTTAAAATGAAGATATGACACTAATATGATATACAGTGACTACGCCATAAAATATTTCTTCTTATTGCACTGACATCTTACTGTTATTCCTGTCAGTATTTCATACAAGGGTTGCTGGGAACCTACCGTGAAAAATTCACAGGAATCCCTTTTAAATTAGAGAGTTAGCAAGGTACATTTGATAACCGTTACCATTAGCTTAGCCGTGCATCAAAATCCAACAGAATATGCGATTTGATCTTTGCCCACAACGCAGATCATCCTTCTCAGATGGCTTCAGAATATACAATTACAATGTTGTATCTTGTCAGCAGATGAAATGGTCTCTTGCACAGACTGTGCATTTGACATGCGGTCAGATCTAATTTCACACAGGCAATTAAACCCAGTGTGATTGTAGGGCCGTCATCCACACACAGTTTCCCTACTGGTGGCTCAGAGTCTGGCCCGGTGTCAGGAAAGCAGCAATGCCCTAGGAGGTGAATGAACATTTAACCATGGCAAACAGTGGCGTATTTAAAGACATCCACTGCTGAGAGAGATGACAGGAGACTCTGGAAGAGTGCTGGAAAATGTGTGAAGGTGTTTGTACAGTCAGAATCTCAGATTTAAAGCGATCAGCTGTGCAATTTGGCCCATGAGAAAGGGAGGGGGGGATTAGGAATTAGATTTAATTTTGTTTGTTACTAACTATTTTAACATGTGACTGTAGAAACCCAAAACCTTTCACCTGGACCAAGAAGTGATCAAGTTATTATTTTTATTTTTTATTATTTTTGCTTTGCTAATAATAATGATGATGATGATGATATGGAAATTAAATATATTTAGAATAATCTAACAATATTAATAGTTACTACTGAATATTAATGTAAAAATAACAATTATTGTTGTTATTATTATTATTACAATATATCTTTATATTACATATGTATGGATTATTTGTAAATAATATCATATGTTAATATTCATTGTGTTATGCTAATTCAGTATATGTTGAATAATTGAACAATATTAATTTCATTTACTACTGAATATGAATGCAGTAATAATAATAATAATAATAATAATAATAATAATTGTTATTATTTGTTAATAATTGCAATTAAGTGTCTGAAAAAAATTGTTCACACTTACGTATATTTTTTAAAATACATAATTTGTTAATTAAATTAATATTAATTAGATTTTACCATTATCACATATTTAGGAATTATTGTGAATAATATTATAATATAAATTAATAAGTATTTACAATAATTTATAAATAACAAGAATTATTTAAATATTTTATATAATAATAATAACAATAAGAGTAAACATAGTAATTGTAGTAATAGTAAAATATTAATATTTTCTGTTTTATGATAAAAAAATATAAAATACTTTTTTTATTCTGTATTATTTTTTATCGTTCTGTATTATTGTTGTTGTTGAGTACAGTATTTTATTTAAAGGACTAATTTTAGCATAATATATGAGCTAAGATTCCTGTAAACTGTTCTAAGACCCCTGATATGAACAAATCTTGTGTCTATCAGGTCGATGCAAACTTTCATCCATGGAACACAAAAGATAATTGCATTTGTGGTATTTTTGAAGTTTGGAAACTTCAGGCCCCATTAGCTGGAATTTAAATGATCACAGAAATGATGACAGAATTCTCTCTATTTTGTGTGTGTGTGTGTGTGTGTGAGCTATCCCTTTAAGATTTTGCACCTTAAAGGAAACGGGTCATAAGGAGTGCAGAACGAATAGGTGAGAAAAGATGACCAATGAATGACACCAGAGACAGAACTTTTTTGGAGCGTCCAAAATGACAAATGGAGCAAAGACGCAAGAGAGAGCAGAAAACACCATCAATGAAATGAGAGATAAAGAGAAATGGACGGGAGCTGAACATTTTGTCAAAGAATGACTGATAGACTGAAGTTCTAGAGAGTGCCTGCTATCCATCCTCTTCTATTTCTTCAATTTCATCTCATACTGTCTGTCATCAAACTTTTCTAACACGCAGTCTCTCTCTTACTCACTCGCTCGCTCTCCCTTTCTCTTCATTCCATCCGTATGTCAACTGAATTAATGCAGTTGTCTAATTTTTCCATTTCTCCATCTCTTGTTCCCTTTTTTATTTTACATACCTGTCAACATGAGAAATTCTGCTTGTGTTAAGTTTCTGCCCTTGGGTAATAATATTCAAAAGCAAAATAGTGAATGACACAGTGTGTGTTTTCATGCATTACACGACCCCCTGCTTTTCACAATGTCCCCTGCTGCTTTTCGGCTCTGATGGGCATTTGTCCCCAGTCCCTAACGGCAACGTCTAGTGGCTTCTATCGGATTATCGATTGCAATCACGGGGCAGTAATTTGCTAGGGAGTGTGGGAATGTGATTAAAAGCCCTCTGGGCCTGTAACGTGGATGCTGTTTGAGGTGGCGGCATGCGGGGCGTTTGGGGATGGCAGTGTTATCGAGACCCGCAGGAGTGTGGCATCGGGAGCACGTGCGCCCTGGGCTGTATCTAGGGTATCTGGGGCCTCGGTGCGAGTTGTTGCTGTGGGCCCACTTGGTTGAAATCACAGAATTGTCATCACCTTTTCCCCCTCTAGCGACAGTCCTGCGTGTGCCAGCCGAGACTCTAGCCGGGTAATACATAATCCCATATGTGATGAATTTTTCAACGGTTTTATTATTATTATTTATTATTAAAAGTTGTATTGGTATAAGTTGTATGATGATGATAATAATAATAATAATAAATATATATATATATATATATATATATATATATATATATATATATATATATATATATATATATATATATATATATATATATATAATGTAAAATAAAATAATAATTATTATGATATTAAAATATATTATATTAAATATTAAAAATATCATTTTTAATTATTTCACAACTGATAATAATAAGTCTAATTATGATTGTGATGTTATGGATATTATAAATAATATTATTAATTGTTTTTTGTAATGAATAATGTATCATAATATAAATTAAAAAGTATTTACAGTCATTTCAAAGTATAAATATAAAGTAGAATATCCATTCTGTGATTATTTTTTCAATAGTCATGCACTAATAGTAGCACCAGTGTCATTTTATTTTTTTATTTTAGTTTTATTAATATTTTAAATTAACTTAAAATCAAAATAAATCAAAAGACAAAAACACATATCAAAGTATATATATATATATATATATATATATATATATATATATATACTTTGATACGTGTTTTTGTCTTTTGATTTATATATATATATATATATATATATATATATACTTTGATACGTGTTTTTGTCTTTTGATTTATTTTTTTTTATTGCTGTTTAGGTTTAATTACTTTTATTTCTGTTTTAATTTTAGTTAGCTTTAGTTTGTTTTGGGTTTTTTTTTAGCCTCCAGTTAATAATTTTAATACTTTGACTTAAACTTACTTTAATTTGTGGCCAAAGCAACATTTCTCATTTCTAATTTCTGTTTAGTTTAGTTTAGTTTTTCGACGAATATTTTGATTTAATTTTATTTCAGCTTTATTATGAATTAACATAAACATTTTAAATAATTTTACCTTTAGTTAATGATAACCCTGAGTACCTCATCTTAAACCAGTTTAAGCTGCTTTGCTGGACTGAACTAGTCTCCAAGCTATAGGTTTTATATAGTTTTTTATAGTTCAAATTCCCTTGAAAACCAGCTAAGACCACCTTAGTCTGGCATAAGCTGTTATTTTCATCAGGGTACGCATCCACTTGGCGGCCTCCAGTGATAAAATCACTTTATAATCCTTTAGGCATTATTGTCTAAACCGTCAGTTCGCTGTGTTTATGTTGTGTATAAAGTGGCTCAATAATAAACAAATCACTTTCGTTTTGTCTCATCAAGTATTCAGTTGAGCGCCAGTCTTTCTCTTGTAAGAGTTTGTCCACCTAATTATATTCATCAGACAGCATCAAATGGAGTGGAGACACACTTGTGCGAGAGAGAACGGGAGAAAAAAAAATTGTCCATAATTACAGTTTGGTCCTTCAGTACCTCATGTATGAGGGTAAAAGGTGCTGACAATAAGAGTTACTCTGTAATTTTCCTAATGAGACCTTTGACCAGCCTCTTTATGGCTCAGATTGAAAAATGGTGGCAGGTCTGATTGGTGATTCCGTAAGCCTTGATTATAATTAGTCAAATAGATGTGCAATGCTGCATGGGAGGACGCCACTCTCCCATCTGCTATTATTTTCTTCTGGTTCTGGCTGACTATGTTTGAAACCCATCTGAAACGGTTTGGTTTCGGGGTCTTTTGAAATGGAATATGTTGCTTCAAAAAACTTAATGAATTGGAAATAGTGGCTGATTAGATAATCTAATTTTCCAGTACATGATTCTGAACTTTTGGAGTTCAAAATCACAGTTTAGAGTCTGATTTAGCAAACATGACACAAATCAGATGGCCTCCTTTAGTCTTACCAGTGACTCAAGTTGCACTTGTGGAGATCCAAAATGCATTTTCCTTTAACCGTGTGTGACACATTCCAAATGCATGATTGTACGGTGAACTCCATGGCGAGTTGACTCATAAATTCCAGCCAGAAAAAAAAAGGCTCTTATTGCCTGTAATGACAAAAACAGAGTCCCGGCGTTTTTTCCCGTCCTCTTATTTCCAGCCATCTGCCTCCTCTATCCGGCTCAGATTTCCCCACACCTCACAGAACCTCTCTTTAACCTAAAATAAACATTTTAAACCAGTCACCAGGGGATCCATAACGTCTTTTAAGCCCTGTCTGTCATTTATTGCTGAATTTAAAGCATTCATAAATATTGAGCAGTAGGTGGAAGAGAGTCTTCAGTCCATCATTAGGAGACACCTGCTGCTATGGGCGGCACTCGTGCAGCTGCTGGTGCTCTGAGAAGAGGACAAATCAGATCGCTTTCATAGCTCGTTAGTCGATCATTAACATCATTTTTATTAAATTAATACACTTCAGAAAATTATGAAACATGCCTTCAGATGAAGCACCCCTCTGGTGTTTCAAGTGAGAATTTAGCTGGATTAAAGAGGGGGAGGATTTTTTACTTTATTTCATTTTGATACATTTTTTGTTTTGTTTTTACCCTGGAGGCCTTGGTTACATTTTAATAGAGTTTTGTTTTGTTCTGTTCTGTTTTGTTTTTACCCTTGAGGCATTGGTTACATTTTAATAGATTATTTGGTTTGTTTTATTTAGTTTTGTTTCGTTTTGTGTTTTGTTTGTTGTTTTTACCTTGGAGGCCTTGGTTACATTTTGATATAGTTTTGTTTTGTTCTGTCCTGCTATGTCCTGTTTTGCTTTTACCCTTGAGGGATGGATTTTATATATATATATATATATATATATGTTCCTTGTCGTGTTTTTTGTTTGTTGTTTTTACCGTTGTGACATTGGTTACATTTTAATGGATTTTCTTTTTGTTTGTTTTATTTAGGTTTGTTTTGTTTTGTGTTTTATTTGTTGCTTTTACATTTGAGGCCTTGGTTACATTTTAATGTATTGTTTTTTTTGCTTTTTTTGTTTGTTTCGTTTCGTGTTTTTGTTTTGTTTTTACTATTGAGGCCTTGGTCACATTGAGAGAAAACATTGGAACCGTCAATACAATTACATATAATTGTAATAATAATGATAATAATAATAATAATAATAACAATTATTTTATTATTAATAATATTATTAATATTATTAATATTATATATATATATATATATATATATATATATATATATATATATATATAGTATTATATTAATTTAAATTGTACTTTATTATTATTATTATTATTAATAATAATATTAATAAAAATAATAATAATAATAATAATAATAATAATAATAAAATCTATAATTTTGATTTCATATTTTCATTCAGTTTCTTTTTTTACCTTTTTGCTGACCATGAGTTGCAGTACAGACTAATACATTTCTTGCCTTTCTTTCTTTCTTTCTTTCACTGGAGTGTTTTCATCATAGCTTGTGAAAGTGTTTAATATACAGCCTGCATCCATGCTTTGCTCCTTCAGTGTCGCAAGGTCATGGATGTCCACCCTTCTCAGCAGCTCTCACTGACTCAATACAGGGAAATGTGCAAGAGCAGCGGGCAGGCGAGCCGCAGGATGTTTACTCACCGCCTCTAAAGAGGAAATAATACACAGGCTAAAGGAAACGTTTGTCCCGCAGTCTGTGGTCTGTGAAGCTTAATCACCCCCTTTTAGCGCTTCAGACAGAACTTGTTGAGTTTGTTTAACCAGAAGCAGAGTGAAGGAGAGTTCAATTAGATGGGAAAGGAGGGCTAAATTGTGTTCATTAAATAGGCTATGAAAAAATAAAAATGCAAGTAGTTCATAGGGAAAACATTGATGCTTGCATGTTGTGTGTGGTTGCTAGGGCATTGCTAAATGGTTGCTGAGGTTTTCTGAATATGATGCTGTATAGCTGTCGTGTTCTGGGTGTTTAAATAATGTTCTGACTGGTTGCTAGGATGTTGCTAGGGTGTTTTTGAAAAAAAGGTCCAGCAGGATGATAGGATGTTCTATAGCTGGTTGCTAAGTTGTCCTGTCTGGTTGCTAGGGTGTTCTGGGTGATTGCTAGGGAGTTGCTAAGAGCTCCATGGTGGTTGGTTGGATGTTCTGGTTGGTTGCTAGGGTATTGCTAGGTTGTCCTGCATGGTTACCTTGTGTGTTCTGGGTTTTTGATAGCTGTTCTGAGCAGTTGGCAGGGAGTTGGTAAGGACTTCTTGGTGATTTATAGGATATTCTTGGTGGTTCCTAAGCTGTTGTTAAAGGGCTTCTTGCTGGTTGGTAGGATTTTCTGTTCTAGATGGTTGTGCGGGGTTCTAGTTTGTTGATATGACTATGGGTAGTTTCTATAGTTGCTAAGGGTTTCTCTGTGGTTGATAGAATGTTCTTGGTGGTTGCAAGGGTGTTGCTAAGGGGTTCATGGTGGTTGATAGCATATTCTAGGTGGTTGCTAGGGTGTTGCTAATGGCTTCTCAGTGGTTGATAGCCACTGATCTATATAAACAAAATAAATGATATAGGTTAGTGTTGTTAGCATGTTCTGGGTGTTTGCTAGGGTGTTGCTGAGGGCTAAAGGTGTTAATAGGTTGTTCTGGGCACTGCTATATATATATATATATATATATATATATATATATATATATATATTTTTTTTTTTTTTTTTTTTTTTTTTAAGCCAGGGATTTTGAAAGCTTTCTAACCTCGTATGAGAAGTGGTAATAATGAGAGTTGCTTTTTCTCTTTGTCTCCTTTTTTTTTTTTTTCTTTTTTTTAATATAGACTATTTTCTCATTTATTAATTGGATTTTGCTTTAAGAGTGATATGAAGGTCTTTTATCACACACTCTCACATGCATCAGTTTCCACAATGAATTTCCGTGATTTTATGGGTAACTGTGGTGATAAGCATTTTGAAAATTCATTTTATGGATATTTATTTATTTATTTTTTTTCAAATTGAATATTTTATTCATTTGCATGTCTTTGCCAGCCCTGGAAATCACAATTGCCTGATATTTCCAGATTTTTCATGACCGTGGGAAACCTCATCAATGCATATTCTCACCACTTCTCACTCTGCAACCAGTAACACAGTCTGTGTTCACAGCACAGGAAACAGAGTGACAAAGAGATAGTGTGGAACTAAATTTACTTTATTGATTATTACACCATGTTACTCGCCAGCTTTTTTTTCTGCAACTTTGTGAACTACTAATTAATGATGCACAACATCTACCTGGGTAATTAAAATGCTTTAATGAGATAATTGCAAACCAGCTTCCATCTTGCAGAGATAGGCACACTGTTCCATTTACTGATTTTCTGTCTCTATTCAGTTTCTTTCCTCTCTCAGTGTGACAAGTCAAAAAAAATGCCACAAGTCTTTCAGATGCAGAGTTAAATTTTATACAATATTAGTGAAAAGTATTATAAAATTGTGATTTCTTTAAAGGTCAAATGTTTTTTTTGTCTAAGTGAGCTTGACTAATTTCCTCTTTCTCTTTTGTTTCTCTTTTTCTCATATGCTGCTCTCATAAAAATGCTGCAACGACAGGTAAGACATTTTTAAGCATATTTTTTCTCCCTTTGCCAGGAACTCAGATTTACTACATTTTTACTAGATAACATTTTACCACAACTTTTAAGTAAAAATGAAATAAGAAATGGAACCTTTTTGCTTTAACATTTTTCATAATATTTAAGCAAAATGTAATATCTTGCTCCACCTTTAAAACACATTTTTGGCTGATGTTATCAAGCATTTCACAAATTATGATAGTAAATGGGTTGTGAACTCGGTTTCATGTTGACTTTAAGGCCTCTGTCCAGTGTGTGTGTGTGTGTTTGTGTGTTTGTTTGTACTCTATACCCTTGATTTAGTCAGGAATAACCTGTCTTTGCAGATACACATCAACAAAAATGTTCATACTCTGTCAAAGATGAAAATGTAAAATTGAACCAAATTAAAAATATACCAGTCTATCCCAAAAAAAAAACACTTCTATTTGAACTCCAGAAATTTAAATCAGATATTCGTATGTGATATGAACTAGATATTCATTTCTCTTGCCACTGATATGACAATAAAGGAGGTCCTCTCTGCCAAGCTTCAGTCACCACCATCCATTCATCTTAATAGAACATTTCAGCACACAAAGAAAGCCACTTCCTGCTCTCCAGTAATCCAAACAAACTCAACTGTGAAGCATCAGTTCTTGCCCAGAGCTGAGAGCATGTATCGATCCTTTTTACGTCTATTTGTACTCTTGTCATCGTAGTCATTCGAGCTACAACATTTCGTTTGCTTTGTATGAAAGGAACATTTTTGTTTGATTGTATGTTTGTTTCAAGAGCATTGCTAATATCACCCCCTTTGTGAGGACGGAGCCGAATTTCCTGATATGCCGTTTTAACAAGTAAAAATAGCGAACCTTCCAAAACAGACTTCATTATGAGCTCAGACGAGGCAAGATTCATGCCTGAGGATAGATATCTGCTGTAGGGATCTGATTCACACACAGACACGCTCTGTAAGCCCAAACAGGAGAGGATTCCTCACTCTTTCAAGGTTCTAATTTGCCTCTCTGAAGGTCCTTGTGAAGTTCTTCCTCTGTTCAGGCAAATGAGGACAGGTCTCTTGGAGTATTCACACGTGTACTAATATTTGTTTAAGCATCTTGTAACGCTGCTCGTAAACGCTTTTATTGACTTGAGTCAACAGCAGAACAATTCCTGACACCGTTATTTTACATTAACTGGTCTGTAAATGATTGAAATTTGTGTTAAACATCAGATAAAATGTTCAAAATTATCTGCAGTATTCAGCTGAGCTGCTCATATGAGAACTGTGGGTTTGAGTCTGTGATGTCATTCTGCCATCTTTTTTTCCCCCCTGGCATCCTGGATCAGAAAAGGCAGGGTGGAAACCAGTGTTGTCAGAAATATTGATATTTCCTTATGAAATTGACCCTTCGCAAAGACCCGCCGCCTTTAGTTACTGTTGCTATGTCCGACAAGCCATGCGCTCTCACGCCACACATCAAGCTCTCACGGAGTGAAAAATACATCTCGGAGCAAAGAGGACACTGACAACACGTCGACAAACATATGAAACAGTTTCATATTTAATATATCATAATTTTTTTAAGAAGTTTAGACAATAAATAGCGTATAGTGGCTCTTTAATGTGTCGTGACAGATCGCTGTAGCTCCTCGTGAACCGATCATCTCTTCATACTAGTTCATTTATAGCATCAAATAAACGTGAATGAACATCAGAAGGAATGTTGTTTCAAGCGCAGAAAGACGTGAGTACACACAATTTTTGAAGTTCAAGTTCACAGATGTTAATCTACTAACTCCCCTGACTGCTTTGACAGACAAAATGGTGGATTCAGGGTTATGTTTGGTCAGATCAAATGTCCTGATCCTGTCAATCAAACTGTTTGCGAAGGGTCAATTAATATTGACCTTAAATGGTCAAATACATAGAAAATTATATCAAAATACCTGTCTTGCTGATTATTCAGGTGAATACAGTATGTTTTGGAATGTAAACAGTTGAGAGAAAACTGTGTAACACTATATTGGATCCGTGCATAAGCTCTTAAAGTGACAGCAGCCTAATAAACCTGCTGCTTTCTGTCATGTTAATCAAAGAACAAAAGACAAAGAGAAAATTACTCACTGCTCTTGACTGAATAATGTTTGTAACTTTAAATGTAAGCATTAATATGAATACTTTTTTTTTTTTACAATAAAGACTATCGTTACGAGTCCCTCTGAAAAGGCTAGGGGTAAAGGGGGTGTAACAAAATAATCGGGAGAGGCTGAGAGAACTGCCGTCTCCAAGTCCCAGGGCCAGTCCACAAGAAAGCTCAGCACACCAGTTTTAAGCAAATAAACCAAATGTATTTTATTAAACAGAATGTGGAAGATACTGAAGATTGTGCTTCAGGAGGGGAAAAGGCCAAAACAATAAACAAAACGTTCCCTCTGACTAGGGTTAAGAAGTAAATGACCTGTTAAAAGAAATTAAAATAAAATACAGAGACACTTCCCTGACTCCCTCTCAAACACAGGAGAAAAAAGTAATTAAAAAAAAAAAAATGACATCCACCTCCCTACAAAAATTTTCCACTTTGGCAGATACATAAATAGCTGAAACACTGTGCTATTTAGGCAGTTACAGCAATTGCTGAAATGCTCTTGTTATTCACACTTTTAACAACTTTACCTTAACACTACCAGTAAAGCAATAAACAAACACTTTAGGTACACAACAACGCTGGGACTGGAAGATGGCAGTTGCAAGGACGGAACACCTCAGCCTCTCTCTCTGGACTACCATCCTAGGTTCCTTTATACTCCAGCTAATGATCTCAAACAGGAGTCAGGTGGCACTCATTAGCCTGTCAAGGAGAGCGAACAGTAGCCAGAGAGATAGGAACATAGTATACAAATACACAAGGAGGAAGTTACATCATACAAAATTGAGTAACTTATGGGCGTAACACTATCAAGTGTTATTTTACAGTTGATTACTTTTACAGTTGATTACTTTAATTTCTGTAGTATTTCTTCTT
Source organism: Zacco platypus (assembly GCA_038088235.1). NCBI lineage: Eukaryota > Metazoa > Chordata > Actinopteri > Cypriniformes > Xenocyprididae > Zacco > Zacco platypus. The sequence continues at coordinate 23,758,320 of CM076068.1, read as the reverse complement.
ATCTGAATAGATCCACCTGGACTTTATGCCATGTTTGTTTCATGTGTCTCTTTATTCCGTTGTGTTATTTGTACTATATTTTGCAATTTGTTTATTTGTTCTTATTTTATTACTGACTGTTTACTTGTTTACGGTTCAAATACAGTTCTGTGTGTAGGCTATTGCAACATAATTACCCAAATTGTCAAAAAATATAAGATAATAACAAATGATCTGAATGGCGATATATGGCAGTTTTCCGTGTGGTATCGAAAATGGTATCAAATATCGATATTTTTTAAAGTATCGTATCAAAGTTGGAAATTCCGGTATATGACAACACTAGTGGAAACCATTATATGATGAATGGCAACTTCAAAAGAGCACCATTAATTTAAAATAGTCTTTACTGTGACTTTTGATCATTTAAATGTGTCCTTGATGAATACAAGTATTAATTTACTTTCAAAGCAAAACAAGCAAAACACTTTCTGTCCCCAAATTTTTGAATGGTAAACGCATTTGAGACATTAAATAGATTTAATTCATTTTTAATTCAAAGTTGTTATCTTGAGTGTTAACCAGTTAACCTTGTTAAGATCTCCTTTGAAGTGTGTTTCAGAAGTGATAAATATCAAATCCATGCTATGCAAGTGAGGTTACAAAGTATATCCACTGTACATATTTTGCGCAGTTATAAGAGGAAAATGAATATAGTTTGAGCATCTTTATAAATAACTCTTAAGGCCCGGTGCCCAGAAAGGTTTGCATGAGTATCCCCAGGCGTTTGGAGCAAAAGAGCAAGGTCGTTTAAAGGATGGAACACACGCAGAAGATTCCTGTGTGCCGTGACTGAACAAACCCTGGGCTCAGGAGGAGCCATCCGTCTTCCACTCTCCATCCAATTATTCAACCCGCTCTCACCCACTGAGAAAAATGGAGCAAACGAGGGAGAGCTTAATTAGTGATAATTAAAGACCAAAAAAGGAATAGAGGAGAGGCAGAGAAAAAAAAATACCCTGCCAAGTTAGACCGAGGGACAGGGATTGTGGATGAAAAGAGAGAGAGAGAGAGAGAGAGAGAGAGAGAGAGGATTGTGGGAAGAAAAAAAAAAAAACAGAAAGTGGAAACTAGCATTATGTAGCAGTTTCAACATTTTGTGGTTATAAATTTTCAGCTTCAAAATCTCTAGGGTTTTTCGTGCTTTTAGGCAACAGCAAACCAAAGGAACTTTTACAGTATTTGATTTAGTTTTTTTTAAATTCATATTAAATAATCTATTAGGAAATGCACTTGGCGTCTATGGCAGTTATAGTTTTGTAAACAAATTAATGATTTAAGTAAAACGGCGAATTTATGATTAAAATAATATATACCACGAAAATCTTAACAGGTGAAGACTAAATTATGAAACGGTTACTTCAAACAGTATTTATAATAGTGTTATTAGTGAATATGTTGATCAATGTTTGCTCAATTGACCCTTTGCAAAGACCCGGTGAATTCGGGGCTATGATTGGTCAGATTGCCTGTCAATCAAACTACCGGCGAAGGGTCAATTAAATGATCAGATGAATTCTTAAGTTTGTTTATTTTATTTATTTATTTATTATATATTTTTTTACATTTATTTATTTATTTTTTTAGTATTTCTAGACATGGAGTGTCTGCTCATGCATGTCCTAAGTCGTATATAATCTACCACTGAAGACCTTTTTTTTTTTTTACCAGGAAAAGCCCTGTGAAAATTGCTGTTATTTTCCCTGCACAACTGTCATGTCCCTTGTCTGTTCACAGTCCCTCCTCCGGTTCCTCTCCTCTCTACTTATCTGCGGGTCCCCGTGTCTTTGGCCCGTATCTCTTGGGTGCTGATCCTTATGCGTCCATAACATTGCACTCTGCTCCCTTCTCCTTACATTCCAGCAGTGTAGTGAGTCCCAGCTGGCGGGCGGCGGGCACGTCCTCCTCCACGAGTCTCGCTCCGCCTGAGGGTTCAACCTTCCCCTTAGTCCTCAAAGCACTCTTTCTCTTTCTTTCCCTTCTTCTGTTCATCCCACTAAATACGACCATTGACTGTTTGATAATGTGCACTTGAGAGGGACTGTGCATGAGATGCTTGATAATGAAAGAATGTAGTGAGCATGTTGATTATTGTGCAGTTGTTGTACACTATCGTTCAAAAGTTTGGAAACACTTAGAAATGTCACATTTTTATGACTTTTATTCACAAACATTCTTAAAAAAAGTAATGATTCTCAGGGCTGCACGATACGAAAAATAACAGTTATGATATTGTGATGCATCAGAGTGTATTAATTAATAACATTCATACCAGATTCTCCTGCCTAAATCTGTGTCCCTCTGACTTGCAATATTAAACCGACACGTAGTATTAACATCAGAGCATATGTACTATGATTTCATCTGTTTGTTATGGTTTGTACCGGTGAGTAGTCGCTGTACATTTGAACGTAACGCTTGCATGTTTACGTGTGTCCTGCGTTTAGAAGATTAAAATTGACCTCTGTAATTTCTGATCCATTTAGTAGCGTTGCAGGTGTTCATGACTCAGAACCATTATCATCGGCAAAGAAACAAAGGCACACAGCTGCGACATAGAGCCTAGAGACACGCAATCACACACTCGCTCATTTACCTCTAACTCACTGATGCAGTAGACAGTAATTTTATCACTGTAATTAAGTCTCTAATAAAAATCTCCACACACGTACAGCTCCAGATAAGTGTTTGTGTGATAGTGTGACAGACAGATGGTCACACTCCGCTCTGGTGAGCACTAGAAACTTGCGAGTAGGCCTACTCGTCGACTCTGATCATCTCCTTCGCAATAAGTCTTTGCTCCAAAGGAGCCCGAATGATCACACTCGTGTCAACCAGATGTATAGGAAGCAGTCCACAAAATATAATGTGTAAAAAGAATTAAGAATTAAGTGCTTTAACTACAAAAAACAGCTTAAAATGAGAGAATAATGCAAAAAAAAGGTAACACTTTATTTTACAGTGCTGTAGTTACATGTTACTACATGTAGTTACTATAGTAACAACAGTAAATGGTGCATAATTACAAGTAACTAACCCTAAACCAAACCCTAACCCTAACTGTAATTTTACAGTAAGTACAAGTAGTTTATTAATAGTACTAAGTACTCGTTTGAGTAATTACAATGTAATGCACTGTATGTATTACAACGCACTGTAAAATAAAGTGTAACCAAAAAAAAGGAACAAAGTTATTTAGTTAAAATGCATTTTATATTACACGTTGTTAATTGGGTTACATTTAGAATTGTTCATTTATTTAACAAAGACAGTGTTTTAAAAAAAAAAAAAATGATTGCGCTTTTTTTTAGTTTTTAGTTTTTAGTTTGAATTGTACACTTCACACACACCAAGAATGATGACTATAAAAATAACTACAATAATATTTGCGTCCACACCAACGAACTATAACGGTCTGTTTTTTTTCTAAGCTCACACGCTGCGGTTTCAGTGTGTACAACATGATTTTGTTTTTTCTTGTTGCATTTTTATGGTTTTAACCAGCAAATATCCTCAGCATGCTATGTTTCGAGTGAATAGCTAGCATAATCGATGTAATCTAACAGTGAATTTAGCTGACAAAGTCAATAATAGTAGAATAAAAACAACGCCTAGACGCCTTTTTCACTGCACTGCAACTTCAAAAGTAGCAGAACAAAGTTGTCGAAACTGGCGCTGGATACCTGAGGTAATTTTCTGTTACACTGTTTGCTATATGTTAATCGTTAATACTTTTCATAATTTATTCACCATTACATTTAGTGATCCCAACGATATCGTTTCTCTCAGTGGTTCTCAACCCAGCCTACCCAGAAATGCAAATGAGGCCCACGATATGTCGACCACATTTAAAAAATAACTTCCAGTTTTACATTTTTTTTTTTTTTTTTTTAAATTAAATTAAAATGGCTTAAATGAATATAAGTTTGAACTAAAATGTTTTTGTAATACAAAATCATTTTGGTGATATTTTTGTAAATTTAGGGATCAAAATTTGTTATTAAATGAGAAAAAACGAAACGAGGAACATACCAATGAAGGAACACATTGCAAACTAGAAGAGTCGTAGCTTCAGCAGTGAAGGTAAGAAGAATGTCAATGAGCGAGATGGGCAGCCTTTGTTTGCTCTGTAGTAAAGTGCTTGACATATGCAAAACCTACAATGTCAAAAGATATGTGAATTTGATGTGCTTGTATTTTGAAAAAAACATAAAAAGTATCCACATCGCATGTGCGAGGGCTTGATATCGTCAGATTGTAACAATGCGCTCAATGTTGTGTAACGTAAGTTTATTGAACTGTAGAGTTTCACTTTGATATTTAGTCACACTGCCACCCATTTCAACACTGTGAAATGAACATGAATTTCTTATAGTATTTGTTGATTTTGCTGTGTGACAGAAAAAAAGACCATATGTGCCACCAGAAAACATCGCCTCTTCTGTGTGTGCAACATCTAGGTAATGATATTATCTAATACCATTACATTAAATCTTATGTAAATAGATTTGAGAGACTTGCACTTGGACCATAGTGCGGCCCACTGGGAAAAAAGGTTGAGAACCGCTGCTCTGTATCTTTATTGTTACAGCTGTGGTGTGAACAGCGCTATTCATCTTTTATTCTTTTCTACTATCTTTTATAGTGATCGTTCTTTGTGTGAACAGGCCTTTACTCAAACCCAAATAATCAATCATGCCATTTGTGGTTGACTATTTTCACGTATTATTTTTTTAAAAAAATTTTATCAATTTGTTGCAGCCCTACTAAAAGATCTTTTCAAGCCAGATGTGCAACGAGTCAACACAGTATTCCTGTGATGCAATTAGCCGTAACTTTATTTCAGTGCTGCGGCCTCATTTATTTTAAAAGAGCTTTGTGGGTGCTTAAGCCCTGCTGCTCGCTACACAAGGGAAACCTTTTTCTTCCCAAACATAAGTAAACCTGCATGTTAACAAACAGACTGCACAAGGTCATAATAACTTTCCTGTCTTCCCGTATTCATCTTTTCTGCGTCTGTATTTCACCCTTCCAGTCTCCTGCTTTTCTCCTTCCTGTGTCTTTGGTACATGTAATATTTATTGAGCATGGTGGAGGGTTCATAACAGCAGGCTCAGATGACCTTGATCAGGCAGGCGTGAGAACAATTACAGGAAAACAAACCAGCACAAAATGAGATTTTACATGTTCTTCCCTGAGGTGAATTAGCGTCCCAATTAGTTTATATCCAGTTGCTTTTTTTTTTTTTTTGTCCAAATTACAACCGCCGATTGCCTTGCACTTGAAAGCTTTTATAATAGCACAGGTCACATTACTTCATCTTAAAAGTTACCCTGTGAGATACATGTGTCCTCCGTAGCTGTCTAAAGGGAATCAAAAATACAAATTATTTTCCGTATGGCTATACTTTATATATTGCATGTGCATATGTTTGATACTTTCACATATATTTATATATTTTATTTTATATATAGTTTTTTATACAGTATAACGTTCACAACTGTTGCGCCGTTGAGATTATTATTTTTAATGTTTTTGAAAGTAGTCATGCTCAGCAAAACCCTTAATACTGGGAAATTAATTATTGCAATTAAATTTACTGTGATGCAAAGCTCAATTTCCAAAAGAATTACTCCAGTCTTCAGTGTCACATGATCCTTCAGAAATCATTCAATGCTAATTTGGTGCTTAAGAAACGTTTCTGCTTAATAACAATGAAACAATAATGCTTAATATTTTTGTGGAAACCATGATATATTGTTTTTCAGGACTGTTTGATGAATAGAAAGTTTAAAAGAATACCAGAATGCCCAGTTTACGGCTGATATCTCTGAGAGTTGAATCTCTGATCTTCCTAAAAGGGTACAATTACATCATGAGCTGGTGGTGAAGAAGACCTTCACCCATGTGACATATAAAAAGTGTTTTCAACGCCCGAGAGAGCTCTGATTCAAGCTACCTTCACTAATTAGGCAAGATTCCCGCTCATATTTGCAGATTTGCATCCTTAGAAAGGATGTGATAATGTCAGAACAGCTGCTGTCTTGTGTTATCGTAGATTAGGAAACCCTTTTTTTGGGACCAGGCTGATCTTTGTCACAAAGCTTAATGTCAGACTTTGTTCACACTGAAGGAAGGCGGAAAGGGTATCAAAGTATAATGATTGGGTGTCATTTCGGAAGACAAGGAAGGAGGGGAGGAGGTTGTAATTGGGAACAATGGAAAATAAATCAGAAAGGAACAGTCAAGTCATAAATACTTTGAGGGAAAGTGCATCTCTGTCTGTGACTGATGGACTCCACAGGGCTTCAGCCATATGGCATTGTTCATGATGTCATTCATTCAACTTTTATACCTGAATGTGTCATGAAACATTCACAAATTATACTGAAAGCATCGATATGCTATACGCTTCAAGCAACAAATGTGAATTAATCCATCCCATGTCCCAAGTCACTTTAATGATTTTGCCGATGTTGACTCTCTGGGCTTGTTTCTTAGATACAAATTTGGTTAAATCCTTGATTAAATCGCACTGCCAGCAATTAGTTCCTATTGACAATCGTTAGTAGCTCAGGCCTGTACTTCATGGAGAACTAGTCCAAAATTAAGTTCTCAGGGGTCGGTAGAAAATGGTAATCGATATTACGTCATAGTTGTTGCTCATCAGTCAGTCGGATTTGCTGATGCACAGGAATTTGTAACTAGACCTTTCGTTGGTAAAACACTATTATGGGGTTTGGGTATGACAAATTGTATTCAATTAAATAAATAGTAAATAATTTAATTATTATTACTTATACTTATGTATTGATAATCACTCAATATGTAATACATTTTCTCTTGTAATATGGATTGTTTACGAGCAAATAATATAATATAAACAATTAAGACAAAACCTTTTTACACAAAATTTGAATTATGAGACGAAAATATCAAGCATATTTTGGACAAAAATATTGATATATAGCAGCTCAAAGCTATATATCAATATTTTTGTCCAAAATATGCTTTATATTTTCGTAAAAGCCCCCCCGTCTTGTTTCTTGTGCGTTTGATGATTTTGAATGGCATTCTGAATGATCAAATGTTGTCAAGTGAAGTGAACTTATACCCACACATTCTCTGTTCAGTGTGTGTGGGACCCTATGAATCGAAACTCTTGAGTCATGACCCTTAAATGTGAGTCTTAAAAACATGGTCAGGATTAGATCATTGCTTTGAGGAGTTCAGCTAAAGTTTCCTGTTTGTTGGCAGGACTGGGAGCTTCAGCCACTGACGCACAAGATGCCGTGTTTCCCGCAGCGCTGATGGCTCACATGACGAGTGACTTTGCTGCCTGCTCATAATTTGATTGTTAGCATATGGTGCTATGCTTACCGAACAGCCTCGACTCATCAAATATTCACCATTACAAACAGAACAAAAAGCTCCCCCCACCCGCTGTGACATTCATATTTCATTCAGCTCACTCTGTCTTTGCTCTGTCTTTCTCCTGGCCCTGAAGGTTTCTGTGGCTTCTCTATTGTTTTTCTCCTCTTTTGGTCTCTCTCTCTCTCTCTCTCTCTCTCTCTCTCTCTCTCTCTCTCTCTCTCTCTCTCTCTCTCTCTCTCTCTCTCTCTCTCTCTCTCTCTCTCTCTCTCTCTCTCTCGCTCTCTCTATCTGTCAGGACAAGCATTCTCTCAAAACATTACCTTTTTTGGGGCAGTGGGTGATCAAATGACCAAACATTACATATTACAACAAGATATGAGAAATTTTGTTTCACAGTGTAGTCGCATTATGAGTACAGAGCACATGATGTTGCAAAAAAAATGTTAAAAGAAATAAAGAAAAAAGGTCTTGAGATGGGACAGTGATCATAATTCAGTTGTAGATGGTAACCGTGATTCTGAGAGGTTGTTGGCTTATCAGGCTGTCCATCAGCAAAGACAAAGGTCAACACAACACCAATGACTGGACGCTATCAGATCTTACCCAAAGTCAAACCTGTGTTGAGAGTGACTCAGTGTTGGTTGGTACACTAGGATAGCAAAGAGAGTTTTTTTAGTCATTCGGAATTATTTGCATTTGATGAAACATTTTTCGAGGGTGGTGTTCGGTAGAGACTGCGAATGGAGGGTGTAAGTGCTTTTTTAAGAGAGTTTTTAGGCGACCTTCAAAAAATGTAAAAATCCTACTGTACTATAGTGAAATATTAGTGATATTCTTTGGGGAACACAAAATTATTCTTCTATTACGTCACTGTTTTCTCCAGTGCTGATATACATAAATTAACTGGACGAATAACTATTGATCTTTGCAATGGAACGAATCAATAATATATAGAATAAACTGAACAATGTCACCATTTTCTTTGGGAGCTGCTGTGCAGCCAAAATTATTTGCCAATTAGTAATGCAAAGCTGCTTTGCCACAATTTGCATTGTAAAAAGCGCTATATAAATAAATTTGACTTGACTATTGCATTGTTGCGAAAACCAATTTTTGGAATTTTTAATAACACATTCAAAGTGTAACCACTTTGACCCATCTAAAATCGCTTACAGCACCTTTTAAAACCCTGGACCTTCTATCTGCTCCATCTTTTCAACCAGAGATTAGCACATTGACCAATGGCCATTGATCTTTCCTCTTCCACTAATCTTTCTTTGTTTGTATTGGTAGACCTTCCACGGCCTCTCTTCTTGCTCCAAATCCTTCAGGCTGCTAATTATGGCCAAGCAATTCACTTATCAGGGAAGCACTTCACCATATATTAATAGCAAGCCTGAAAACAAATCTCATCTGACTCTCTGGGCGACTGAACCGTTTGTTTGAGTGTCCTGTATCTGATTCCTCACTGCCTGTGAAATTTAATTAAATATGCCTCGTCACATTTCACATTGTTCTCTTAGCGTCCTCTTTTTATCTCCCTGTTTCTGTCTCTTTCTCTCTGAGGCATCTCTCTCTCTGTCTTTCACAGTTCCCTTGGGTGTGTAAGACCATCACACAAAGGTTCTGTTCACACCTGCTATTAAAGGGATAGTTCACCGCAAAATTAATATTCTGTCATCATTTGCTCACCTTCATGTTGTTCCAAACCTGTATGAATTTCTGTGGAACACAAAAGATGATTATTTTGGGGGTCTAATGGTGTTTCTGACCTCACTGACTTTGATTCTACACTCTCAGGTGTGGGGTTTCAAAGCGTTGAACTAGAAGCCATTTTGAGTTCCCCAGATAATCTTTCTGTGAACGTTTTTTTTTTTTTTTTTCTAGTGAGAAGAACATTTTAATCTAAATAACCTTTTTCCACTATAAAGAACCTTTTATTGAATGGAGGGATTGAATGGATGTTGAAAGTTCTTCATCAATGCCAATAAAGAAACTGTATTTTGAAGAGTGTATGGACAAAAACATTATTCAAAATATCTTCTGCATTTTGCAGAAGAAAGAAAGTGATACACGTTTGGAATGGCACTCAAATGATGACAAGTCATTTTTGGGAGACCTAGCCCTTTAATACTTAGAAAACAGATACAAAAAATAGAAGAAAGGTCTCAGCTAGCATCGTTGAACTGTTAGCAATGGCAGGTGGGAGCTGTCATTGGTGAACTCTTCACCGTTGTTCTGTAAGTTTCTAATCCTAAAGGCTGAGGCTGAGCTCTTCACAGCACTCTCCATGTCAAATCTGTCTAAGGTGAGGTTTGCATAGAACAACTGCCTTGGGCTCCTAAATATCAGGGTTGTGTGGGCGTATTTTTTTCTCTTTCACATCTAATTTACACCCTCTCACATTTTGCTTAGACATCTACTTAGCTGACTAAAAATGAGTTTGAGAAGGTAGGGTAGAGGGGTAAATAAACTTTTTTTTTTTTTATTAGATAAAGACAGCTAATTGCCATGAACGCTCTTCAGGGACGTGACATTTGGATTTCCTCAGGTGTTCAATTCCTGATTTCTCATGTCACCCTGCAGGTGGCTGTTAAAATGTTTAAAGTATGATCTGCTTTGAGATGTCTGGCTAATTAATCTCCAGGCTCTGATAACCATGGTATCACCATTTTAGTGTGGAATGTGTAGTTTTGGTGTAATATGTAGAATTCATGCAGATTTTTTTTTTCAAGCTGTCTGGTTCAAATGAGTTTCTCCTCTCACAGAGAGACTGAAAATGAATGGGCCTGTGAGAGCGAAATGCGTTAAATGCAAATTGATTGCAAAGGCGTCTTTATGGAGCTTTATCCAGTCTGACTACCCCGAGCAGACACTTTGAAGAGCTTAAACTGACCCTATCCTGAACCCTCTACCCTCAGAAACTCCTTAAAGCTGCCTTTGTGTCCTCCTCTCTGTCTCTCTTTCTATCTCTATGCTTTTCCACCTCTTACCCTGCTGGCTTCACTTGTGTTGGTGTGAAGTTGGCATCCCCCAAGGTTCTGTCTTGGGCCACTTCTTCTTGTGCATGTGTCTTTCAGTATTTGGCACATAATCCTTATGATGTGTCCCAGCATCTGCTCAGCAGCTCAGTTGTAAACACAGACTGAGTGTCCAAATGAGCGGGAAAGCAGAGTTGGTGCTCAGGGGCCGCTATGTGCATCGGTTTGGCTTTGCTTACATATGCAGACATTATACGCTTTTGCACCGAAGGAACCTTTTCATAGTTCCTAGAACACACCACAGGAACTAGGAACAATTTTAGTTCTCGGAACTCCTTTTGGGGGAACTAAATTAGCTCCTACTTCAGAGTAGGGTCTAAACCAGCTCTATAGGAACTATCAGTGAAGTAAGTGTACGTTGATTGGTTAAGTGCGTGTCAAACACCAGCACCCAGCATTTTTAAAAATCCTTGAAAACATATTTACTTCACGAACATGGAAAACAGCAATAACTTCATTTACCTGTTGTCTACAAAAAGTTGTCACCGGAGATTTTGTCTCTTAGACCTACTTTTTGCTCTTTCAGTCACGTAAATTATGCGTTTACATTCCATCTTCGTTATCACGAAACCCATGACACACAGCAAACACAGCTATGATCACGGCATCCTCCATCCACCGGTTTTTAGCTTTGGAAATGCCACGCTTAAAGACGCCGCTGTCTTTTTTATTATTTCTCAGGGAACTATCCTAGTGGCTAGTTCCTATAACGGAGTTATATATATATTCAGTGCGAAAGCCCCTATACATACGTTTATACTACGGACATCTTTTTCAGTACAGTCCGAGTCCGGTACAGTGGGCTCCAATCCACTCCATCACTCTCCATGTTGGCGAAAACCAGAAAGCACAAGCATGCACACATCTGTTGGGCTCGAACTGATGTGACTGAGATTGTGAGGCTCACTTTGATTGGTTATCAGAGGGAACTATCAGTCCTATGATTCACCCTGTGCCCAGAAGTGTGTGAGATAAAATCAAGAGGATGTTTTGTGTAAGAAAGAAGGGGATGAGGTGCGTGTTCCTGTGTGAGAGCGCATGTAAAGGTTGTTGCATTTAAAAACTGATACAGCAGACCTTTGGCTGAAAGGCCTAGTTTGGTCCACAATGGTTTTGCATATGCTGTTTATTTTTCTGTGAATGAAAATGTCCTTTAAACGTATTTCATATATCCTCATGGCATAGTTATTCTCTGTGTTTTATTATATTATGAAAAGAGTGCACTCTCAACATGATTGTATACATTCTGATGAGCATGTGACTTTGTTTTCTGTGGATGTAAATTATACTATTATGTTTATGTTGTGTATATGTGATAATATCATTCGGGTGAGTTAAACCGTTTTAGTTTACAGGTGTTCATTCAGCGCTTAGCTTCACTCTCAAGCGGGAAAGCATTATTGACATTGATTTTTATTATTTGAAACAATCATATTTTTCTTTAAAAAAAGATTGTTAGTCTATCTTTTTTCTCGTCATAGTTTTGTAACGAAACTGTATGTTTTTATTACTAAAATTGATTATCATATTCAATGTCATAATGCACATTTTACCGTAACCTATTTTCCTATCTATTTCCTTATTAATAGACCGCTGTGTAAAATAAAATTTAAATAAACAGCAGAGACTTTTTTATACAAAGATCAACTGCTGAAAAATAGAAGATGAAATAAAATGCGTTGTAAGCGTGTGTGTGAATTTTGTGAAGGAGACAGTAAAAATGAGGAGAGAGGTATAAAGCTTTTGAGATGTATATTTTCTAGAATTAGAGAGCAAGTGCGATAAAGAGAGATTGAATAATCCTGTCTCATGAGAGACGAAGCTGGTAATGAAAGAGAGAGAGAGGAAGAGAAGAGGGGGAGAGGAGGCTTATACTGCCGAGAATTCACATTGAATAGTCATAAGAAATACTTAGCCATGCTATAGATGTGTATTGATCATGGCAGTGAGAAAAAGCGCCCAGATCAGACCGAGCAAGAGAGAAACTAAAATATCCTCAGCTTACGCAACCCCCTAGCCACTCTTACTCACAAACTTACACCATCCTTCAGTGGATTTAAATAAGCTCTGCATCTTTAATGGCAAATTAGACACAGTTACCCAGAAGTCCCTTGCTATCTGTCTCCGTTTTGTTCATGGGATTGGACACCCCATATAACACGTAGCATTTAATTTACACCCCATTAACTTAAGAAAAAAAAATGTGTTTCAACATTGAGCGTCAAGTCATGCCACAGCTGCACACAGAGCAAAGATGAGTCAAATTAAACAAATGCCGACTGCTGTCTTTGGCATCTTCCTCTACTCTCATCATCACGTTGAAATACTGGCGCTTTGGCACGCTGTTGCTTCATGGTTCACGGACCAGTGCGCCTCTAGCCCGCAGATATAATTGTTTTAATTTGTAAACTGTATGCTCATTCCATTAGGGAGAGAAAGGAGAACCAGACAGCCTTGATCTCTCCAGCATGCAGGGAGAGAGACGGTCAGACTGAGGTAATGGAGTAGCAAACAATGAGTTAGGAAAGAGTTAGTCTACACGACATTATCAAACATTTTGAAAAACTATCCTCTTATTGGTCATTGGTGAAAAACTATCCACCTGTTCCATATTACTCCTTTTTCTGTCTAGCAGTGTTTAGTTTGTGAACAAATCTTTTCAGTGAATGAATCAATCCACTTTAATCCAGTGACTCATTTTTCATTGCCGTTTACAACAAGGACAGAATGGTCGAATCAAAACTGTGAAAATGTGACTGGAACAATGGCATAAAAGTAAACTTAAAATAATTTTTGTGCTGTTATTGTCTTTATTAAATAGTTTGACTGCATGTGTACTCAGCAATTCATACAATTGAGGAAAAATAGCAATACTTTAACACTCCACTGAAGTTTCTTAATAGATTTGTATTTTAACGTGAACTATTCTCTGTTTCTGAATGAATCAATTCAATGACTCGTTCATATGAAAGACACATTTGTCATCAGCTGCTTCCGTAAATATAGTCATTAAACGATTCTTAATTAATCTTTTTTTCAGATTGTAACACTATACACGATTTGTGTCACCGAATGATTCTGAATTCATCTTTTTGTGGCGATTACGTTGAGATACTGATATAGTGGATTTCTAATCAATATACACGAAAAATAAACTAGAGAAAATTGAGTTGGCCTTTGGAAAGCCAATGGAAACTTGCCTCCACAATTCTAAGGTGTTGCTATGTGGTTGTTAGAGAGTTCTTCTTGGTTTCCAGGCTGTTGTAAGATGAGTTATGCATGGTTGATGGGTGGTTGCTTGAGTAGATGTGTTTCAATCCTTTGACATCAATATGAAATAGAAATAAGGGCAGTAACCTCTCTCCTTTGTTTCTCTCAGACCCAATTACAAGATGCCCCTTTTTCCATTCACCCCCCCCCCCACACACACACACATTTTGCTTTGTATATCATGTAGAGAGCCAAATTATCCTTAAATAAGATGATAATTGAGAGAAGTGGGATCCCAGTGACAACCTGAACGGTGAAAATAGTATACGGTGATCCTGCCGAGAAAATAAAGGCACAACAAGCTCTGACACGGTTCTGACAGTCTTCAGCACACACACATGCACATGTACACAACAGAATTTTGCAAGAAATGAAGCAGAAGCAGCAACAATTACAGCACATCCACAGACACAGTACACAACAGAATTTTGCATTTAGACGGGCCTTTAGAATCCTAAAGACATGCCTTTTAATATTCAACACATAGCCGAACACACAGAGACACACTCTCCATAAAACAGACATCTAACTAAACCGTTTCCCAGCCAGAAGTCACTAAATGGATCCGTGCCGAATCCCAAACGCCCCGGCAGAAGGGCGATAAAGCGAACGGACCGCTTGGAAGCAGTTGTTTACATGTGCCAGCCAACTGTTAACTTTTTTTTTCTTTTGTTTCCTCTTAAAACACAGCAGCAACTTCATCCCTTATTCATACATTAAAAGGACAGAAAAAGATATAGAAAAAGAACTCCAGAGTGTGGGCACAGCTGCAGGCATTCTGCAGCATTTCAAGCTATTGCTCTTAATCACAGATGCCATGCTCTCCAAAGGATAAAAAATACCTGAAAAAGTGCTCCTCGGCTCTATCAGCTCTTTCTAAATGCCTTTCTGCATGAACCATTATATCAGCCAAGGTCACAGACTTAGACCGCCCAAACGTTTTGCATCCAGTGCCGAGATCGTGCCCCTTCAGAATGGAGGTTTTACAGTTGACTCATCTTCCCAGAATCGCCATGCCTTTTCAAACCGAAGGGCTACGTGCCCCCTCGGATTCTTGAGTTAAGTGGATTTTAAATGCAAATTCCAAAAGAACTATGTGTATCTTTGAAAATGAAGCTACATGATTGTTGGAGGTTAAAAGCTTGTGGAAGAGATCATGATGTCTTGGTTTGGTGAAAAGTATCCACCTTCATATTGTCAAGTCACTTTTATTTTTATAGTGCTTTATGCAACACAGATTGTTTCAAAGCAGCTTTACAGTAATGTAAAAAAAAATAGAAAGTAATGATTTAATGATGCAAACAGAGTTCAATTCGGCTGCAAAGCAGCTCTAAAAGAAAATCGTGTCATTGTTCAGCTTAAGTCAGTTTAGTGTTGATTAGGTTCTGTTGTAAAGATCATCAATTTATTTAATTAGCTTTCTATGCAGTAAGACACTTGCATGAGTCATTATATTAGTGTCATTTTACCAAAATCACAACAGGGTAACAAAAATCTCATCTTATAGAAGTTGTTGTGATACACACAGGCTATTTAAATGGATAGATCACCCAAAAATTACAGTTTTTAATCACCTTCATGTTGTTCCAAACCTGTATGAGTTTCTTCCTTCAGCTGAACACAAAAGAAGATATCTTGAAGAATGTTGGTAACCAGATAGTTGACAGTAGCCATAGTAAGAAAACAATATGGAAGTCAATGGCGCCCATAAACTGCGACAAAACCAACATTCTTCTAAATATCTTCTTTTGTGTTCAACAGAAGTAAGAAACTCATATGGGTTTGAAACAAATTTTCATTTTTGGGTAAACTTTTAACAGTTTTGGCTATGACTCAAGGACAAATGCTAGACTAAGATGCTCTTCTCCACCCCTCGAATGCATAAAACATTAGACTTTATGTATATAGTGTTTCTTGAGTAAAGAAAATGCTTTTTTGAACAGTTCTTAACTTAAATTGTAAACAAACATAAACAGTCCAAACTGTGTGTGGCACTTCATTCACAACAGTTTGAGGATCCAGTAGAGTTAAGAGGTTTAGTCACAACTTCTTTATAATACTTTTCGTTGGTTAAATATTTGCAAAACTGACAGACATAAAGAGTGACCAACAGTAATGATTTTTGAAAAAAATAAAAAAGAGGAAAGCTGGAGATAGGAGGTTTCTGCCCAACAGTGACTATAAAATATCACTGATAAATATATGTAGGCTTTTAACCTTATGTTAGTGAGCCAGGACTTTCACTGAGTGCCCTCAAAACATTAAATAGGAGCACAACGCTTCATCTGCCTGCATGTTTTTGCATGCTGTGTATAATCGTAATAAATGAAACAGAACAGGCGTTTAGAATGAGCAATGTAGTTGGAGGGGAAGAGCTTTAGAGCAGCAGATATTAGATTCTTTCATGAATGAAGGGATGACAGAACCGACAAAGAAAGATTGTCAGCCAGAGGGAGTTTGTGAAAGGAAAAGCCAGAGTTTGATAGGGAGATTTTGCCTTTGTATAAAGCTTTATCATCGCATTTACAGCGCCAGCTGCCAAGCCTCCATGACATATGAGACCGGCCACAATGACTTTCAAAGCAAATACTCAGATTCATTATTTATTTTAGAAGGAATATTGAAATCTCATTCATTTATTCTCCATTGGCGTAATGGATGGGGACTCTGCGAAGGTAAAGCAGGCAGATTGGATGGGAAATTCTTGTACCTCGTCCCAGCATGGCACACTGGGTCATCTATTTTAGCGTAGCGCTGCGATTTTTCTCTCGAATGAGCTTGAGGTTGACATCCTAGTCACGAATGCGATGGTACGGGGGGGAAAAAAATATTGAAATATAACAGATCAAATAATGAACTCCATGGGCTGGATCAGAAATGCTTAGGGAAGAAAAACTGCATGTTTTTCAATTCTGTGAAGTTTTTATGATTCTTTTGTGAATTTGAAAAAAGCTCCCACCTCGCTTTCCTCTCATATCCATATTACAACTGGGTTAAGATGAAACACGCATGGAATAACTGAATATGTATGACTTTCTTTATGTATGGGAATGCAAATAAACCGTATTTGTTTTCCTTTAGGTGTGTAATATCTGCATGACGGGTCCGATGTGAAATAATCAATTTCTGAGGCAGAGACAGAGAGAGAAAGGCAAAGAGATGCGGGGTATGAATTATGCATAAAAACAAAAGGAAAGGAGTTCATTCTCCTCTTGTTAGAGGTGCTCTTCTCATTGGTCGAGACTTGCTGCCATATCAGATAGATTAATCCGTTACTGCAGGAAAGAGAGCCGTGCTGCTGATTGAAGATGATGATTTGACAGCCTGATGGAAAGAGAAAAGAACAGAAAGTTTTTGATTGGATGAAAAAAAAAAAAAAATAGGAAAATGGAGGTATTTTCATTTTTGGAGGAGCTCTTTGAGCTGGCATCCATTAGAGGTGGACCTGTCTCTATTCTGGGGCTTGTCTGTTTATACATGTTTGGTGTGCAAGTGTGTGTATGATTGCGTTTGAAGTTTGTGGGTCTGTGTATATATGTGGGAGCGCATGCTTGGTTTTGGGCTTAGGTAGTTAGAAAAAGAGAGATATTGAGAGCTCTGTTTATGATGTAGGTGGTACTCAAAGTAAGCACAAGATGAAAGAAACTCCCCTTCCATCAAGAACTCTCTTTTTCCCCACACACATGCTCTATTTCTCGTCTCCGCTACACACTGCATTTCAATTCAATGTGGAAAAAAAATTGACCCTATTTACTTTCTTAATCCACGTTTCTGCAGGTTTTATTGTGCACGTTTCATCTGTTTGTCTTTGTAATGTTTCATCCACATGTAATTCTGCCTCTTGAATATCTAGACATCTAAGACGTCTCCTATGGTCTCTAGTTGAGTTTTTCACCCTTGTTCCTCTATGAAATCAAATCCTATGTTTTGTTT
This sequence comes from Zacco platypus, assembly GCA_038088235.1. Classification (NCBI taxonomy): domain Eukaryota; kingdom Metazoa; phylum Chordata; class Actinopteri; order Cypriniformes; family Xenocyprididae; genus Zacco; species Zacco platypus. The sequence goes on along the minus strand of CM076068.1, from coordinate 23,740,663 downwards.
TTCTTCCCATTAATAATTCTGTTGCACTCATGAGGTAAAGTGGGTTGTGAACATATTTTGTGTTGAGTAGATATGCAGGTACGTCACTACAATACTAAAACAACTAATTTGCTGTCATTAAATTTTCATTTATTTACTTAGCTGATGATTTTATGGAGATTTTTTTTAGTTTGTTTTGGAACCTGGCGCGTTTTCTCCCTTAGTTTGGTTCATTCATATATGAACACCGCAATCACGCACCAAAACAATGACTCTTGAGATCGCCTGAACAAGGTGGTCTCGTTCTGATTGTAAACAAACTTTGGAGCGGTTCGGTTGAGGTGAGAAAGCAATCCGATCTTCTAACCAAGTGGTGTCATGATTCATACAGTAACTGGAAGTGTGTTTTATAAAGTAAGCGTGTGTCATGGCAGTTACAGTAATAAGCCCACGGTGCGGAGCAAACTTTTCAATCCATCTTGATGGATGACGAAGAGGAATGTAATGAGGAACGTGATCTCTGACCAATAAGAGGATAGTTTTACTCTCATGTGGCTTGCATAAACACATTTTGGTAAAAACTCTTCGAGGAGTTCTGATTCTCTGTCATTAAATTTACATTTATGCACTTTGCAGAAATTCTTTTTTAGACTTCTTTTAGACTTCTTCTTTTCAGTGACATTTAAGTGTAAAATAACAAGCAATCCCATTTTCTGTCATTAAATCAACATGCATTCACTTTTATCTTTTAGTCAAATTTATGTAAAATAACTAAAAAAAAAATAAAAATGTATGTAAAAATACACCTGAAACATCTATTAATCTTAGCTTCTGCTTCTACACATGTAACATACATGATTTAACCCCACAGCAGATCTATACGGGTGGAGCTGGGGAAGGGGGAGGGTTCTGAAAGTGCGCTGCAGACTGCTAAACAGCAAACAATGCCAAATATTTGAATGTTTGAGCAGCAAGTTTATTGGCCGCTGATGCAACAGCAACCAATCGGCTGCACTGTGTAGAAAATGGTGAGATTGCTACCAAATGAGTTAAAGACCCATCAGCCTGCATCGTCAAATTCTACATTTACTTATCATTAAAATCAAAAGTCATATAGATGATCATTAAATGGACCTAAGCTAACATGAACCAACAATGACTAGTTGTATTTTTATTAACTAAGATTCACAAATATTAAGTACTTAACAAATATATTGATTTTGTGATTGTTTTTATTTATTTATTTGTTTGGTGAATTCTGATTTGATTTGGTATGAAAATAGCTTAAGCACTTTCCTTTGCTGTCATTAAATTCACATTTATTCACTAGCAGATGCTTTTAATGATGTTTTCTTTTCTGTGAATGTTGAGTTCTGTGAATTTTGTGTAGCAACAGTTTAAGCAGCTTCATTTGCTGTCATTAAATTTACATTTATTCACTTGGCAGATGCTATTACAGTGAATTCCAGGGATTTTGTTGGTTTTTGTGTTCAGTGGGACATGAACCCATAACCTTAGTATTGGTAACGCTCAACCAGCTGAGATACAATCAGTATTGTAAATGCCTAAAATCTGCAATCCTGGTCTGTAATTATTGGCATTGGGCATTAAAATAATAACATGTGTGGTTCACTTTTCTCTCATGTGAAGCAGGAATTAGTCTAACCTGTAAGGTATCCTGATCCCATTAAATCCTGATGCCTCCCACACCAATTCATGTTTTTGTCTATTTTTACCTATTGAATGGAGTTTTTTTTAACCTATTCAAAATTGCCAAAAAAAATGGTTGCTATGGATTGGATTAGCTTTATTAGGGACTGATAGCTGGATCACTGATGTTCTGTCCATCTTCTAGCCTTCAACACTGGATGCCATTGAGTTGGGTTTATGCCTCACCAGTAGTTATATGCTCTCTTCTAATAAGCATGTTGCGGTTTGGGTAAACAACAAACCGGGGGAGTATTTGTCTGGGATGCAGCTTTATTTATTTTTAATAAGCAGCATGTGTTTAGGCCAGTAAAATGTGTGGAGCAGATCTGTAATTGGGAGAAAATGTATTGTGCTGAGTCATTTGTGTGGCCACAGGGAGGGACGGGTCCATCTCGTTTTAATGACTATGGCAATGCGAGGGTAACGACGCCACTGAATGAGGCATTTGTTTACCTATTTAAACATTCTTTCTTTCTTTATTATTCACTTCTTATCTTTTCTTTTTTTTTTTGATGTCTCACTTTTGACAGAGAACAGGTAAGGCAATTATTTTATATTGCGCACTGGGGTTTTGATTTGGGATTAAAGGTGATTTTATTTTTTATGGGCTTATTTATAGAGGCCTGAAGCAGTTAGATATTACCATAGACGATTTTGAATTATAAGCAAACAAATCTTCTTTACACCCACACACAGTGGCTTATTATTTATTTATTTATTTATTTATTTGTTTGGTTGTTTGCTTTGTATGCCTTTAATGAATAGGAGAGTGAAGAGAGCCTAGAACGTTGTGGGGAAAAAAGGGGAATGGAATTTGGAAGTGACGTATGCTGTGCCTGAAATCGCATAATATATAGTAGGTATATATTGTAGTATTTGTAGTATTTATAGTATTAATGTGTGTAGTGTTAATAAGATTTGGACATACTACATCTGCACTGTTGTCATGCTACCTACAGCGTCACTTGTGTCGCTTCACTTCCATCCTCTCCCATGGCCTCATGGGATATTAAAATGTCTATTGATTACACCTTTCAGAATCTCAGAGGAAATAGCCTTTGCACTGTACTGTTTTATGAATACTATGAATTCGGACATACTACTCGGCTCGCATACTACATAGTATGGAAGAAGGCTTATTCAGACTCAGCTGAATAGTGCTTATTTATTTAAAGGGGACCTATTATGTCCCTTTTCACAAAATGTGTCCCCAGTATCTGTGAAGTTTCAGCTGAAAATACACAGATCATTCATTACAACTTATCAAATTTGCCCTATTTGGGTGTGAGCAAAAACAAGCCATTTTTATGTGTGTCCCTTTAAATGCAAATGAGCTGCTGCTCCTGGTCCCCTTTCCAGAAGAAGGCGGAGCTTTAACAGCTTGAGCTTTGGTTGCTCAACAACAACAAAGCTGGAGAATCTCACACAGTCAAAATGACTGGTTGTTCAGCCTTATATTGTTCAAACCGGAGTTGGACACTGATGGAGAGACTCAGGAAGAAGTTACAACTTTTAGAATGAAACTGAACATTTCTGAATGGTTTGTGGATAAATTTATGTAGTTGCTGTGGAGTTGATTCAACTCATCGACTAGCATGTGTCAAGTTAATCTTTTGTGAAGCAGTCCAGTGTGAAATGACAGCATGTTAACAATGCTCTACTACAGCAACTCTTCCTCTTCTCTTCTCTCCCTTTGTTGTGTGTTCTCGGGGGCAGGGTTTATGTAAATTTTGGGGTTTGTGATGTCACCAACCCAGGAAGAAGCTTGTTGTAGTTCCTACCAGCCGTTTGTTGTAGTCCTTAAAAAGTGATTTCTGTAAAAGAAAATGTCTCCCTTTGCATTGAACTTTGAGCGTTGTAACTTTGCAGATGTGGTTTATGCTCAAACAGCAACATTACACACTAACTAAAGTTAAAAAGTGAAATCATAATCAAGGGCCACTTTAAAAGTAGTTTTAGAAAGTCCTGAGTCCATTACAGAGGCAGTGCTACAGTGATTAATGGTTGACTTTGTAATCTACCAGGCAGAATTTAAGGCAGCCTTGTGGAACCCTGTGCTGCTGGAGGACCCCTCAGTAGGCCCCCTCAGTAGGCCCTTTTGTTGACAGTTTCCCCCATTAATTAATTAAGCTGTATTGATTTTGGAGAAAATGCAAACATGTCATTTGCAGAAAATGAAAATCAGTGAGGGCTGATGGTAGGACTTAGAAAAGAGCAGGAGAAAGCGAGAGAATGCTTTAAAGATTAATTGTTTTCCTCTCCGGTGTGGCATATTTATATAATTGTGATGTTCATAACAGTGACAATCACCCAAACCAGAGCCCAGCAAAAGGGCTTATCTTTTAAAATGTTTTAAACGTTTGAATGCCTTCATGTTGCTCTCATTCGTCGATCAAGTTTTTGCTCTTTGCCTATTGTTTTTTGATTACTTGAAGAAAGCGAAAGGTTTTCTAATGGAGAGGGTAATCTGTCAGTGCGACTGAACTGCAGTTGTGCTATTTTTAAGATGTTTTCTTCTCTTCTTCATTCTGGAGACTTTTCACCAGCTCTGGCTAAAGACACTCATTTTGACTGGCAGCTACAAACAGCTCAGAGTAAGAATCACTGCCAGGAATTAACCTTTTTTTTTTTTTTTTTTTTTTTTACTAAGCATTGATATTTGCCCCCAGGAATTGATTTTCTTTTGTTGGATTTTTTATTGCACTTTATGAAGCCGTTTTATAATTTTTCTTAATTGAAAATACATAGCTGTAAAGTATGTCAAATATGTGAACGGTCTACTCTGCCAACAACCGAAAGTTTGATGACTCTGACACTTTTTGTTTGACCAACAGTATTTCTTGAAATATATGTATAGTCCATATAGTTTTAAATTTATGTATTTTTAGTACTGAATAATGAATTCAAGTAAATTCGGACACTTTTTTTGCCATTGAGATGACTGGGGAAAAATCACTTTACAGTATTGAATGAAGTGTGTGTGTGTGTGTGTGTGTGTGTGTATGTGTGTAGATATACAGTATTCAATAATAGATTTATATTCAATTTTGTAATTATTTAAATTGATTATTTTTTATTGATACTTATACTTTGTATATAATCAATGATATAAAAAACATATCCTGTCAGAATGTTTATATTGTCCATTGCTGTTAAAACAATATATGAAGTAGTGCATTCAGGGATTGGCCTTATTGTAAAGAATAGATGTTGCTTTTAATATTTGTACAAATTGAGGAATATTCTTATTTTTGAGTGGGTTGATGCTGGTGGCTTGAAGAGTGATGGAGAGCTCAACACTATTTCTAGGTGACAGTGATATCTCTGAGAATGATGCAACACAGTGACATGTCCCCGTTTTATATTTTGAGGTGTGCTCATCTTTTTGTGCTGAAAAACAGAATAGTGTCAATAAGTTAGGTCTCTCTTGACCCTTACATGAAAAGCAGTCTCACTTTTGAGGGCCACGGTTGAAGATCGTTTGTACTTGAAGGTTTGCCCACATCCTCTGTGTTCCTTGTGTTCTCATTGAGTCTTTTTGGAATGGTATCCTGCTTTGAAACACTTCCATGAGACATCTCAGTTTTTTGGCCTGGCTTGATGATCTGTCTGTCTAATCCGAGGCTCTACTCTCTTGTCTCGTGGTGTTTTGTGGAAGATCGAGAGCACCAGGTTCAGATTTATCCGCCAGATCGCTTGCACTGACTCAGGATCAGCTAAGGCTTTCGGAAAGCTGCACAAATGAGCAGTGCCATGCTGTAGGGTTCGGAGGATCAGCGTGAAATGGGAAGGAGGAGCTGTCGTTCTTGTCAAAGACAATAAGTCACTCTGCCAAGAGGAAAGAGTGAGAAAGGGAAATGGAGGGAAAACGAGAGCCGTGCTCGCTCGACTAGCGCTGGGGAAATAAATAGCATTGCTAATGACACCCATATCCACATTATGACTGTGATTATGAGCCATTTGTTTGCTTTATCATGAAGTCCTAAAGTCCCTGAGGCCGTAATGACTCAGAAATGCTAGAGCAGAATAAGAAGACCTTCTTTTCTCAGAGCTGTGTGGTAGCGGGCAAGAGGACAGAAATTACAGTCTATAAAACAGCCAGGGAAAATGCTACGAGCTGATTGGTGGAGGACAGCAGGGGTTTATGATTATAACCTGGGAAAACCATGTACATCATGTAAAGACTTAAAAATACTTCTGAGAAGGATTGTGGGTTTATATTGCAATAGAGATGCAGGGATTTATTATTATTATTATTATTATCATTTTTCCAGGGAGCACATTCTTTGACCTTTTGTTCTCCAATGTAAACTGCACACTCTCACACCCCTTTGTTGAACAAAACGTTAAAGTATCGTAAAGTTACGTTTTCCACAGAAATTATTTTACCCCCAAAATTTAAGACCTCTTAAAATGATAATTAAGACAATTTTTATACCATTTAAGATACTTGGGACTTTTTATGACGTTACATTTCTTGATTAAATACATTTTACAGGTCTCACACATCCATTGTCAGTCGTAAATGCGAGTAAAACGCTCTCACTGTTGAGCCCTGTGATGTGGTTGGCAACTAATACATATCAAAAGGTAATGAAGGGGATTTTTTTACAGTTTATTTTTTTGAATGTTTGAGGACAATAATAAGCAAGCTAATGAAAACAATGGTAATGATGGCATGATTGATGATAATTATAATAATTATAAACAGTAAAGCAGTGTCATTGTGTCAATTACAAAATCATGTCGAGATTATTGGAGTGGCGGTCACATAAATACAAATATGAATGCACAGAGGAGATGCCCTGGCTAATATCCTTTCAGCATTTCCTGTGCTGAGCTCAACTCTCATGAGATACCATTATCAATCATTAAAAAATGGAAGACTGGTTGGCACCTGATGCTTCCTGTGCAGATAAACAAACACGGGGGGGGGGGGGGGGGGTGACTGGCTGCCCACATTTTCTGTTTTCTCTGTTTTCCTTCACCCCCACATTCGTAAGACATCTGTTGATATGCGGTACGTAATAGATAAGAGGCTGGTAAAGGATCATGGGAAGGCTAATTATTGTTTGCTTTGTTACTTTTAAGCTCAATGTTCTCAGATAATCCTCAGTTTCTCATAGCCACCTGGAGACCCCACGGTTCCTCTGACATTCAAAGCGCACCCAACTGTTTTAAAACACTACAGGATGCTCTTCTCTCTTGTCATGTTGCTTTGGCTTGGTGTAGCTCCGCATTGAAATATAAAATGTGATTTGCAGTACCAGCAGCAAAACCTCTTGAATATAATTTGCTCTAAGTCGATACAGCCTCAAAATTATTGATTTGCCATTGAGGAAAATTATCGAGAAGAGACACCTATGCATGCAGAACATCTATGAACATTTCATGGCTGATTAAACGAATAGAAAAACGGATTTGACAAATCAATGCTGGATTTATGGAGGCCACAGATTGTACCTTTAAGAATTTAATCCTGCGATACTCTTGACATTAATCCTGCCCAGTGGCACTCCTTATGCAGAATAGTACCTGTACGATCTTTCTGATGCCATGAATTCCAATAGTCAAACATGACCTTTTATGTTGTCAGGTATATGGCAGGGAGAGGACGCTGGAGGTTTATGTAAGATGATGTATGATATTAAAAACATGAGGTATTGTTGAACATAGACTACCGCAGTGAAAAGTGCTGTCAGAAATAAACACGTTTTGCTGACGCTGCACAACTCGGGCATATGCTTCAGCTCACAACATCTGAACCGACATTGTGAATTTGACAAACTCTCACTGTGTTATACATAATTCGTTCATTGGTTTTGGATGCCTTTTACATGGTATCATTCGGTGTTATATCACCCTTCATAAAATACAGCAACAAAGTTATGTGTTCAGCTAGCAGTTTTGCCCGTTTTTTTTTTTGCTCCAGGTGATCAGTCGATATCGACCATGATTACATGACCCTGCTGTCACATAAGGGACGTAGGTGACAGTTTATGACAGTAAGGTCCTGAGAGTTTACGGGTGGCTGTAGAGTGGGCCGCTCCCATACATGAAGAATGAGCTGCCATTCATGCTCAGCGTATTGATTGGAGGCCCTCGGATCAAGATTTATGAGATCTATCCATCTCCCGCTTGATTTGGAAGTTGTCATCACTCGGTCAAAGTTCCGCCCACTCCATTGCTGTGATTTGCGACCCCTGAGTTGTCGTGTCATCAACTCGGAGGCAGAGCAGGGAAATCAAGCATATACTGCTTGCAAATATACTGCTGTCATGGTTAAAGTGTAGCGATCAGAGGAGCCGACCTGAGACATTTTAGTTTTTTGACTTGGTTGCTGTGACCCTTAAAAGGATAGTTCAAGTTGTCATGTCTTCTAAAACCTTCAAGGACGTGACTTTCTTTCTTCTGTGGCACTAAAAAGGATTTATGTAAAACAACAACTTAAATTTCTTATGTATCACGCACACAAAGACACTATGTTAACAATATTGACTCAATATGTGACCATCAATATAAATGAATCTGCATTTTTTAGTAAAACAGTATGATTGAGTGAATGATTAAATGACTCAGTTTCATAACTATTCCTGCTATTATCAAACAATGATGACCAATATGTAGATTTGAGGATAGAGGTGTGGATGTCAAAAACAAAGGCCTAGTTACATAATCAATGAAGTTTGGAAAGACATTCCATGGAATTCATGAAGTGAAACGGAACTCTATACAGCCGACAACTAAGTCCGCATTGATTTATGACTAATTGATTGCATACAGTGCCAGGCGTCCATCTGCAAGTTTGGCGCCAGATACTAATAGCTTCTCTCAACTCTGATCAAGGGAAAAGTTTTTCACTGTGTTGCCATTGCCTTGATTAAATCTCCTGTTTGAAAAAAGGCTCTTGGTGGCATTGCGATATGGAAGCAGAGAACAAAATGAAAGGTTCCCATTTCTCACCGATGATTACATTATTGAACCTGGCAAGGCTTGACCATCGCAAGCCTTGCCTTCTCGAACTCTTATCTCTGCCGGTCTCTCTCTCCCTCTCTCTTCCTCTCATAAAAGATGAGTAATAAAACTCGTCTCGCTTGCCATTCATCGCTTAACACACATAAATAAATCAGCACAATGAAAACCAATAAATGTTTGGGGTAATCAGCGGCCTTTCCGGTAAACATCGCAAATTGATGCCGGCTCATTTTTATTCCTCTGTGGACCTGAGCTGTACATTCACTGCCGGAAGGGAGAGGCAGCGCTGATGAGACCGAGATGCATTTGGCACTCGACTGCCGGCAGTGTACTCGGCAATACAAAAGACTGATAAGTGGATTAGTTTCCTAGACCTGAGACTCTGTGTGTCAATAGAACTTTACAGTAAAACGTGGATGGATGGGAGGCCCTTGAGTGCGTTCTGCCATTATGACTTCAGGTTTGGGAATGTGAGGAGCTTAAATAAGGTCTAGGTTTTTATTTTCTCATGTAGTGCTCAAGTTTCGCTCAGAATTTGTTGCAGAATTGATTTCATGCAGTTTCACACCCCTGTAAAACAAGCAGGTATTACCTGCCTGTGGCAAGTTGAGTTTGAGTTAGAAAGAGTAAGGTGTTGGAGACCAATGGTAAAAGATGATTGTCCAATTCTGAGGCCCTGTTTCCACCTTGTATTAAGATATGTTTTGGTCGATCAGATCACAAGTGCACGAGGCAGACAAATACCCGTTTACACCTGGTGTTTTAATCCGTCTCTTTTATCCACTTTCAACCACTTCTGTCCTGATTTCTTCGAGGGGAGGGTCTATGGGCGGGTAAATGTATGGGTTTTTTCAGACCTAATGGACAAAATAAGCTTGCACAATTTGCATATGAATGCGCACGGAGACAAAGGAAAACATACGGAAAGCATCAGCTTTGGTTTCTGTTCTGATTGCCGATCGCAGTGCATGTTAGGCCCTGTTTCCACCTTATATTAAGATCATTTTGGTTGACGGATGACAAGTGGACAATACTAAATACAGGTGTAAACAGGGTTTAAAAAGTTGAAAATTAGCGTCTTCACTACGAAAGCTATCTGGTCAAATATGTTTTCGACTAGTGGCCGAAAGTGATCGAAAGTGAACATGCTCAAAGCGTTTTACACCCCATTTACACCTGCATTTAGCGTCATCCACTTGTGGATCAACGAAAACACATCTTAATAACAGGTATAAGCAGGGCCTTTGTTTCACTCATGAACACGGTGCACATTTAATTATGTTGAGCTATGATGTATTGTGAGGTAGTGTAGTTATAAAGGTTTTAAACTCGTTTCTGGAACAAGGACAAGATAAATCAGAAGCTCCATTAGAAATTGAACAGTTCCTACTGTGTTGTGTTGCAAAAGTGATAACGTTTTTTAATCAAATCCTCATTTTCTGTTTCTTTTTATTGCACCTTTTCAAAAACATTTCTCATATGCCAGCATCCTGTCAGCTCAGGTCAGCGCTAAATGAAGTCCGGCTCGTAACTAGTGTATCTAAAACTGCTCTCTGCGGACACCAGAGGAATATGTAATAATTCGTCCACTGCAGTGCAGTACCGCTGGGTGCATTAACCTTCCAACATATGAACAGAGAGTCTTGGGAGGCCCAGCCGAGATGCTGGCCCGACTCCCGTCCGAAGAGATGGAGTCATTCGATCCTCGAGCCGCCATCCACTCTCTGTACCCACCTGCATCTGCATAAACAAGCCCATAAGCTTCTTCTCTTTGACAAGGAGTTTATTAGAGTTCTGTAATCTCAAATGTCTCACTCTCCTGCACAAGTATGTCTGGTGTCTGGTCCCCGTCCCCCTGAGATTACACTTTGAAGCCTCCTCACCTTCATTACCCGATGGCTCAAGTGCTAGCTTTTAACGAGAGAGGGGGAGAGACAAAGAGAGAGAGAGCACATGAGACATTCAGCATGACAACAAACGAAGGCAGGGCGCAAACTAGGTTGCATCCTTCTCCCCCTCACCCTCTTTTTGACAAATGTAATTTATGCATCCAGTTTTTATAAATAGCATATTGATACCGCCATACTATTCCTGGCCTGTTTGTGAAGCTGTGTTGCTGTCGCAGTAAGTAGGCCGGCCACTGTACATGAGCGACAGAGCGGACTCAGCTCAGGGACAGAGTGCACACAACTGCACAACATAACATTTCCCTGCCTTCATCTAAAGAGATCTCCACTGTCCCATTTTTTCCAGATCTTCCAGGGATTAAGGGAGAGATAGTTTTGACATGAGGCCCACTGGTTTGGTTTGCCGCTAGTAGAGGATTGGAAAGTTAAACCATGGAAGTGTTTTCCGGTTTATTTCTTTATCTTTACATTTGGAATTCTTTTAACTATGAATTACAGTTAGGCCACTTTCACATGGCATCTTTAAATGTACATCTGGATCAATTTAATGCCAATGTTTGATTTGTTTAGCTTATTTGAAAACAGTGGATGATCTGGCATGCGATTCATGGTTGTTGTACTGATTATTTGAATTAGTTCCCGAAAAATCTATTTCATCCTGTATACCACCTCTTATGTGATTGACTGATTGATTGATTGATTGATTTTACATTTATCAGTAATTAATTATATAATTGATTTTAAAAAATAATATTTGTCCCTTGATTTATGGTCATTTTGTTTTATAAATGTTAAAAAATGTAAGTGCTTCCAAGGCTCGGGTTCTCTGGCTATGCCGGTGAACAGCAGCCCTGGTAGGGTATTCAGTGGCACTCACTTTGATGATGCAAACTGCAGTTCTGACTCAAAAGTACAATCTGAAAAGAGACCACTGGTTGCAGGGGATGGGGGTGGAATTGAGCTGCAGTTTGGACCCAAGTAATCGAAAACAGCCTAATAGTCACCAAAATGTGTACCGGACTGCACCGGCTGGTTCTCAACAGATCAATAGAAATGAAATGCATTGACTCGGTGGAAGCAGTGAAAGCTTATTCCTGAAAGTGCAGTGCAGTGAACGGGGTGAGAGAGAGAAATGAAGAGAGATGGAAGGTCTTGCAGGGAAAAGAGAGATGGAGAAAGATGTAGATGGTTTTTAATGAATGGCTTGGGGGGGGGGGCTCTGTGATTGCCGCTGCATGGTGGAGAGACTAAGCAGAAAAGAGAGACAAAGGCCAGAGACATGAGTTCCTTCTCTGCCGTTTCTAATTAAGGATCCCTTAAAGGACAGAGCAGAGTAGTGCCTGTGCTGGAGGTGAGTAATTAAGCTGACATGATGTGAGGGTCTGAACGCAAAAGCTGAAGAAAAGCAACTACATGCTGTTATTTTTAAAGTGGTTTCAAGCCATAGTTATATACCCTCACAGAGTTATTGTAACATTCTATAAATGAATAGTGAAACCACTTTAAAAGTAATAGCTTGTAGCAGCTTTTATGTGTGTGTGTGTGTGTGTGTGTGTGTGTGTTTGTGATTTATGAGGACAAATTGGTATAATGGCATGGGTATTACACTGCTATTACGAGGTAAGCATGAAATATGAGGACATTTCATGAGTCCTCATATTTAAAATAGCTTTAAAACATAATACAAATATTTTACTAAAAATGTAAAAATCCAGAATGTTTTCTGTAATGGGTAGGTTTAGGAGTAGGGGTAGTGTAGGGGGAGGGGACAATACAGTATACAATTTATACAGTATAAAAACCATTACGCCTATGGAATGTCCTCACTTTGATAACAAAACAACAAAACAAACGTGTGTGTGTGTGTGTGTGTGGGCGGTTATTCCCTACGTTATGGGGACCACAGGTACAGTAATACTAGTAAATTTTGATCTTTTGGGGACATTTTTTTGGTTCCCATGAGGAAACAAGCTTATAAATCATACAAAATTGTCTTTTTTGAAAATCTAAAATAGCAGAACATTTTCTGTGATGGGTAGGTTTAGGGGTAGGGGTAGTGTAGGGGGACAGAATGTACAGTTTGTACAGTATAAAAACCATTACGCCTATGGAATGTCCCCATAAAACATGAAAACACAACATGTGTTTGTGAGTGTTTGTGTGTGTGTGTGTGTGTGTGTATTACTAAAAACATGGATAGACAGAAAAAAGAAAGAAAGAAAGAAAGAAGACATTTGCAATAACTGCATATACAGTTATCCATATCCATAGCTTCAACTCAAAATGCACAACAAATAACAGAGCATACCAGAGCCGGAGGATGTAGAATGTTGTGACTGATGGATGTTAGAATTCTTTGCCAATTGAAATGTTTCAGAGTTCTGTGGGAGCTCATTCCATACGGTTGCTGTCATTGATCTTGCTATGCTCCTACTAATAAACAAACACACAAAGATGTATACAGGTACAGTAAAATATATTATTTGCTTTTGAAAGATTGCATGATAGTTGAAAACTTGTCCTCAGGTCAACCCAGAGAATGCCTGTTGCTCTAGTTTTCCCTGCTCTCCTGGTTTACAATTCAACAGAGGAATTTTGGAAAAAGTTCCCCATCATGAGCGGGTCACCGAGCTCTTTCAATTCTGCTGTGAATAGATCAGGCTGCACATTCTGGGTCACTTCAAAACGCTAAGTGTTTGGTTTCTGCAGTGGGAAGTCTTAGAGGTTTTCTCTATCTGTTTTTAAGCTGGAATTTGTCTAGTCAGGAGGAATATTGGTGGCAGTATGTGCAACCATGCCAAACCACTGTGGGACAAACAGCAACTCCAGCTGTTTTGAAAAAAGACACAGTAAAACTGAAGTGTATTCAAAATCCTTTCCACAATTCACTCACATACATGCACACATAGCACAACACACCCAAAGGTTTCATTCTTTATGTTTTTGTGTATTTATCTTAAAACGATTTATCTTGGAACTCACCCCTCTTCCGAGCATTCCCAGCATTCGTCCTTTAGGAAATCTTTGTTTTTGTGCCTTTTATGTGGTTGCACACATTCAGTCTGTCTGTGATCATATGAGGGAGTTTTAGGGTGTTTATTCAAAGGCTTCTGTGGCCTCACCGCTAGGATTTGAGGAAAAAGACACTCTTTTTTTATTTCTGTCATGAAAAAATGCATCTAGACTGCATTCACATTCTCGTTTAGAGTGTTAAATAACTGCTAAATATGTAAGACATGTAATTTGTGGGTCATTCTCATATCAATAACTAAAATAACAGGTCATCTTTCTCAGGTACATTTTTGCTTTCACGGGTCTGTAGAGAATTTTTGACAAAAATAGAGGTCAGCTATGTGACTTTAGGTCTTTTGACCCATTATTTTATTTCTCATAATTGTGACTTTATATCTTACAGTGTGAGTTTATACCTCACAGTCTGGCTTCGTTTTCTCACATTTATCTGTTTTACTCTGAGGTGGAAACAAGCTTACATGAAACTGCATAGAGGAACTACATAAACAAGAAGAATGTAATTGTGTTCAGAGGAGTTGCACGAGGGACCTGTTAGCATACAGTGTAATTAACATTTGCAGCAGCAGCAGAAAATATACCTGCAGGCGATAGTAAAGACCTACATATCCCTGAACATGTTAAGTGCCCACAGCTTGAACATGTCACTACCTGTTTAACACATGCATGAGTATTGCATAACATAACTGCACCAAAGGAACTACAGCTTTCAGTCTAAAACAATTTTCTAAGGCCCCGATTAGAACGAACGCGTTTTTTGCATTGAGAGGCGCCTATTTTGAGTGTTTTGCACGTGTTTTAACCACCTGCTGCACCTCGCGTTTTTGCAGGAGCGCCTGAAGTTGAAAAAAAATCTACTCTGAGCAGAAAAGCGCCCAACGTCATTCGTGTTTTTTTTCCATTGTCCAATCGAATGAATGGAGAGACGGCTTTCGGTCGTGCTGACGAACGTTTACAGTTCTTTGGACACTGCAAAGATGCAACTCTTTACTTGTAACATACTTTTTTTTTTTTTTTTTAAGTTTTCTACTAATATGACAGTTTATCAGCAAACCAAAGATTGCATTCTACCTGCAAACATCAAGAAAAATAGCGATGTACTATTGAAACGCAGTGGTTTTTCCAGAATTGACCTGAATTCACACTAACAAATTTATAATTATGATGTATACATAATTGTTTTAATACTAAATAACATTCAATATTCTTAAAAGACATTCATTTTCTTCTAGTTGCATTATTTATTTACGTATGTATTATTATTTATTTATTCTACAAATTTTTTATGAATAAAAATATAATTATTTTAATATTTATAGCTAGGCTATATATTGAAATATTGTAAAAATAGCAATTAAAAAGCCAACCTGGTCCCATTGTTAATATGTAGGCATTAATACGTAACATATACAGGTATAAAATGCCTTTTTGTCCCACGGCAAACAAATAAATATTACATGATAAGTAATGGTTAAACAATTACAGAAATGCTATTAATTTTAAAGTTTTAAAGTGCAGTCTTGTTTAACTAGCTTTCGGCAGATGGATGTCGGCAGTTATTTTAGATTCTAAAGTTTTTTTTTTTTCATTTATTTATATATTTTTTTATTTAAAAACCCATTGCTTTGCTTCAGAAGGCCTTTATAAACTCCCGGAGCCATGTGGAGTACTTATATGATGGATGGATGCATCTTCTTTGGCTTCTTTGGAAAATCAGGCCTCCCATTCACTGCCATTATAAAGCTTGGAAGAGCCAGGATATTTATAAACATATCTCCAATTGTGCTCATCTAAAAGAAGAAAGATATATACACCTTGGCCGGCTTGAGGGTGATAATCATGATTATCATGGGATAATTTTCATTTTTGGGTGAACTATCCCTTTAAGTAAATTAGGTTTTAATAAATGTGACTAAAAACAGAACGTCATTGAAATGACTAAATAAAATAGAATCAAAACATTAATGCCACAAATGTGCAAATCCGCATTTGTACATTTGTACAGTTGCCAACGTAAAGAATGTACATTTTAGGGCTGTCAATACATCAATATTGTTGTTGTGTGTATGAAAACGAAGTAAATGTACGTGGTAGAACCACACTTTTGAGTAGAAATCACGTTCAAAAAGCTCGGCTGTCAAATCAGTGAAGATCAATGGCTCTCCGTTCACGTCCCAGCCTGAACACACACACACAAACAATGGCACAGACACGTTGAGCTCACGCCCTGGGTCAGACCTCTGGGCCTTTGTGAAGCATCTTACTTCTGTCATTGTTCCCCAGTGGCGGCTGCTGTTGTAGCGTCTGTGGCCTTGACCATGCAAAAGAGTGGCGCTATTCATAGCTTGTCTGAGCCCCGGGTTGATGCATGAGATTCTGTCAGAGATTGACATGGGAGAAAAGACGAAAAGCTGGTTCCATGTGCGTCAGTCTGAAGTCACTGTTTGTGTTAGAGACTTTAGGGTTTTATGATGTAGATCCAAACAGTTGCAGGCGACAGAATGGAGAGAAAGGGTCAAACAATGACAAATAAGTGCATTGTCTGTTTTGTGTGCATTTAGAATGTGTGAGAGAAAGATATTGAGAGAGTTTAAAAGTTTGCTATACAAATAGTTGTTGTTTTAAACCTTGGATTTTTTTTTAGAAAACAAAGGGTTAATATTTGAAGAATGACAATACAGCATCATACACTTTTGTGCTTTTTCACAGAACAAAGAAGTTGTTTTTTTTTTGTTTTTTGAATGACATGAGAGTGAACAAATGATGACAGAATATTCATTTTTGGGTGAACTATCCAGCTACTTTCAAGACAAAGAATCATTTGCATATATTCAGATATTTCTTCATTATCTCTGTGGGGCCGCGGGGGGCTCCTCATCTTTGTCCTAACTGACTGTGGCACCAGGCCGTGTGATCAATGCAGGGCCTGTACGTTTTTAAGTGTTTTCAGACATTCTACATCACTTCCCGTTGCCTTTGGCTGAAACATCAGCCGCTGTTTCCACCCACACATCCTCATCCGTCTGAGGCCATGAATTATTAACCATCTCTTGTCCATGACATTATCTGTAGTCAGTGTGCAATTATTTCACCCCCCTGCACACAGCTGGGTGTGAGCTCAGACCCCTGATGATGCAGCTGCTTTTGTTAAAGGGTTGTTAAAGGTATAGTTCACCCAAAACTTAAAACTCTATCTATCTATCTATCTATCTATCTATCTATCCATCTATCTATCCATCTATCCATCTATCCATCTATCCATCTATCCATCTATCCATCTATCCATCCATCCATCCATCCATCCATCCATCCATCCATCCATCCATCCATCCATCCATCCATCCATCCATCTATCTATCTATCTATCTATCTATCTATCTATCTATCTATCTATCTATCTATCTATCTATCTATCTATCTATCTATCTATCTATCCATCCATCCATCTGTAAAGATCAAATAAGAGTGTGATGTGAGGCTATTTCTGAAACATGCTCATAAATACAGTGAATTGGATACAAGCTCGGGAGAATCTCCTCACAAATCTAGGCAGGTGGAGCTGGGGAAGGAGGAGTGCTAAGAAATTTCCCATGGCCTATCTATCTGTTTGTCTCTGTCTACCTAGCTGTCTCTGTCTTTCATCCATCCATCCATCCATCCATCCATCCATCCGTAATGTTTCAAAATGGACAAAAAAACTATAAATTCCTAAGCATAGTCCAATATGCGCAAATGCAGTGGAGGGCATGATTATCAAATGATTATTTTTATATCAACAAATATATTAAAATCCATGCATATTTGAATATATGCAAATGCAGTGAAGCAAAACATTATAATGACTTTTGGTCTGTTTTTTTTTTGGTCAGATTTTGGTCCTTAAGTAAACCACATGAGTCAAACGGACTGCTTTAATGGTACTTTTTACCTTATTGCCCATTCAAAGATAGAAAGAAAATCATATAGGAAAGTAATTTTAATTTCTGTTCAATCTAACATGCAGTGTTTAATTACAGTCTGCACTATGTTATTGTCTGTGTATGACACTACTCAATTCCGTCACAGGCAGCACGGGAAGCCTTTTAATGTGACACCAGCAGGCACTATACAATCCTCGTGTAATAACACCACAAAGTAATTTGATAGCAAGCTGTGACTCTTTTTAAAATACGATGTCTTCTCATTTACATTTAAAGACATGAGGTCTCTTAGTAGGTACATGAAAGACTTTGTGATGGCTGTTTGAGATCATCTTGAGGCCTGTAGCTTTACTGAAGCTGAAATGTTAGTCATGTGACTGATTAATTTACTCATTATTGGTTGAAGAGATATCAGCACACTATAAGAGCTCATTAGAGAGTTAAAAAAACATGTGGGTGGGGCCCTTTTTCATGATTCATCCTGCAGATTTGTGTGGAACTATTGGATAGATGTAGAAACTGTACAGTAAGTATTGTTTACTATTGATATATTTATTGTAAATCTGTATTCAATTTGCTATCAGATTGTTTATTTATTAGTTTACCAAGGCAAGTCATTCCCTCACTGTCAATGTAACCCCAAGCAACATCTTTTACTCATAGAGTCATTCATAATTCAGTCCTATCTTTAAGTTAGAGGAGTGCTGTCCATTGTCAGGACCCGTCTGACCTCACTATGGCAGAACTATTCAGGGAGCGGTTCGATAAGAGGGGGCTCTGAAGGGTCGTCTCGTCCTGGAACGAGGTTGAGATGTTGTACATGTTTACCCAGAATGCCGTGCCACGGGTATCAGCAAGCTCTGTGTTATGTGATGGGCAGTGAGCTATTTCAGTCCCCTTTATATCTCCTGTCTGTTTATGGACTGGGTCAGATTAGATACGATGGAGCTAAAAAGAGGAGGCTCAACCACTGGATCTTTTGTCGCCTTTTGTTAAGGCCTGTGCGTGAGCATGGGAGCCGACATGTGTCGCTGTCAAGAAAATAAAACTGATACAGACCGAGGCAAGTAGATGCTTTTATTCTGACAGTATGTCTTAACACAAAAGTGGAATTTTTGAAGACACTTCTGGACACTCTTTTCAATATAATAAAAGTGAATAGGGTTGTCAAGATACAAAAATGATTCAAAAGCACCATGAATTTATCGTAAAAAAGCTCCATAGGAATTGTTCACTATATGATATTATATGATAGCTTTGTGTGAGAAAAAGACAGACATATAAGTTAGATGTTATCATCTCCTCTAGTGAGTTGAATGAATGAATCACTTTAGCCTGATTCATGAACAAATCATTCACACTGGTTCAAAACATTTGACTTAAAAGAGTCTGTTTCTCTGATAAAGCTATCTTATGGCTCTAAATGATTTTTAATATAGTGCACAGGTCAATTTTGAACACTTTTATGATGCTTTTATGTTCTTTTTCAAGCTTGATAGCCTTAATTCACTTTCATTACTGTGAAAACATTGGCAAGGATATTGTGTGTCATACAAGAAACTCAGTCATAGAGGTTTGGAAAGATATAGTAATATGTACGCATAAGTCTTTTTTTAGAGAAATAAAACTGATGTGAACCCAGGCAAGTGGATCCTTTGTTTGTTGTACAGCATTAAAAACAAGAACAAAATGTCCTCTCATACCCAATTAAGGCTCATGTTCCTCTGGTTGATGCTCTTTATCTCTAATTTTCAGCAGAATTTTTACGCAACTCTTGCGATAATAGCCAGAAGGGTGTTGTTTGTGGAAGATAAGATGGTAGACGTTTAGACAAGCTGTGCATGTGTGTGTGGGTTGGTAGTTGTAGTGGTGAATGTGCATGGAGTGTCAGTATGTCCTTAGAACAGCAGGAAAGATGTGGAGAGCTGTGCCGCCCACCAGCCCTATTACAGGCAAACAACCACTGTCATCATGTCACACTGATGGTATGGTTGAGCTGTTAGGCTCTCTCTCACACACACACACGCACACAGGGAGAGCACACACATTTGTCATGGTCTCAAAACTCTAACAAGCAGGAACTTTCTCTTTGACACGATACGAAATAGTAGCAGCTTTTGTAGCACCACTATTTGGGAGAAGCTTTTGAATCGTTTATTAGAATCGGCATTGAATTATGCCATGCTGGTATCAGTATCAGATCCGATATTGTGCGCACGTACTTGTTCTCATTAATGTACCAAAATCAATGCTGTAGTGGAAGATATCTCAAGATTAACAATGGCTATGAATCTGATTCATTGCAGCTCTTTTACTGTCGAAGTGCAGAGCAGCTGCTGTGTGAGCAGACAAATGCGTGAGCGCCGAGAGGTCAAGGTTTGGCTGCTTTAGCTTGTTGGATACCAGATATTGTAACTCTCTGAATCTAAAAGCATATTGCTCCATTAATAGGGGCCCTAAGAAATCTGTAAAATTCATTTATTTATTTTTAATTCCGTATTTTCAGTTTACATTTGTTTAGATTTTGTTTTGCTTTATGTATGTAATGCTTTAATCAACACTTAATAATCAAAAAGAATCATGTGGTAGAATGTAGTAGTCCATTAATAGTCCACTTATGATTTATTCATCCAAAATTTGCCAAATTCCATGGCTGTGTCTTAAAACTATTTGATGGGACAGCCATTTGTTGTGGTGTCCGAAACCATAGTGGATGTTATCGAGTGCACTCATTCATTCCCACAATGCACCACAATAACAAGTGTACATCTGTCAACATCTAGAGAATACCCACAATGCACTGTGAGAGTCACACGCTAAATAAAGTTCCGTGTCTGATCAGTAGATGGCGCCCACATCCATTTTCCAAACCGCTGGTCCAATGTGGGTACAGCGTAATATCACACAGGTATAAATTCCTTTTTAAATGATTATTAAAATGTTTATTTATGGTTTATACTTAGTTTCCATGACAGAGTTCAAGATTTTTTTTTTTCATTACTACTGGAGCTACAAGTTTGCTAAGTTTTAAATAATTATTAAACGGCACAAACTATACAAAAGCACCAGCCCTTCTGGCACACTCAGTGTCCGAATTCACTCACCCGTTTTCATTCACTGCCTCAAGTAAACTATATTAGTGGACTACTGTAGGGAATCCTGAATGAAGGTATTGGGGATGTTTTCAGATACATTCGGATACATACAGCCCTGATACCTTAAATCTTAGGATTTGTATAAGGCCCCCAAGATTTGTAGTACAGCATTGGTTTCCTGTATTTATAATGATTGGCTTTTATTTGTGTATATGTGTGTGATTTGGCCGCAGGCTGTTCGGCTCTCAGAGGCTCTGGTCAGATTCTCAAATCCTGTACCTTTGCTCTTCTGACCCGACGGTGCAGGTGTGGTTCTTTCTGTTCAAGAACAGTCTCTCACAAGGGAGGAAATCATAGATTTATCCATTATTTATTTGACTTCGCCCTCTTTTATTCTGTCTTTATCTATCTGTCTAAGCTACAAAAGCAGTGTGAGACTTTGTGGAACTTTGCAGCGATGAAGGACACTGAATTATAAAGTTGTTGCATGCATGCAGTTGTCGACTTTTTTATATTTAGAATAAATAATTATATTAAAGGTGAAGTGCTGAATTGTATTCCAAGCTGCTAGTTGCTAGTGGGTAAAAGAAATGTATAAATAATATTAAATGTTAAATTTCGAAATAAATATTAAATATTATATTATAAAGATTATTTGCAAAAGCTTTATAATAAAATTTATAATTGCTAATTCTTATTATTTATATTATAATTGTTTTAAATATAATTTAATTCACCATTTAGAATACATTTTTTGACTTTCTTTCTTTCCTCTGTTTAGATCTTAATTATTAACAGAACACTATATATATATATATATATATATATATATATATATATATATATACAAATAAAAATGCATAAAAGTTGCGTATGTAGTTTTTCTACTTTGTTTCACTGCTTCTGATTACATCCCCTATGGAAATGCAGAGTTATGAAGAAGCCCATTATTACACACACTTGAACACATTATACTTTTCTGAGCCACTGTGATTCTGGAGTCACAAATAGCTCTTACATCATTCCTGAGTTAGGAGCTCCAGTATGCTGGAGGCCCATTGTTGGATTTGGACATCCGTGTGGATTCCACAGCGGAGAGCATAATGCGTCTATTTTGGTCTCGTCTCACCTTAGAAGGCCCTAATTCTGCTCGTGTCAGCAGGCGAGCCGAGTGTCTCTCATAGCGTGTAATTTATCTGCCGTCGGCTCTTGAGTAAACTGACCGAAGCATTTATTTCCGGTTATTTGACAGTGTTTTATGTCTTTCAGTGTTGTTTAAGAAAACAAACCACCTGCTAACCGCCAATTTGGGTGCATATATCCTTTCCCAGATAAAACGGCTCAAGCACTCAGGTTCTCCGAGTGGCAATCATACACTCAACATGCCGATGTGTAAGGCAAGGCAAACCAACACGAGCGGCTTTAGCTGTTCATCTCCACTAAACGAGAATGAGATGAGGGGGAGGAAGTCATTTTTCCCTCTGATGAATTTGGACATGAGTTTCACCCTTTGCCGCCCAGATCTTATGCAAAACGATTCTCGCTCTCTCATGTGTCTTTTTATCAGGCTATAATCACGAGTGAACTCCAGAGCACGTCTATCCTGCTGTCTCGCTCTCTTAATGCGGTTCTCCTCGAGCGGTTGCGCATCAGGATCTGGTGGGTGTGTGTTTGTGTGGGAGGAAGTGCATGCTGTGTGGGTGATATGGGATGGCTTTTCGTTTCCAGGTTGATGCTGAGGCCATCTGATTGGTGCCGAATCGACAGGTTGTTCAGGAAGGTGTCTGTTAGAAGAGTTTGTGGAGATCGAGTATGTAGTCGAAAGAGGAGAAGTGAGGTATCCCGGGGGGTCAGAGTGACTCCAGGGCTTTACCTGATCAGGAAATAGCAGCTGGAACTCACAGTAAGAGATCCCATAAGACTGTGCAGCTGTCACTGTAGAAACAAAGGTGGTTTCGACATGTGCTTCTGTCTGATGTGTTTAGTTGGAATACTATTGGCTGTATTTTGAATTCCCATATCAGATGTTGTTTTGATGTTATGATGACATAAAAAAACAACATGATATGAAGAAAACAACCATGGTGTGGTGATGATATATGATGATAATCAGATGGAATACCAGATCATGATTTATTTAAAAACAAGTCCTAAAAATGCATCTCCATATACGAAGAAAATAATATATAATATATATTATGTTTCTAGCATGTTATATGTTTGGGAACAGTTCTTTTAACCCTAACTGATGGAGTGTGCAGCTTTTCATTTCTCTAACACCCATGTAGAAAGACACGTTATGGCCATATTCCAGGATGACAAAGCCAAGATTCAAAACATTTAATTTTGTCAAGAGGTGTATCAACTTTTCCATCAAGGTCTGTTGTTGCAGTGCAAGAGGTGAGCACTCTGTAAAGTCTCCTCCAACACATCCCACAGACTTTCAGTGAATTTAAGGTCTGGAATCAGATTCTTTGACAAGTTGAGCCTGATGGATCTTGGTTTTGTCATACAGGATCATGGCCATGATCTTCTTACATGGTTGTTTAAAAAAACGCAAAGCTATACACTTCAATTAAGGTTAAAGAACAGTTCCCAAACATACAACATTCTAGGAACATAATAATCATGATCCAGTCATACACTCATACAGCGATCTTTTCCCTTTTATTCCTTTTTTTTTTTTTTTACTTGCCTTTTTTATCTTGAAATTCTAACTTATTTTGTAAATGAACTAAACGTGTGTGAAGCACACTTACCACGCCTATCAAAACAGCCATTGGTGTTTACATTTGAAATATTTCATTGCAGTTGCATTGGATATTATGGTAAATTACAGTTCTTTTTCACTGGAAAATTATAGTTATGCTCGAGCAATCAAAGTTTAACATTCATAGAATTACCATAGTAGTACAAGCAACACCCTCATATTACTGACCGTGCTGATTTTGAAAGGCTGGTTTTAAGTGGCATGGTAAATAATGGCACGGTAAATAGAGAAATACTGTCAGATTCATCGGCCTGAATATCAGTCTGCCACTAAATTGTATATATCAAAGCCTTCTGATATTACCTTCTGAAACTATTACTTTACCATGATATACCACAATGCTGTTAAAGTTCTGGAGTGAGAGTTGACCTGAAGAATTCTTCCCCCTCTAAGCTGTGATTTGTGTCAAGAAAAGTCAATTGAAGATGAACTTAAAGTATGTGAACCTGCTGAGTGGCGCTGATGCTAATTAGCTAGCCTCACTAGCACGTCTTTAGAGCGGCAGGTTTAAACTAGCCTGAACGTGAGAGAGAGGGAGGGAGGGTGAACACATTAAAAAAAAAATAGTGTGAAATGAAAGCTTCGCTTTAAACAACTGATAATGAAGAGGCGCTCGGGCCGGACGCACCCGGATCCGCTCAGTGTGAAGCAAAGGGGAAAAAAATCTATTATTGCGTCGAGCACCTAAAAGCAATCCACACTTATTAATATTTAATAAGCTTTCCTTTATCTTTTAATCAAGTGCGGTAAAAAGTGGAAGGAATGAATTAGGCAGAGAAGAAAGGAGAAATCACTTTAATGAAATGAATTGCTGCGTTGTGTCATTAGTGGGCTCTGGAGCGTGATGTTCGGAGGGCGGTGGGGGTGCAGGGGGATGAATGAATCTAGCCAAGCATATTTCAGTGCGGACCTGTTGAGAGCCTGGAGAATTTTACGTTAAGGGAGTGCACCCAAAAATGAAAATTAGGTCATCAATTACTCACCTTTATGTCGTTCCAAACCTGTATGAATTTCTTTTTTTTTTCCTTGTAACACAAGGAAAGGAAAGTTATTCAAATTGGAATGGCATGAAGGTGAGTAATTGATGAACAAATTTTTATTTTTGGGTGAACTATTCTTGTAGAATAGAGTTGGAAAGATGATATGTGGTGCTTTAGAGATGAGCTCTCTTTCTTCTCTTATTTCCTTTACTTCCCAATAGTGTTGTTGTGGTTTTTCTCTTATTCATATCAAATATTTCATCTGTGTTTCTGTCTTAAAGGGTTAGTTCACCCAAAAAATGAAAATTCTGTCATTTATTACTCACCCTCATGTAGTTCCAAACCATGAAGATCTTAATTCATCTGGAATTAACAAAAATTAAGATATTATTCATGAAATGCGTGAACTTTTTGGCCTCCGATAGACTGCAACGCAATTACCACTGTCAAGGTCCAGAAAGCTACTAAACACATCATTAAAATAGTCCACATTTTTGTGTGCAAAAGACAATATGACTTAATTCAGCAATTTCTTCTCTTCCATGTCAGGCTACTATGCTATTCATGTAGTGAACACAGTGCAGCGCTTCCGGGTTACTACATGAATAGCATTCCATGGTTTGACATTTAACCATTCAGCTGAAAAATATCCAATTTTTCAACTGAATGGTGAGATTCAACATACAGTATGTTTGTTAACATTACTACAGAGGGCCAATCATTTAAACCAAGCAGACATTGCTGCCAAATAGATTAAATGTATATTTTCAGAAATGAAAAACAGTAAAATAGATAGATAGGTGTGTGTGTGTGTGTGTGTGTGTGTGTGTGTGTGTGTGTGTGTGTGTGTATTCCCTACGTTATGGGGACCAAATGTCCCCACAGGTATAGTAATACTAGTAAATTTTGATCTTGTGGGGACATTTCTTTGGTCCCCATGAGGAAACAAGCTTATAAATCAAACAAATTTATCTTTTTTGAAAATCTAAAATAGCAGAACATTTTCTGTGATGGGTAGGTTTAGGGGTAGTGTAGGGGGACAGAATGTACAGTTTGAACATTATACAAACCATTACGCCTATGGAATGTCCCCATAAAACATGAAAACACAACGTGTGTGTGTTTTCATGATTTATGAGGACACAAATTTGTATAATGACTTGGGTATTACACTGATATTATGACATTAAACATGTTTTATGAGGACATTTCATGAGTCCTCATATTTAAAATAGCTTTTAAAACATACTAAACAATGTTTTATTAAAAATATAAAAAATGCAGAATGTTTTCTGTGATAGGTAGGTTTAGGAGAAGGGGTAGTGTAGGGGGAGATAATGTACAGTGTGTACAGTATAAAGACCATTACACCGATGTCCTCACTGTGTGTGTGTGTGTGTGTGTGTGTGTGTGTGTGTGTGTGTTTTGCCTCTGGCATTGATGAGTCAAAAGGGACCATGGTATCTGACTCAGCATGGTGTCAGTCTCTGCTCTGATTGGTCAGCAGTTAGTGTTGAATGTGAAGGTGTCGTTGGGTCACTGCCCCCTGACAGAGAGTTGACACCTGGCTGTTTACACTGTCCAATCTGACTCAACCTCCTGTTGTTCATTCTGTCACCTTTTATAATCTTCAGTTTTGTCTTCCACATTTATCCTTCTTTTTATAAAAAGCTAAAAATAATGACTACAGGTTAACCTTAGGTCGCTCTTTTTGTGTAAAAAAACATTTTCTTTATTTATGAATCATGTTTAGCTTTGAGCACATCCCACATGCGGAGGAATTGTCATCTGGGTAGCATTAAATCCCTATGGAATATACAACTCACAGAAAAGCTCCCTTTTCCCTTTGTAATAAGACCATTTGAACCGTATGTATTTTAAGAATTTAAGGCGATTTCTGCTTTGTCATGTCATCCATTAACAGTTTGATCTCATTTTGAAATCAGTTGTAAGACCTCGTCATCTGGGAAGATTTGAACAGGATTTAGGTCAAATCACTTGGGCACATAGAATCTATCATGTAGGATTTTGAGTAAATGTCACGTTGTTTCTATGCGAGTGTGTACGTTGTGAGTGTTTATCATTATCGAAGTGATTCTGAACATCGTCTTGTGTTAATTGACCCTCCGCCGGCAGTTTTTGCGAAGGGTCAATTAAACTCCATCATCCTGTTCTTTTGTTATCCCGTGACTCATCATTCATATGCCCTCTCCCTTCATATGAATCTCTGATTGGATGGCTAGTATGCATTATAAGTAGTAGGTGTGTCAGATAAGGGCAACATAAAAAATGTGCAGTGTCGGGGGTCCTTCAGGACAGGTTTGGGAAGCACTGCTTTAGACTGATTCAGTTGATTTATAGTATGAAATAAACTTGAATGAACATCAGAAGGAATGTTGTTTCAAGTGCGGAAAGATGTGAGTATACACAATTTTCAAAGTTCAAGTTCACCAAAGTTAATCTACTAACTCCCCTGACTGCTTTGTCAGACAAAATGGTGGATTCGGGGTTATGATTGGTCAGATCGCCTGTCAATCAAACTCTCAACAAAGGGTAAATTGGTGCCTTATTTCATATAACTGCAACTTTGTATGTCCAAATTATGATTTTATATCTCACAATATGACTTTTATTTCATAATTGAGACTTAATATCTCGCAGTGTGGCTTTATTTCTCACAAGTAAGTCTGAATCTGACAGTTATACTACTGTTCAAACATCTGGGATTGGTAAGATCTTTGTTTTTCTAAAGAAGTCTCTAATGCTTACCAAGGCTGTATTTATTTGATTATAAAAATAATCACTTTTGAACAATTTAATGCATCCTTGCTAAATAAAAATGGCTTCCATAAGACAACACAATAGAAAGATGTTTATGTTTATAGTGTTTGTATTATTGCATTTCATCACATTTACTTAATTTCTTTTGTGTAGCTGTAGATTCAGCAGTGCTGCAGGAAACACTGCAGGAGGGACGTGTTAACTGTTATTGATTCCTGTCAAAGTGTGTGTGGTGTGTGTTTGAGAGTTTTGTTTTATTCACGCCATCACATACAGAAACATCATTATAAAAACAGCAACAAAAATCCATAATGAGTATGTTTAGGTCATAATATGTTTCACAAAGCGGGTCATCTAAGGGTCTAAGGATGCACATCAATTGTGCACTTTGTCCAACTTTCTTTTTATTTGTACTCACAAAGTTCTAGATAAAATAAACTCTCTCTCTCTTCCTCTCCAATATCCTTTAAGTGGCAGTTGTTTCAGGTGTGATCTTGGAACTGTCATTTGTGATACTATAAAAGGATTTGATTTTGTTAAATATAGACTCCTGAAGAATTCACAGAGCCATATTTAAGACCAGAAAGAGGAAGAGACTGAGAGAACACTCAAAAGATTATCTAAAGATCCCAGTTTTCTATCTTGCGTTAAGGAATGTCGAACTGATTCAGCGGCATCATGTGCCGATCTATAAAGCAGCTCATTGTGAACAGCTGTTGTGCACTGAGGGGATAATGATGATAGCATTTGCGTACATTTATTAATAATCAAAATATGTGAATGAGTTACACATGCAAATGTGCCATTTGCAAAAGTAAAGGCAGGGGAAGAGACTGAAAGGAGGAGAGGCAAAGAAGGTCATGGAGTAAGATGGGTGAAAAACTGGAGTGTGTGGACTGATTTTAGGAGCATGAGAAGATAAATTTTGGACCAGAGAACATTAGATCTTGACCTGGAGCTGTTTAAAATGGGAGGGAGAAACGCCCATCCGTCTATCTATCCATCCATCCATAATATTGAGAAATATTATTACAATATAAATGTGAATATATGTGAATGTGAATATGTGAATATATTTTACAAAGTAATTTTTGCCTGTGATGCAAAGCTGAATTTTCAGCATCATTCCTCCAGTCTTCAGTGTCACATGATCCTGCAGAAATCAATTCTGATATGCTCATTTGCTGCTCAAGAAACATCAAACTTGAAAACAGTTGTGTACTTTTTTTTCAGGATTCCTTGATGAATAGAAAATCTGAAAGCTTTTGAAAACATTATACACTTCCGTTCAAAAGTTTGGGGTCAGTAAGAATTTTTATGTATTTATTTATTTATTTTTAAATAAATTAAATTAAAGAAATTAATACTTTTATTCAGCAAGGATGCATTAAATTGATTGATAGTAAAGACATTTATAATGTTACAAAACATTATATTTCAAATAAATGCTGTTCTTTTGAACTTTCTATTCATCAAAGAATCCTGAAATAAAATATTGTACACAAATATTTTGTAAAATTGTACACATTAACTGTTTCCTGAGCAGCAAATGTGACACTGAAGACTAGAGTAATGATGCTGAAAATCCAGCTTTGAATCACAGGAATAAATTACTTTTTAAAATATTTTCAAATAGAAAACAGTTATTTTAAATTGTAATAATATTTCAAAATATTACTGTTTTTAATGTATTTTTAATTAAATAAATGCAGCCTTGGTGAGCAGACGAAAACTTATTTTAAAAACAATAAAAATCTTACCGATCGCAAATTTTTGAACGGAAGAGTATATATATATATATATATATATATACACATATATATGTTTCCCAAGTTCAGATGGATTGAAACTTAAATGTGCTCACGGTCCTTTCCAGGCGGATCAGATAGTTTAGCATATGCTGAAGCACACGTTTTGAAAACCTGCCAAGCTGGTGTTGGAATCGCATTATTCTCATCTTCTCCTCCTATTTTGCTGCTGTCACCGGCGTAGCCTCTCCAAACACTTGGGGGTCATGCCCATCACATCACTCGCCGTCTGCGGAATATAGTCTAGTGCGCTGAGAGGAGGTGTGCCAATGCATGCCACATCAGATTGTTCGTGTATCATATTCAGAACAGCAAGGCTAAACTTACTGGATCTGACAGCGCAGACATTCACGGATGTGTCAAACAATGCATTTTCTCCTTTGCTGGTTTGCGCTTTGACAATTTCTTTCTCCTTGACATTTCTCTAACCCCCTACCATAGACAGAAGAAGTCCTGATGTGAACACATGAAAATATGTTGTCAATCTTACACGGGGAAGTGTGAAAGAGAGATTGTGAGTGTTTCTTATTATTATGTGTCTATATCCACACGTGTGGTAGAACAACTTTGTGTTGTTGGTTTTTGATCAGTCATTCGTCATAGTTTGGTGCAGTATTTTTCATTCTGAGTGAAACATATCGCACTGCTAGAGGCTCAGACACCTTCAGGCTGCTGTTGACCGACCTTCTGCCAAAAACAGCACCCTGTCCCACAAGGCCTGGCGTGACAAATTGAGGGCCCCTGAGGACGACTAAACTACTTTCTCAGGAGTGACACTTTAGGTGACTGGACTCAAAAAGAACCTAAACACAGAATTAATAAACAACAAAATATGGTTTACGCTGGAAGGGTTCAGTACTGCAGCCACATTTAGGTTGTTCTTTGTCAAATTCATGTGTGAAGCAGGACTAGATCTTATGATGTGTTGGAAGCCATAAATTTGTTTTTGTCATACAGTATGGTAGCATGTTTGGTTGTACATTTGGTCTGGCTTCAAATAAAATCAAGTCATACTCAGTTATTGCTAAAGGGTTAGTTCACCCAAAAATGAAATGTCATTAATTCCTCACCCTCATGTCATTCCACATCCATAAGACATTTGTTCATCTTCAGAACACTAATTAAGATATTTTTGATGAAATCCAATGGCTCAGCAAGGCCTCTATTGCCAGGAAGATGATTAACACTTTTACATGCCCAGAAGGCACTAAATCATGTTTCATGTGAGTACAGTGGTTCAATCTTAATATTATGAAGCAACAATAATACCTGTTGTGCGCCAAAAAAACTAAATAACAGCTTTTCAACAATGTGTGATGGCTGATTTCAAAACACTACTTCAAAGCTTTACGAATCTTTTGTTTTGAATCAGTGGTTCGGATCGTGTGTCAAACTGCTGAAATCACATGAACTATTGAATCTGATTCAAATCAAAAGATTCGTAAAGCTTCGAAGCAGTGTTCAGTGTTCATCTTGATTCAGGACCTGAGTCTGCACAGTAGTGAGCATCTAGTGGCCACGCGCTATCAAGGCCACGCCTACTGAACAGAATTGTTTAGTAGTCAACATTGTGAAATAAACAATTATAGAAATGTAGAAATTAAAGTTAAAGCTCCAATCTCCACCCAAAAATCCAGGAAAAATACTTTGCTCAGTGAAGCTGTCAATCATGATGTAACACCCTCTTTTTTTTGGCATCAAATAAGTTTGGTTACTTAAAATAACAGAAACCATCTTTGGAAAAGAAAAGTAATTTAATTGTTTAGTTTGACTCACGTCCCATTAAATTACATGGAGAGGTTGAGGTTTATGACCTATACTGGGACCAAACCAGCTGGGGGCAATCGAGAGGCTTTGGCTTCACATTGTGCGGCACGCTTGCAAAATACAGATAAACAAAACAAGATAATGACTAAAACTTGGCTTGACTAAGAACATACACTTGAACATAAACCTGCACATGACACATAAAACAAGGAGTCCAATCAGAAGATGGCACATGAGACCAGGAAGTCGCATGACAAGAAACCAAGAACAAAACTTCAAAATGAAACACAAACATGAAACAAAACACAAAACTAAAAGTGCCATTATTACATAAATAATACTATAACACTGTACAGTTTTTTTTTTTTGTTTAGATGTTATGTTTCACTTTTAAATATGTCACATTACAGAAGGAAAATAGGTTGCAAAATCTGTTCACCTTGTTCAGCATACATTCATAAAATGCCTTAAAACAATCTTACCCTCAGCGTTACCCTCTCAGACACTTCCCATTCTAAATCTGTCAGGCGTTAAGAGTTCCTGACGTCACTTACAGGGCAGACATAAGGAGAGAGAGAGGTGGTATATTTAGGGCGACTTGGGAAAGACGAAGAGAAAGAGATGCAGGCAAAATTTCACAGAGAGAAAAGCCCCCCAGAGGTCTTCTGTCAGTCTTTGCATTCGTACCCTAAGCTCTCAAACACATTATTTATTCAAAGTCCCACAATTCACCAGGGAGCAGAGGAAGAAAAGCAAAGGTGTTCTGTGGAATAAAGCGCTACACTTTTTGAACACTAACTTTCACAAGACACCTTGTTTCACACCTGTGTGTATTTCAACTCGCTCACATACTATTCCCTCACGTTACAGAACGAGGTGCAGGAGCTGAGAAATGGATGTGAAGAAACGCTGTATTTTGCATTTCTTGAAATAAATAGAAGTGCTTACAAGGAGCAAAACAATAGTATTTACATAAGCTTTGATTCTGTGTAAGTAAATTGCATCAGAGTGCCGTTATTTTTTCATCATCACATGCAAAACGTGTCTTGATTTCTTTCAGCTCTGCACGAGATTCAACACGAAACTTAGTGTAAAGGTATATCTTTGAGCAAATTGGTTGAATAAATGACTCATTGACTCTTTTATAAACATGGTCATTTGTTTAATTCCTGAATCAGTGCTTTTGAACAAATCAGTTGAGTGAGCGACTCAGTGGCTCACTCACATAGACAATGGCTGCATCAGAAATCGCATACTTGCCTACTATATAGTAGGTGAAAAACGATATGTGACTAAAGTATGTCGAATTCACAGTACTTATAAAAGAGTTGGCAAAAAGGACTGGATGACCAACTACTTCAGGCCTTCGTTTTTTTACATGTACACTAGCGTATGCGCAAAGTCGAAGTATACCTCACTTGACTCGTACACGTACACGTGCGTTCGACGCATCCACAGTTTAGAGCATTATTTCGCCACGAGTTGCAACCCATGTAAATATATTTGTATTCTTTCATGCAAGAGTTGTACAAATGAGGGTACTTTCTAACTATTCAGGCCTCCATTGTCACTGTAGCTTGCATGCGTTCCGGTCTGTTCTGTTTATGCTGGTTTTCTTCGACTCCCTTGTGAATCGATGCCCCCAGGACACGGTTGCCACCTTGTGGATGATAACTTGGTGAATTTAGTACGTCCGGATTACATTCATACTAGACACATTTCTACTATATAGAACATTCATTTTGTGCGCTCAAAAAATAAGTACTTATTCAAAAAATGTACCTACTCTAAAGAGTTTGTGACTTCGAATGCCACTTTAGTTCCTGAATGAATCGTTTTTGAATGAATTGGTTGAGTGAATGATTCATCGAATCATACAACAATCACATGCAGACAGAATTGCAGTTCTGTCTGTAAAAATGTCAATGATTAGTTTTTGTTAGATTTTGAATGATGTAAGTTCAATCATTGCTGATCAATTAGACATTTTTTGGCTTTGGAGATAGATCTATATGCCAACCGCCTTTGCTAGATGAAAGGAGGAGAAATGTGTGAATGAATGATGAGGAAAGGAGGAGGCGGTCAATATTAGTGTGTTTAGAACTTTTTAAATCAGACTTTTTTTCGCACTAATGGAAAAAAAAGAGCTGCCGGGGAGAGGGACAGAAAGAAACAGTGATCCAGAGAAAGGACTTTGTAATTAATTTATGTGGCTGTAATGGAAAGAATGTTACGTTCTGAGAGGTAAAATCTCCTATAAAAGTTTTTAGATCACATTTACACAGCATTAAATGGAAAAGTAATAGAAATGGAGAGAGGTAGAAAAAGACAAAGTCAAAAAGCCATAAAGACAATGATATATAGCAACAAAAAGACAAAGATAAAAGAGAAAGGATTTATTAATTTATGACTGCTGGGTCTGAGACTTAATTTGGCCTTCCAGATTTTTTTTCCCCCTATCTGCCTCATATGGCCTGGTCTGACTCATTTCCATGTTTGCATAACAGAGCGCATGCCTGTGTGGCTATAATCAGCCTTCACTTTAGAAACGGTCACTCAGACATTCAGTAGATCTCCTATGGTGTTTTAAATACACCTATTCCACTTATTTCTACAAAAATACACTACATTCTGTTGTTTAACCACTCCTTCCTTTATTCTACAGTAAGACCCCAGCCCCCACATTAAACAACAGAACGGTAGCATTAGGCCATCTTGAAGCCATTCCGCCAGGAAATGGTATAATTTGGGCATCTGGTTCCTATTGAGTCTTGGGCTGCATTCTTTTCCTGTAATGCCGTAATAAAGGGCTTCTGGGGCCAAGAGCAGCCGTCATACTCTGGCCAGAGCTCGCTGCTCACTCCTCCTGGGAGTTCGCCATGTTGGACCAAAGTCTGGCTTTGCCTTCATTGAGTCTTGATTTAAAGCGGTCATGAACTGCATTATTGTTTAATAATATTTTATAATGTTTCCTGAGGTGCATTTATAAAGTCAGTATGAAGTTTACATCAAAAATTGTCATAATTTAGAAATGAAAGGCCATTGTCTAACCCTGATTTTAGCTTCTGATTTGAATGCTGTGAGACTTAAATACGTGTTGCTATAGTTAGCTAACATCTTGCATGTGAAATAAGCATTGTTGAACTTTCTCGAAATCTTTTACTATGTTTTTACTACTACAACTGTTGAGATTAACTAGTGGTGATAAGTGTTGTTTATAGCATTACATTTAGTTCTATTCCCCTTGCATGTACGGTTGCAGTGATGAGCATTGTAGCCGGTGACGGACATGTCTGTTGAGCGCATGAATGCAGTGGTCTCGACATTGAAACGCTTTCAAGAATGCTTTCGAATGAACTAACAGTGCAAAAGCGCAGTAAATGAGAGATTCACTGTGCAGTGTAGACAGCGTCATTAATTATAAACAGGAGTTTTGGTGAAAGTCCAGACTGATAAACTCGAGCTGTGTGATTGACAGGGAAGGTTCTTTGATGGCTTCCTGTATATTATTTAATCACAATTTAAATAACAGATTATTTTCACGCTAATAAGAGAAACACAGATACCGTTTAGTCACTGGCTTGATTTACTGACACATAAATGATTTAGAGACAAAGAACGAATTATTACACATCAGAAATTACAGATTAGGCATTCATTCATTTTTGAGGTGACCTTGTGTGTTTTGAAAGGCGCCATTAAATAAAATGCACTATTATTATTATTATTATTATTATTATTATTAAGAAAATTAACACAGTTACTTACATGTTGTGGCATTACTGTCACTTCCATATCTTACAGTAAAAATGTGTTTGCACAGTCTGCGCTGAAATTGCGACTGATTTACCAAAAAATCCACAGTGGAACAAACAAATAATGCTCTACTGAGACATTCACATAGTTGAAAATAAGTAAGGACTTTCATAGTATAGGATCCTTTGGAAGGTAATGTATTTTTAGTCTATCTATCTATCTATCTGTCTATCTATCTATCTATCTATCTATCTATCTATCTATCTATCTCTAACGCACCAGTGGGCGGGGCTAAAGACGCAATGATGTAGAAGTAGGCGTTGATCTGATTCTGCAGAGGTGGCTTTTCATCGCAATTTTGAGTTCTCAAAGTTACAGGAAGTTTTTATAGTGCACTCTTACATGAAGAGGTCAACGAAATTCATGACCCCTGTTTGCTTACCATATTTACTTTCTTTCTTTCTTTCTTTCTTTTTTTCAATTACAAGTAACATCACTTTGTGAGAAAAAAGTAGCAATTCTGAGATATAAAGTAGCATTTTTGACATAAAGTCCCATTGTGATATATAGAGACCCATTTTCAATAGATAAAGCTACAATTATGCTAAATAAAGTCAGTCACAATATGTCTGAGAAAAAACACTTCCATCATGGATAATATAATTTGTACTGAGAAATAGTACAAAATTTAAAAAAAATGCAAAATGGTCTCAGTCTTCTGGACGCCACTGTGTGTCAGATTATAGAAGTTAAATGAGTAGCAAGCAGCATTTCACACTGACCAATGAAAAGCAACAAACAGTCCATCTCAACCAAGTGTTACAGATGTTGATCACGGGTCTGTTTGAGTTGGACTAGACGATAAAAAACTGATTGTAAGCGCAACGTAAGTACATTTGGATATTTTGGCAGGTTTTCACATCCAGTCATGGATTTTGCATGTAAAACAGACTTGAGTAGTGTAAAATAACTACCACATGGAAGCCATTTGGGGGAAATGCTGGCGGTTTCCTTTAATGAATGCAGAGGATGGCAGAGATTCAGAACTGTGCGATGGAGGGGTGGCGATAACCCTCGCTCTCTCTGCCCCACTGCAATGTCACTGAGAAATCAATAAAGCCTGTTTGTCCGTTAATTAATCTGCAGTCTGCATGGGCGCACTGTGTTATGTGTTCTAATCAGCAGAGTCTGCATTTTTTCCAATGCGCTCCACCTCTTTTCCCAGTTCAATAAAGGATAATACGGTGGCAATGTGTATGTTAATCCAGTGAGAGCTTATTTACAAAAAGGACAAATAAGCGGTATTTATAAACCCAATGCTATGATGTCACTGATCCCCATTGAAACAGAAGGACTGGAGAGTGGAAGCCAAAAAAACAATAGCATTATCACAGTGGGATTACAGCAATAGGATTGGGATGAGATGAGAAGGACATTAGGTGATGTGACTGTGTATGTGTGCGTGTGTGTGTGTGTGTGTGTGTGAGCAACAGACAGCATACTGGGGATGCAAATGAAAAAATTGAAGTATTCTGGTTCTAAATCAACTTAATATTTTTGGTTTACTTTTGGTTAACAATTCGGGGTAAGACTTTATTTTAGTCTCATTGTTACATATGTTACATAGTTATTATTTAATAACTATACATTTTGCATAATTACATGCAACTAACCTTAAACCAACCCAAACCCTAATCCTAACCCTATAATAAGTACATGTAGTTACTTAATATTACTCAGTACTTAAATGTATAATTACAGTGTAACAAAGACACCTTAAAATAAAGTGTTACCCAATTCTGTTAGTAATTTTGAGGCACCCAATAATTGCTCCTAAATGTATAATAAACAAAAACACAATAATAATACAAATTAGATAAAATAATTCCTTTATTTTGTATTGTTTTTTTTTTAATATTTTATTTTATTCTTTTTTTTAATGATTTTGAACTGAGAACTTGAATTGGACAAACTGTTAAATGGAAAAATATGGCAGTTTATTATTGTTGTTATTATTATTATTTATTATTTTTTGTTCTGCCTCTTAAGAGTTTGTTTATGAGTTAGAACTCAATGAACTGTTAAATGAAAATAATAATAATTTATTTTTCATTTATCAATTCATTAAGTTCTTACTCATAAGAGTTGCGTAATCACTATTTCACTGTTTATTTATTTGTTTATTTATTTATTACTGAGCAGAACTAGATAGATTGAAAGACAGAACTTGCTGCTGCTGCTGTTGCTTGCATGTGTGTGGGTCATCACAGGTTGATCATGGCCCCTCAGTGTCAGATTAAAGCTGTAATCTGCCCCATCGCAGGTGACCTACTTCAACTCGGTGGGCCTTGAGAGTGTGGGATTATCGTGTAATCTCATCACCCTCAAGTGGGCTGAAAAGAGACATCATGCGGTCAAGTCCACTTATGGAACATAGAAAGCTGACTCTTCATTCCTTATCCTGACCCTGTTTTGCTAATGTATCTCAAGGACGATGCTTGGGAACTGTTCGTTGTTGTAGTTCAATGACACTTAACAGCATAGTTCACCCAAAAATTAAAAATTCTGTCATCATTTGCTCGCCCCAGTGGTGAGGCCAGACATTTTAACGTGGGCGGACCTGCCTACGCTCAAATTACAGCATTTTAAAATTAAAAAAATAATATTAGATAAATGTGATTTATTGTCAGCCAACAATTTCATGAAAACAACAAAATCCATTCATAGATAAAATAACAAATGAACGGAGTAAGAACAATTAACAAAAATAAATAATCCTTGGCAAATTAATGATCCCTTAGAGCGTTAAAGTGTTAGTTCACCCAAAATTGAAAATTCTGTCATTAATTACTCGCCCTCATGTCGTTCCAAACCCATAAGACTTTTATTCATATTCAAAACACTGATGAAAATCTGAGCGCTTTCTTGCCCTCCGTTGACAGCCTACGCAACTGTTTAGAACATGTTTTTGCAGCACTGAGCAATGTAGCCTATCACAGACATGTCTGTTGATTTCATGAACACAATGGCCAATCAGATGCGTTTAAGGGTAGAATTCACACATCACTCAAAGCGAAAGTTTTTGTACAGTGCTAAGGTCTGCATGCTTGCAAATCCTCTCATTATGTAAATAAGAGATTCAGTGTAGACAGTTTCATTGATTATAAAGATGAATGAAAGCTTTTTAGTGATTATGAGGGAGCACTCTTTATGTGCTTTCTAGTTGATATACTTTAGAATTTGAGTAAACCTTTCTTTTTCATGCTTGACCAGTACCACATATATGCTGCAAAGTGTTGAGAGTGACATCCCCTAAATTGATGTATTTAAGCGATTATTATTGTCATGCATGCATGAT
Source organism: Zacco platypus (assembly GCA_038088235.1). Lineage (NCBI taxonomy): Eukaryota > Metazoa > Chordata > Actinopteri > Cypriniformes > Xenocyprididae > Zacco > Zacco platypus. The sequence goes on along the minus strand of CM076068.1, from coordinate 23,702,827 downwards.
TTCTTTTTCTCATTTCCCGGGTGGACCAGCTATCAATCTGAGTGCGCCAGTGCCACACTGGTTCTTATGTAGCTTCGCCACTGACTCCTCCTTATATTGCTACCTACCTATATAACTTTCTTTCTTCTGTGAAACACAGTATAAAATATCTTTGTCCATGCAATAAAAGTCAATGGGGTCCAATGTTGCTTGAGCTCCAGCATTTGCCAGAATAGCTTTTTTTGTGTTCCAGAGAAGAAAGAAAAAAAAACATACTGGTTTGGAACAACGTGAGTGTGTGTAAATAATGACAGGATTTCCATTTTTAGATGAACTGTGTTTAAAATGAATATAAATGATGGACTAATGTTGAAGTTGACAGAGTGGCAGCAAAGAAAAAAGGCTTCTTGAAAATGTATGACATTGCATTTGCTGAAAAAATGTTTTGTCATTGAATCCTGCAAAAGTAATTTTAAAAGCTTCTTATAGTTCAGTACTATAACAACTGCACAATACTGTGTCTTCTATTATGTTTTTTTCTTCATATTTGATACAGAGATGGTGCAGACCAACTCAGCTTTTCCATGCATAAAATTATGAATTCATTAAAATTCATAAATATTTACCTCACTCCCTCCCTATTTCTTAAGGCACACTAGTTTTCTAATTGTAAAATGCTTGATGAGAATGGCAAAAGTGTTCTTCACCTTCAGCTATAATCAAACTCAACAAAAAGAAGTACATGTAGGTTTGCTGAGCTTTGCACTGAAGGAAAGAGAGAAAAACAAAATCAATCCTGGTTTATTAATATGAATAAATATTTTTGAGTTCTGTTATCTGTGTATTTTGGAATAATATAATAAAATAAAATACCACAAATTTATTTATTTATTAAGAAAGAACGAAAGTCTGGTTCACCTTTAAAGTGAGAAAACCGAGCCCAATATCTGTTCATTTTCTGTTTTTAATACATTGCTCTCAACAGTCCAAAATGAGTGGAATTAATTTGTCATAATGTCAAATATTTGATGAAGTCAATACATGTGGAATAATGTACACATGGCCTGGGAATTGAGAGCTGAAAATGTTTCCTGTCATGTGGAAAGGCAGCAATTAACAGGGGATTTCATCCCTTGTAAGCTATAATTGAGTTCAGGATGAGAAATGCAGGAGACATTTCAAATCCATCCTGGCCTACAGCCTCAATCTTGAGTGTGAGTGTGAGTGTGTGCACTTAAGCAGGACAGATCCCAAGGGAGCCGTTTTTTGGTTTGTGTTGTTTTGTCGCCGAGCCGCGCGTCTCAGAACATGTTAAATGTTGACATGTGTTAAATGTGTCTCTTAAAAACAGACAGTGACTGATACAGGGTTTTGTACTTTGTTTGACACAGAGCTGCTTTTAAAAGTGTGAAGCCAGCTGTCATATCAGTGATGTGATGTGATGTTTACGTTCAGTTTCAGTCTTGTGTTTCTTTTTCTGGCTGATGTGTCTCCGTTATTTCATGTTACCTCAGAATAAGGAAGCCTTGAAGCTACTGTGGTGAGAGAAGTCTTCCAGATCATGCTCTTGCTCTTGACCTTAAAGTTTCTTCTTTGATCAAAATGGTTGTAAACAGGTTGCAGTTACTTGGCACCTTTCCTCCAAAGGAAAACAGATTTAAAGGGATAGTTTAGATCTAAAACAGATTTAAAGGGATAGTTCGCCCAATTATGAATTACTCACCCTTGTGTCATTGGAAACCTATGGAAGGTTGGCTCCGCCACTAAATAAATAAATAATTGTGACTATTTTTCTCACAACTGCGAGTTTGCATCTCTTAAATCTGACTTTTTTTCTCAGCATTGCGGGATTTAATTGCAAGTTATAAAGTCGGAATTGATAGATAGTCACAATACTGAGAGAAAAAAAATCTGTTTTTTTTTCTCTCAATTGGACATTATAACACGCAATTACAAGGTTATATCTTACAATTCTGACTTGTGTTATAAACTTATGAAACTTATACAGATGCTTCGGATAAAAGCGTCTTCAAAATTCATAAACATAATGTAAATACATAAAATAGTTGAATCATGAGCTATATTCAAAGACTTCTTAATATGATAGCTTTGAGTGATGAACAGGCTGAAATTTAAGTTGTTATTTACAGATACCTCAAGACTGCTGTGAGTAAATCTGAAGTTGAAGTTGAATTTGAGAACCAGATCACTCATTGAAATGATCCGGTATTAATTTTTGAAAAGATCCAAAAGACAAATCATTTTATAATTCCCAGGCTGGCTATGAACACACACCAAGGAAGATATGGCTTTATTTTTTATTTTTTCCTCCCTGAGGTAAAGCGTGACTATTATTCTATTATCTGTTGTCGTTGTGCTCTGAGACTCCATATCTTGAAAGCGTTAGTGGGGTGGATGGGTGCATAGTTAATTAGAGTAAGATTAACACAACAGCGCTCAGAAGTGATCTGTTTGATTGAAACCTCTTCGAGATGTGTGTTAACAACATGTCTGATATGCTCTTTCAAAGTTGTTTAAGGTTGTCCAAGTGCTCCACGTCGACAAAGATTTGAACGCTTATTTTCCCTTGAGATTTTCCATCTTTCAATTCACTCTGCGCTTCTTCTTCTTTAAAATTGCACACCTTTTCGAAAAATCTCAAGAAATACCTAAAGTTGTTTCCCATGTTTTTACTTATTTATCTTTTGTTGTACTCGTCTCTGCTTTACTCTTATTGTTGGAGAAGTGAGTGGTGGATTGAAATAGTAACCTTAGAAACGGCGGGTCATTGTCAATCACTCATTTACCAGACGAAAGCCTCTTTCCCTTCTCACATTTTCTATTTACCTCCTGTATTCTTCCCTCAGTGGAGTAAATTACTGTGCCAGGACAATAAAATGTGTTAAACTGCCTCCTTTCTCTAAATGTCAGCATTCAGAGTGCTAAAATACTCACTGTCCCTCTCTGGAAATATAGTTCAACCTGAAGGCCTTGCAGACATTGAGTAATTTGAGGACTTAGGCTGAGGAAGTTTGTTATAATGGCATCTTGAGAAACAGATCAACATACATGCAGTTATAGAGTGAACATGGTGGAAGTTATTTTTATTTTTATTTTTTTTCTCATTTGACAAGGATTGTTTTAAAGGGTTAGTTCACTCAAAAATGAAAATTACCCCATAGTTTACTCACCCTCAAGCCATCCTTGGTATATATGACTTTCTTCTTTCAGCCAAACACAATCAGAGTTATATTAAAAATATCCTGGCTCATCCAAACTTTATAATTGTATTGATTGGAGGATGAGTTTTTGAAGTCCAAAAAAGTACATCCATCGATCATAACACGTGATCCACATGGTTCCTGTGGGTTAATGGAGGCCTTCTGAAGCCAATCGATGCGTTTGTGTAAGAGAAATATCCTTATTTAAAACTTTATTAAGTAAAATAATGAGCTTCCAGTGCGATTTCCATACGCATTTGACGTACATCCAAAAAACATTAACTTCCGCAACGTAGTACACAATGGCATGACCTACTACACGTTATAACGTAGGTGTAATGAATCCGCTCCGTCATTTTTCACCCACTTGCCACCAGAGGTCACCCTTCTACATCATGGACTCTGTTACACGAACTTCATTTCCCACAAGCCCCTCACCCAGTCACTGATCACCCTAGCCAGTTGTAGCACATTACCTTGATCTAATTACATTCACCTCTCACCACTATAAAAGCACTACTCACACACATCCACACAGCGAAGTATTGTTAATCCCAGTATTGCAATTATGAGCGTTATATCCTTGTCTAGTCTGCCTGTTTCCTGATCCTGCCTGTATTCCTGTTTTGTTGTTTATCTGCCTGCCTTTTGACCATTTGCCTGGATTATCACTACGAGCCTGCCTGTTCTTTGCCACTTCTGTTTGCTGTTGAGTTGACCATTGCCTGTCTGACCACGTCTTTGAATAAAGCTCTTGGATCTCATCCGCTGACTCCTTGTTACAGAGTGACTCCTTGTTACAGTAGGACATAGCGTAGTATGTCATGGCGTAGCGTAATACGTCATGCCATTGTGTTCTACTTCACGGAACGCTTTTTATACGCATGTCAAATGCGTATGGCTGTCGCACCGGAAGCTTGTTATTTTAATTTATAAAGTTTTAAATAAGGATATTTGTCTTTCATAAATGCATTGATTTGCTTCAGAAGGCCTTTATTAACATGGATTGCGTTTTATGATCGATAGATGCACTTTTTTGGACTTCAAAAACTCATCATGCAATCGCTCACGTTATAAATCACTCACATTATAAATTTCTCGCATTATCACATTATAGCTTGGAAGAGCCAGAATAGTTTTGATATAACTGATTGTGTTTGGCTGAAAGAAGAAAGTCATATACACCTAATGGCTTGAGAGTGAGTAAATTGTGGGATAATTTTCATTTTTGGGTGAACTATCCCGTTAAGGCTAATTTAATGGAATTTTTCTGTTTTAAAACTGACAAAAATCTCTTCAGGAAAGGTGAAACTGATGCCCAAATAGCTTTTGAGTCTGGAAAAAAAAAAGAGTTTTAAGATGCCAAAAACGGGTAAGCAAGGCAGGTTAATGCGAATTGCCAAAAAGTGCCACCTTGGCAAGTGTGTAGTCATTATGGCTTCGTTTCCTGGCAAGAACGAGAGTATTTCTTTTTAGAATTGTGCCTTGGGGTTGATCGCAGCTCTGATCCTGGAGGCCAGTTTGGCTGGTTTTCGTTCTCACCACTTAGGAAGGGTATTCAAGTAATTCACATCTAAAGAGGCTTTATAATCTCTGATCATTAGCAGTGACCGTTAAGTCAGAAGCTTGAAGATTCCTATCTGAATTCAGCGTGTAACTTGCATCAATACACCTACACTAATGTTCACTACTGTGGTTTGGGGGACAGATTTTAAAATAACTGTTTTGTATTTTAATATACAGTATTTTCATATTGACATGGCACTGAGGGATGGTTAAACCCGAAAACGTTTTGCTGCATTTCTGCACTTTTTTGCACTTTGACGTTTATCTATTTTTTTATCATTTGGATCTAGGCACCTAAAGACATTTTGAATGAATGTTTGGCGCTACGACCTTCTCTGTTTGTCAATATACATTATTTTAAAATGTAATTTATTCCTGTCATGGCAAAGCTGAATTTTCAGCATCATTACTCCAGTCTTCAGTGTCACATGATCCTCCTGAAATCATTCTAATATGCTGATTTGCTGCTCAAGAAACATTTACTATTATTATCAATGTTGAAAACAGTCGTGCTGCTTAATATTTTTGTATGAAACGTGATACATTTTTTTCAGGATAATTTGATGAATAGAACAATAAAATAACAGCCGTAATTTGAATCTTAATTTGAATAAAAATCTTCTGTACCAATCTAAATGTCTTTACTGTCACTTTCAATTAATTTCATGCATCCTTGTTGAATTAAAGTATTAATTTATCGGTAACACTTTACAATAAGCTCTCATTTGTAAACGTTAGCTAATGTATTAACTAACATAAACAATACATATGTTACAGTATTTACTAATCTTTGTTAATGTTAGTAAAAAAAAAATATTGTTGTTCATTATTTGTTCATGTTAGCTCGCAGTGCATTAACTAATGTTAACAAATACAACTTTTGATTTTAATAATGGATTAGTAAATGTTGAAATTAACATTAAAGGGTTAGTTTACCCAAAAACGAAAATTCTGTCATTAATTCCTCACCCTCATGTCGTTCTACACCCGTAAGACCGTTGTTCATTTTTGGAACACAAATTAAGATATTTTTGATGAAATTTGATGGCTCAGTTGGGCTGACATTGACAGCAAGACAATTTACCCTTTCCGATGCCCAGAAAGCTTGTAAAGACATTTAAAACAGTTCATGTGAGTACAGCGGTTAAACCTTAATGTTGTGTGACGAGAATACTTTTTGTGTGCCAAAAAAACAAAATAATAACTTTATTCAACAATATCTAGTCATGGGCGACTTCAAAACACTGCTTTATGAATCTTTTGCTTCGCATTAGTGGTCCAAAAAAGTCATTGCCAAAGTCACGTGAAATTTTGAAATGTTTCGAAACACTTATGATGTAACGAAGCCTCGTTTACTTTAATCACTTGACTTTGGCAGTTTGATACACACTCCGAACCACTGATTCGAAACAAAAGATTTGTAAAGCTTCTTTGAGTACGGGTTCAACTTCTTGTGTCCAATGTAGTTCACATGCAATTCATAAATTGTAAATTGTCTTTACATCTCACCTTACTGAAGAAATGTCATCTCTGCTTCAAAAAGGCTGAAACCTGTAGAGAAATAACTTTTTATCTCTTCCAAATGAAGCTGTGTGGTGTCCCACCTCTTACCTCTCTGTGTTTTGAAGAAAGAGAGCTTAATGTGTAATCAATTCCCATAGAAATGGACTTTCTCACACAGGTAATTAAAAGCCAATAGAAAAGCACTGTCCATGCATAACATCTGAAGGGCAGATTAACAGCCAAATAGATCAGGCCCGGGCACGTCCGTCCACCCATTCTGACTTCGGAATGGATTAACGACCCCCTGCTCCCCAATAAAGATGCATGCTCATTGATTCACATTGCCAAGTGTCAATTTGTGCCTTGACTGAATGAGTCTTTGCGCAATTATCCAAGACATGCTGCATAAGGTATGGTTTAATTTCTGTTTGCTGAGGCTGAAATCCATTAAGTCATCATTTACATCTGGACAAAGACTAGCCTAGGAAAAAGCTCGCCGATAGGGTCCTTTTCAGTCCCCCGTTCGAAATGTGGTTTTGTCGTTTTTAAGTATGTGAAAAAGAATCTTTTTTTGTCTGGAAATGGTACATCCGTAGCTCAAGAGAATCATTTCAGACGAATTATTCGAACCCTTCCCTGGATATTTCTCCCACAGGAATATGATTAATGTGCTTTTGTGATTAAAGCTGAATATCCTTCACCAGGTTGTGATAGTTTTGATTTATTCCTATTTCTTTTCCAATTTCTCATGTCATCTCTCTCTCAATATACAGTACATGGCTGAAAGTATGCAGACACCCTGCTAATTAACTGGTTCGTTTGGTCCTCTTAATTCCAGTAAAGATAAATCTTAAGACTATAGCATACAATGTCATTATACAGTATTCCGTGCGTCCAATTTTGTGGAAATCATTTGGAAAGGACCTTTTCTACCCTGTGCACATAGCGAGGTCAATCTTGAAATGGTTTAATGAGTCTGGTATGGATGAACTTCACGGATCTGCCCACACCTGAACCTCTTTTGAACACCTTAAGGATGAACTTGAACGCCCAATCAATGCCGCCACATTCATGCTGGAAAGCCTTCCGAAAAGAACGGGAGCTGTATAGGACCAACTCTCTTTTAATGTCAATAATTTTGAAATTAAATGCTGAGCAAGAATATATAGGTGCTGCATCTGTTTTTTAGACCATATAGTGTAGTATGTCATGTCTTCAAGAAAAGATTTGTATTGCTGTAAGTGTTGTGTTAGTTTATAAAGATACATTAGGAATCAAATCAATCTGAAATGACAGAACTACAGGCATGTTAAATTGTTCTGTCCTTGGCATCATATTTACGGTTACCTTTCTCTCATTAGCTTCAACGATTACAGGCCACATTACACGCTCATTAACTCCAACCCATAAAAGATTCATATATTTTTTAATGAGGACATTTGTGGTTGTGTTGTATTGGCGTCATGCTGTTGCTCCAGCGGATGGCAAACAACACTGAAGTTTTCATTTTTCAGCCTTTTCTTTTGACTCCATGTCTTTCGGTTCAAGAATACAGTGTAATTTTTTTGTGTGTGTTTTTTTTCACCGTTGAATACAGTAAGCAGGGCTTAATCCTTATTTAATGCCAGCAGAAATCTGGTAAAGTGAGAGCTAGCTACAGCGCTAATCTGAGTAGGCAAATATATAATCCTTTCTTTTGTTTTGTCATTCTCCTTATTTTATAACTCTGCTGCATTTTCATATCAAGCTGTGTTTTACCTTTGTATTGTTCTTAGTCCAGTGGACTTCCTGTAGACATCTTTGCTGTAATTCCTTAATTAAAAAAGTTTCTCCCTTGGAGAAAAGAACTGCCTTAATTAACCCAGACTAAGTGGCTGAAATAAGTTTGGCATGACCTTCCCAGCATCACTTTGAGCGCTGAAATGCACTGTGTGCTTTATGAGGCGTCCAGCCTACAGTCTGTTCACTGACCCGCTGGTGCTCTGAAATGCACCACACACTTGTGAACATCACAAGGCCCAATCAGATGGATGATTAATAAATCAAATTTTAAAGGTGCTACAAGCGATTTTAAACAAACACACGCCTCCCTTCATTGCTCCGCCCCCAAAATGCACAAACATGCAATGCAAGAGCGGATGTCTCGATATCATAGCAGAAGCGAAGCAAAATAAATCTAAAGAGAAGATGGAGAACGAACAACTAGGAAGAACAAACAATGTACATGAGTTTATACAAGTAATAGTTTGTTTGAAGTCGCCAGCCGCCAGCACACATTGAAAACCACATCATGAGTGGACACACCCCCCTACTGCTGATTGGCTACAAGTTTGTTGTGGTGCTCGGTCCCATCCACTTTCAACAACGTTTGTCAGAAATCGCTTACTGCACCTTTCAAAGCGCATGCACACTTTAAATGAAAAACATTTAACACATACGCTTGTTACATTTTAAATGATTACATAATATTTGTAAAATGTGTATAAATATGTCTACAAATAAATGTATTTTACTGTAGTAGTTATTTGAAAAATAATATCCAACTCAAATCTCTTATGTTCACCAAGGCACCATGAATTTGATCAAATATATAGTAAAAACTAATATTTTCTGCAACACTAGTTGGTTATTAGCATACATATTACTAGAATATTGGCTATTTCTGCATGACCTTATTCTGCATTCTTAATCCTACCCAGTACCTAAACTTAACAACTACCATATTTTAAAATGTAATTTATTCCTGTGATGACAAAACTGAATTTCCAGCATCATTACTCCAGTCTTCAGTGTCACGTGATCCTTCAAAAATCATTCTAATATGCTGATTTGGTGGTAGAATTAGTGCTTGTATTATTATTTATTTATTTTAGAAAACTGTAATACATTGTTTTTTTCAGGATTCTTTGATAAAAACCATGTTCAAAAGAAAAGCATTTATTTGAAATATTTTTTTGTAAAATTATAAATGTCTTTACTGCCACTTTTATCAATTTAATGCATCCATTCCTAATATGAATTAATTTATTTAAATTGGTCAGACTATGCTGATAATCCACAATGTTGGTCTACATGTATATATGCACATATTGATCCTGGCCTTTTAAGCATGTTTCTTTGTTGAATAACTGAGCAATGATCGAGTAATAAGCATAGAGCAATTCTGGATACCCACCAAAAAAAAAAAAAAAAAGAAAAGATTGATTCCCATCCAAAGTCCCAAGTGGATCTGACAATAGATCTGCCTGGAATGATCTTTTGATGTGTGTAATCAGAGGGGCTGCTGCTTTTTCATGGTGAAAAACTGGATGATGCCATTTGATAGTTAGACTGTTGTGGTTGACACTGGCACAGACTGTTACTGAAGTTTCTCTTGTAACCTGGAGCGCCTCTTTCTGTAGTTATAGCAAACTAACAGAGAATCCTTCAAATAGCTGTCAATTGTGAGCTTTCCAACCAGTGCTGAGCCGAGCAGTGTATTAAGAATGTATCAGAGAGAAAATGCTGTGGAGAGAGAGATAGATACTGTTTTTTTTTTTTTTTACATTTATCTTTATATTGAACGCAATGTCCATTTCATATGTACATTGGTCTGGCTTGTTTGGCTGTTTGTATCTCGTCCCCTCAGGCTTGCATTATCAGAAATGTTGTCCACATCTGTTCACAGACAGTGTAAAAACTGCAAGGCTATATCACGAGGTCCGACTGTGCCATTTATCATTCCTCTTGCCTTGAGCGAAACTTTGCTGTAGGATAATGAAATGTCTGGTGTTGTGTTGGAGGTGGACAAGCATCTGGTGTCATTGTTAAATGTTATTTTTATGTTTCTTTTCTTTTCTAACACACTATTTGCCCTAGCGATTTGTCTCCTCAGATTAGCCGCATATCAGTTTTTGAATGTGCATCCGTGTGTCTGTGTACCGCGGTCGGATATTTAATGAAACCGGTGAAAAAACAGCTATCAGAGAGAGTTATTTGAGCCGGGAGTCTTGGCAGCCAAAGGGTGCTATCTCGAGGACATCTCCTTGATCTATGAAGGAGAGAGGCGATCAGGAAAGGCGATTTTCAATGGATTTGGAAAAGCCTGAGCAGTGCATCACACTATCCGAAAGCAGCCACATTAGTAAAACGGTGACTGCGGGGAGACATCCAGACCCCGGGCGTACAAAGGGGCTGTAGATCAGATTCCACAATGCAGATGAATAGGGACTGACATTGGGAAAAAATTTAATTAAACGCTGGCTTTTTCAGAGCAAAATTAATCACAGATAGCTCGCTTTGACACAAGTCAAAATGAATGGCGTTGATGCCTTTGAAACAGATGCGGTTAATATTTTCACTGCCGCCCTTAAGCAGGAGTTGCCTATTAGGATTTCTGTGTGGTGTAATGATGTGTGTGGGCTTTGATTTCAGGAAAAAAATCATGTCAAGTGTTGTATTGAAACTTTGGAGGAGCACAGATACTGAAATGTTCTAATGTGGTTTTTTTCTCTCTTTCTTTTCTCTTGCTCTTCAATGACGGTTCATCTGATGACCGAATCAAGGTATGAAACTTTAAATATCTCATATAATTAGCATTGGTCATATAACTTTTTTTTTTCAACAGCATTTGCGGTTTTGCATATATGCATGTTATATGTAAAGTGTTTTCATTATTGATCAGCTACAATATTTTATTCTGTAGATTACATGAGTCACATTTCTTTTCGGGATTTTGCAGTAGATAGAGGAAACAAACATATTTGCAGGTTTTGTATATACATATACATATACACACATATATACACATACATACATATATACACACACACACACAAACACACACACACAGTAATTAATAATAGTAATTTTAATAAATATAATATCACTCAATAGTAGCGATAGTTTGGGACCAAATGTTGGTCTGTGGTTACTCATAAAATAACTAGAAAAAAAAATATTCAATTATAATCAATAAGTGCTAAAAAAAATGTAGAAAATGTAACTTATTTTATTATTTATATATTTATTTATATATAGAGGTAAATTGCATCAGTTTTGACTTTAATGTCAACTTTAATCAAATAAATTATATATATATATATATATATATATATATATATATACACACACACACACTTTAAACTTGAATTTACAGATTTTTATCCAATTATATATATATATATATATATATATATATATATATATATATATATATATATATATATATATATATATATATATATATATATATATATATATATATATATATATATAATTGGATAAAAATCTGTAAATTCAAGTCACCAATAACAAGTCGCCAATATTTTTTTGCAGAGGGAAAAAAACATTAATGATGACAAACATTAAAAATGACCCTCAATGGAGAAAGATGCAAACAGACTCCTTTGAAATAACTCATATGTGAATTAAATCATATTGGCTGACATGACTTTGGAGGGTGGAATTTTTTGTTTTAGAGAGGTCATGCGGTTTAGGTAAGCAATCTGGCTGAAATCCCTCACAGCACCTTTAACACTTTAAAGTCATTCTTGCACGTCTATATCAGTGCATGTAAATGTCAGTCAGCCAACATATACCGCTGATTTAGCTGGAAGTCTACCGCAGTAGTGCACTTGAGTCACAGTTCCCATGCCAGAACTCCCAGTGCTGTCAGAACACCTCTTCCTCCACGCTGCAAGTGTGCATTCTGTTTGTCAGGCTGAAAGGTAGATCCATTACAAATGGCAGACAGCCTCTCTTCTCCTCTCCTGCTGCGCGGCGCACGAATGGCTGCAGATGCTGACAAGCATCATGTTCGACCTATCAAAGCGCTCGCTGACAGCTCTGACACACCCTTCACCGCTTGCAGCGGTCCCGTCTCCCATGTCGCACCCCCGTGCAGCGTTCCCTCCCCGAATCTACAGGTGTATGCGGTTGTAGTTTAAAAGGCCCGCAGAGCTTCGAATGCGGTTTTCATTTGTTTCAGGTTTTTTGTGTTTTCTGGTTATGCCGAAGGTAATGTTGTCTGATTTTGTGCAACGTTTGATCTCCGTCGCTGCTCTAATGACTCCAGCAGCGAAACGCAACGTCGACAAGAAAACTCTGAAGCATATTTAATGTGAAAGGACGAAAAAATGAGGACAGAAACATAACGAAAGCTGAAATATGAGAACTCGTCTCTGTGCATTTGCTCGGCCTTTCTGTCTGCCGTATCCATTTGAGCACAGACAACAAAAGCCTGTCGAATTGGTATACAAACTTGCTGGCATTATGGAGCATTATTGTTTGGGCTTTGACAGATGTTATACCATCAAATGAGGCTGTTTTTAGTATTTTTTGTTGTTGTTGTTCTGTCGAGTATCTCATTCTGATCAAATGCGATTACACTGGTCGTGACACATATGGTTGTACTGGGCCCTGTTCTGTTGGTCTTAATAAGGAGGGTGTAATCCCCATTTCATCTGTTCGTCGCTAATGGGGCAAATGGGGGTCGGCTCGGGATTTGCCTGCCTCTTCATCTGATGTAATGCATCTGCAATAAACCCGACCGCTGACAGTGGCTACCACCAAACGCGAGAACTGGATGAATTTAGCAGGCCAGACAGATAGACAGACAGACTGGAAATGACATCTGACAAGACAAGAAAGTGAGACTTTGTTTGTGGTGCTTTATGTGTAGTTTGTAAGTTTCTTTCATCTCTTTGCACCCACTATCAAACCCAAAAGAAGGAAAAGAACACAAGGAGGATGAAAAGAAAGGACTTGAGATTAAAGGGGAGGAAAATAACAACAGTATGTGGATTACAGCAGATTTGTGTGAGGAACGCAGGATAGCCCGTCTCATCCTTTTATCGGCTTGACTGAGATTGCATGTCATCTTAAGGAGAGAGAGGGCGAGTGATCGAGAGAGCATGAGGAAGAGAAGGAGAGAGAGAGGGAAGAGAAGTGAAATGAAGAGTGAAAATAAGAAGTCTGTTTGTTCGCCGTGAAGATAAACTTTTCTTCAGGCATCTCTACTCAGAGAAACTAACAAAATACGTCGAGGTCATCCCATGTGAAAAGAAAAGGAATTATATTATAAAGTTTTTAGGAACTTTTGCATTGTTACTTTCATTACTTTCATGTTTCACTTCAGAATTCAAATTTCCTGATAATTTAGTCGTCCCCATGTCATCAAAGATGTTTGTCTTTCAGTCTTCGAAATGAAATTGAGTTTTTTGGGGAAAACATTCCAGGATTTTTCTCCTTATAATGGACTTCAGCAGGGTACAACAGGTTGAAGGTCCAAATTGCAGCTTCAAAGGGCTCTACACAATCCCAGCTGAGGAATAAGGGTCTTGTCTAGCGAAACGATTGGTCATTCTTTAAAAAATATATATATACTTTTTAACCACAGATGCTCATCTCTGCGATGCGCCACGCATTACATAATCCCGTTGGAAAGGTCACGCGTGACGTAGGCGGAAGTACCGATCCAGCGTCTGCAAAGCAAACGTGCAGAGACTACAAATAAGATAAAACAACAATGCCGGATGATTTTGAAGTTGGAGGAGAAAATGAGTTGGAGTTTTTCGCCCTACTTCCGCCTGCGTCATGTGTAACCTTTTCAACGTGATTACGTAATGCATGACGCAATTTTGGTTAAAAAGTATATTTATTTATTTATTTAGAAAATAACCCATTGTTTGGCTAGACAAGACTCTTATTCGTCAGCTGGGATTGTGTAGAGCCCTTTGAAGCTGCAATTTGCACCTTCAACCCGTTGTACCCTGTTGAAGTCCACTATATGGAGAAAAATGGTGGAATGTTTTACTCAAAAACCTTAATTTCTTTTCAACTGAAGAAAGAAAGACGCAAACATCTTGGATGACATGGGGCTGAGTAAATGATCAGGAAATTTTAATTTTGAAGTGAACTAATCCTTTAAGTAAATGTTCCTATCAAATTCTCATTATTTAATAATGTTTATTATCCTCATTATATATTGACTGCAGTAATGAAAACATGGTGGATGTTCTTAGTTGTAATGAAAATGCTGATAGTGACACACATGCATGTATCCCTCACAAGTTTTAGAGTGAAAGCACTCTTCCCTCTTCCATTCATATAACAAAGATTATTGGAGTATGTTTTAGAAGAAAATGCAATTATACTTCAAAATTTCACATTTAATTCAATGTGTTTTTTGCCATTTCTTTGCAATTATTTGTGACATTTCCTAGCAATTTCTGACTGAAAATAGTTTCAATGCAAATCATACACCAAAACTTTTTCCTCACTGCTTTTTAATTTCCAAATCTCCTCCGGTCCACTCTTGGTAATGAGCTCATGGCATCAGCGCCTACGATCTCACTGAGCTTTGAGTTCTCTGAGGGACTTCACGGGTGGTCAGACTCCCCTGACAGTGGCAACCGAAAGCTAGATAACCGCTCTTATAAGTTTGATTCTATGGGCACACTCTTAAAAGACCTGTGTGGTTCTGCAAAGATAAAACTAATAACTAAAAATTAATCATTATTCATGAAGTTAAAGGTGCAGTATGTAATATTGACAGCTAGCCATTGAAATGGGTACTGCAGTCCAAATTCAAAATATTGTGAATAGTAGTAGAGAGTTGTTTCCCACACCCCGTCCTCCTCAGACTCGATGCTCAAATGGGTTGCCAGATTGAGGACACTCAACAGGAACAAACTCAGTTGACAATGTAAGGCGAGGAGACTTGATGTTGATGAGTTGATTTATCCACGCTTTAATATGCTTGTATGTTTATATAGATTTTTTAGATGGATGCAGAGGCTTTTTAGCTCTGATAGAATCTAGAATCTTTGTTTGCTGGCTTCCGTTGCTACAATACCGCCAAAATAAGCAGTGGGTAAATTGCAACAAAAACAGATATTCCGACATGGAACACACATTTTAAAGTAGAATAACTAGCTGTTGTATTGTTTTTCAGAGAAACGAGTATATGAGCATAGCATGATTCCTAAATATATGTAAACTTGTATGGTATTTTTATGCTTTAGAACAGGCAAAAAATTACAAACGGCACCTTTAAAGCACTTTCAAACCTCATTTGTGGGATTCTATTGGCTGATTTATTGTTGGCCACGCGAAACATGCTCAGTGTTTACAGTGGGACTCCAGAGTAGATGCTATACGATACAGCAAGATCAAGAAAAGTGTCACCAATTATTCTCTCTTCGCTTTGTCATTATTTGTGTGTCTTTGGAAGCTTCTGGGTCCATTCTCAGTCAGTCCAGGGCCTCGCTGCCAGCCCTGCAGGCCCGTGCCAACAATATAAACATTTTAGTGACAAGGACGGTCGACTGTTTACTGACGAAGCAAAAGTGTTACTGGCACCGGCCGCTGTGTGTGTCTCTGTGTGTGTGTTAGAAGCTGAATGGTGAAACGAGCCCCTAGTGTGTAGGCACTTCTGAAGCAGCCCCCTGCAGATCCTGGGCTGCAAGAAATCAATCAAAGTTTCACCTTTTTAGTAGAGACCCAGTTTTGTAATGTACTTAAAGTCAACATGAAATGCCATTTGCAACCTATTTTACTTCTGTAACATGACATATTTTTGGGTGAAACAGGATATCCAACAATGTAGCACAGGACATTATTGATCGAGAAAAGAGGGCATTCCATTGTAGAATGGAGTTGGACCTGAATCCAAGCTTGCTAAAACAAACCTTAGCTATTGAGCAATTGGTTAACATTGGGAAATATACTCAGAGAGAGTCAGAAATATACATATATTCAGAGAACTAGGACAGTTTTGTTAATCAATCAATCAATCTGTCTATCTATCTATCTATCATTTGTGATATCTATCTATATTTATCATTCTATCGTTCTATGTATCTTTATCCATTGATTGTTCGTTCTATCGTTTGTTCGTTCTTTCTATCATTCTATCATTCTGTCTGTTGGTTGTTCTAGCTATCTCTGTTGTTTTTTCCATCCATCCATCCATCCATCCATCCATCCATAGTAGCTAGTTTGAGACCAAATGTTGATTTGTTGTTACTCATAAAAACTAGAAAAATATTTATTTTTTAAAATATTTTTTACAGTCAACATTCATAATCTGTAAGTATTTGTAAAAATGTAGAAAATGTTAATAAATGAAATTATTTATTAATGGTCAAGTTAATTTCATCCGTCTTGACTTTGTTGACTTTAATGGCAGGTCATTCCTTGAAACCTTAATGTGGTGATATTGATAAAAGACAGTTAATAGGTCCTGTCTTCCTGTCTGTCTCTCTCTTACATTTTCTTACTCACGTCAAATAGATTGATTCCAGAATCACTTCTTTTCACCCATGTCTTTAAAAGCGACGTAATGGAGAACAAAAGCAGGGTTGCCTGCATCCTACGCAGGTTAGATTCATGCAACAAGACAGTCAATTAAGCCGGTCCAGTGAATTCATTAAGCGGGTCAACACTCTGCTAGCATGTTTCGGTGGCATTGAGAAGCAGGAAAAGCTATTATCTGACAATATGTTGAAGATAGAGCCAACAAAAGAGAATAGAGGATGCTTCCCTGGCATTGTGGTGTTCCCTTAGGACTCATGTAACTCAAATCACATTTATGTCTATGCACACAAATCAATCGCAGCAGGAAGCACATGTTTGGCATGTGCAGACAAACGCATGCACACCCACAATACTAGTTTTCTTTCCCATGGTGCCATTCTGCCACAGCAGGAGGAGCAAGATTCGATCATGTCTACCTGCTGCTTCCAAAACCCCTGAGTGGCAGCGCTCCAAACATCCCAGCGTTCTGGATCAGTCATGCCCTCGGCAGTTGTCCTTGCACCATGTCCCCCCCATCTATGTGCCAGCCTAATACACACTGCCCTGTAGGGACTAGCTGCCACATGCATTGGAAAGAGTGCCAGGCATGCGGTCAGACTAAAAGTCCTGGCATGGCCCTCATAAACAGGCCCCCTGTGTGTTGGCATGACCCGTTGTGCCAGACCATCTCTACCACCTGGCTTGCCGTCTGTGGCTTTTGTCTGACAAAAGCAGTCTGACAGGCATGGAGCAATGCTTCCCCTCTAACATATCCTTATCTGAAGTTACTTTCTGTTAGTAAACAGGACATCCTATTTGTCCCACCAAGTACTCCAATCTTGTATCTACTCTGGGCAAGAGATGATCATGTTATCCATAATTATAAGCAGGGATTGGCATTAACACCCACCAAATGCGGGTGGATTTCAGAAGTGGAGTGTAATGGAGTCATGCCTCTCAGTACTAAACTGAGTTCTTTTTCGTTGCTTACTGCACTTAAAACGGTCATAAACACACAAATGAATGTCACTATGCCGGTCTTGGCGAGTATTCAGGTAAACACAGTTTTGTTTTTAGTGAACGTAAACAGTTGAGAAAGAAAACGAATGTGTAACAGTATAATAGATCTGTGCGTCAGGGCTTAAAGTGACTTCAGCCTAATATGCATGCTGCCAAATTCTGTATAAATTCTGCCAAATGGTATCAATGTCAAAATGGTGGCCAGTGAAAATGTTGAGTGGATAGTAACTTTGATAAACCAGTGTCTGGTGAGCAAAAAAGTTAATGTGAAGCCCTGATTATAAATGCAGCAAAAGATGCGTGTTCATTTTAACTTAATTAAAGGGTGTAAAGCAGCAATTCTTGAATTTTTGTCACAACTTAATTTCATTACATTAAATCGATTTAAAGTTGTTAAAAATCCTCAGTCCAGAAAAAGATCTATGGAGTCTCAATTTATATATATATATAAATTGAGACTCCATAGATCTTTTTCTGGACTGAGGATTTTTAGTTTCCAGCATGCAGTTTTTGTTATGTTGGAGTTTTTGTGGTTATTATTGTGCTGAAGAGCTGTGGATAGCTACAAAAACATGCTTTTTATGGAAAGTAATTAATAAAGTGACATTAAATACATAAAGTATATTTAATTATTGCAGCTTTGCATTTTCTGAGTTTGCATTTCAATGTTTTTATTCATTTTGAGGAATACTGAATCTGTTTTTGCTAGTGAGATGAGTTAATGCCTACTCACATTTAGTCTAGAACTACAATAACCATCAGGTTTACAAACACCTCTGCACTTACTCACAATTTCCCTCAACACAGGGACAGGAGAGCTGTCAGTGAATAAATGGGAAAACGAAGTAACATGTGCTACTTTTTTGAAAATGTTGCTCAGAGTTTGTTGTTATTTTAAAAGTAACGTGTTACATTACTAAATACTTGTAAAAATAAAGTAATCTGATTACATTACCTATGTTACTTGTAATGCATTACCCCCAACACTGATAATACATATAAAAGAAGGAAAACTGTTTTGTGTGTGAATGGCAAATGTGGCACCTAGAAAAGGCAATTTTACTGCAATTTAACATGTTTCATGTGTGAAAATGCCTCATGTTTATCCCTGGATGTTGCAACCACACTTTCAGACAAAGCTGCTTGTTTCAAGTGTCATGTTGTCCAGGTTCAGAAGAAATCAGAATAAGAATCTTTTTCTCAGATGTACAGATTGTATTGATTCCTGTTGCATTTTGCAGTGCTGATGAGGAGCCTGACAGTAAACAGGAACAAGAGTGTGAAAAAGAGATGGAGTGAAAGAGGAAAAACATAGAGAGAAACAGAACGTGCTTATAGCATGTATTGATGTACCCGTTGAAAAGACTTCTTTCCAGCCCCTGAGTTTTTCTTGGTTCCCGGCTGACGCAAGGCAAAACTACAGCTCTAACAGTGAATCGATTGGTCCAGATTATTTCTCACTTCCAGTGCAGAGGTGGGCAAAATGTCAGCAGGATGCAAGAAAACAGAGTGCAGTGTTTGAAGAGGGACCTCACCTATTTACTCTGTGGGGTTAGACTTGTCAGCAGCTCTCCTTTTATACTTCGAGATCGGCCTTTCTCTCCCCTAATCAATGCTCATTTGGCCGTTGTGTATCCAAATGCCATCTTAAATCGAATAATTGCTTTTTGCCCTTTTCATTCAGGGCTGTTTGCCTGTGGTCACCAAGGCTTCAATAGGCAATAAAAGCAACCGTGGTTTCGCAAAGAGGCAGACCACGAGTTTCTGTTTCTTTACAACTCTCTGGGAGTTTTGGGGAAGATCGGTGCCGTAGGAAGCAAACAAATGGAGAGGTAATGACAAACTCATGCAATTAGTTTTTCATGCAGCTCTTAAATCAAAGATCCAATTATTTCACTTTGTCATGACACATAGTCCCCTGCCTCAGCACCTGATTAGGTTCACCTCAGGATCTGGAGATAAACCAACACAGGGGCCCGTACAGAACCACGCATGCTGCGAAAACATGTGAGGAATGAATTACCTAAACTGTTAGTGGCTAAGAAATGGATTATTTCTTCCTCTGAAAATAATAACAGATAGTAGTAATGGAGTCTAACTAATCAGGTTGCGTGATGTATCCTTTTTGTTTGATTTTTCTTTCCAAGACATGCTTTTCTCTGAAGCTTCTGAGTGTGTGAAAAATTCCATTCTATTTCTATTTCCCAGAGGTGAGGATTCACCCTGATCTCTTGAACACGTTTGACTCCTTTTTTTATTATTATTATTTTTTATTGTTAATCATTTTCATGGCAAAAAAGCTGCAAGGGTTTTCTAACAGGGGTCTGCAGGGCTGGCTTAGGGGTTTCTGGAAAAATTGAGAGAGGAAGAAAAAAGGTTTTTAGGGTTGTTAACATTTTAACTTTAGGTTTTGATTAAATGCTGAATTTGTAACACATTTGGTGTTTGATATTTTACATACTTTATGAAGGCTGGTTGAAAATTGTGATATTGATCTCAATTGTTTTGTTCTATTCACAGTCACAATGTCCTTATTTAGTTAAAACTATTGAGAATCATTTTTGGTAAAAAAAAAATAAATAAATTCAATAGAAATATTAGATGAAAAACGTTTTAAAAAATAGAAAATTAGAAATGTTGCCTTGACTGAAACTGAATTAAAATGACTAAAACTAAACTAAAAATAAATTTAAAGCTAAATAGATAAAAAGTAAAAAATACAGAATTACAAAACCTAAAAAAATTCAAATGAAAACTAAAAATTTAAAATAAAAGACAATTCAAAATATTAAAAAAATATTTATTTACTTGAGGATTATGCATCTAACATTACTGTAATAGTGGGTAGAAAAAAATATATGCTTTCAGCTTAACAATATATTCAGTGACAATATATAGTATAAAACTGTATAAATTATTCATGGTATTATGTAGACATTATATTTCAGGATGAGGGGCATCATATTTTGTTGTCCTTGGCATCAAAACAAACAGTACAACAGTCAAAACAAGCAGATGTTCCCTCATTCTTTCTCTTTCTGCCATGTTCATGGAGTCCAAGTGGACTTGACAGTCGGGCCAGGTGATAAAGTCAATTAAAAATGTTTGAATCGTCCTCATGGTGAGCAGAATTTACTGTACGATAAGAGCCCTGCAGGTCTGAACGGATAACATGCTCGTGTCTCTGAAGACAATCCATCTGGTTATTGCTTACTGAGTGGCATCCAAGCTGGCATGGCTGTTCTTTGGCTCTGGCTCCAAAGGGGACACTGTACAGTGTTTGTGTAGGGTTGTAAAAACATCCTCACGGTCTCACAGCCAGGCCGTCACTTGGTGTTGATAATAAAAATCTGCATTAAAGCCTCTTCTAATCTCGGATTTTGCACTGAACCCTTTGTGCCCCATCGCACCTGTTCTCGGAATCAGGCAGGCGTGTGGATGGAGGGGGTTCGTAGCATTTGAAACCCCCCGATTGACCCCCCCACTGCAACACCTGCTCCCTCCAGACAAAGCTGTACCTCAGCCAATCTCCTTGCCAAGTCTCCCAGCCTCGTGAACCACAGGACCTCATGCGTGGCTGGCGTGCCACAAGCATGGCATCTGAATTCTCCATGCATTCCAGGATGGGATTATTCACAGAGGGCCGGCCAGTCTAGAATGGCACATGACATGACAGCTGGGTATGGCCTCGGGTCCAATGGGTTTCCGTTTCTAGCGCCACAGCACCCCATGTGAGAAGTGTGGGAAGGCTGAAGTGTCGTCATCGACTTTGATATTTTATAGATGTGAGGACAGCTTGTGTGGATTCGTTTGGGGAGAAAGCATGCTTGGAGTTTGGTTTGGGATGAAACCGAGCAGCTGGTTTTGGCATTTAAAACTTTGAACTACTTTAATTGAGCCTGTGGGTTCAGACTTCAGTCTGTTTTGAAATCGTCATGAAATTGACGACCAAAATGTTTCTTGATGAAGCTTTGTTTTTTCATCGTTAACTAGACAAAAATACATCAACATGTCGACTGAGCGATTTTAATTTAAACATACTGATGAAAAATAACACTGCAAGATATTAATAAAACTGTACTAATGTTTTTAGAAAAATGTAGAAAGAATGGTTTCGAATAAAGCAATGCTAATGGGTTTATCTTTAAAATATGTATTATTAATATATTGAGAATATATTAATTTCAGATATATAAATACAAAGTATTAAAAATATACGTTTTGTTCAGTTTTGCATCGGTGGGGATTTTTTTTGTGACTTTCCGCAAAGATTACATCGTTATACCAGTAGATGGCGATAAGTTCACAGTATTCATTAAAGAATAGGCCAAAAATTACCTGGATGACCTAATTTTTTCGGAGAGATTCTGAAGTGTATATACGATGGACACTTTACCATCCCATGATGCCACAGGAGAGGATTTGTGAATGGCAGTGAAGTGATGTAACCGCTGCTGGTAGATCACGTGATAAGGTCCAGATTATATTCATATTAAACACATTCATACTATACAGAACATACTTTTTTACCGGCTGTGAAGTAATTACTTATTCAAAAGGGTTAGTTTCATTGAATCATGCACTGATTCATTCAGTGACACCACTGACGAAGAAAAAAGCACCACAGTAACTGGCAACATTGTGTCTAAAATGTAAGTTACTCAGTATTAATTTCTTGTTAATTTAACTGTTGTACAAAACCAATATCACAATCCATAACTTAAACGTTCATTGTGAATACACTGTTGCCGTAACAGTGTGATTCACGCAATGCAATATCCTATAAAATCTCAAAATGTGAAACATAATAAATAAATGGAAAAATAAATAAATTAATAATTCTAAATGTCTGAAAATTTGTTTAAACCTTGGTCTGTTTCTCATTGCCTGAAGACTCTTCTAAGAGCTGTGATGAAACTTGCTGGACTATCTCTCCCCTGCAGGCCTCGGCACTGCTTAATCGTTTTTCCCCGCCAAGCCCTGTGTCATCTTTCCCAAAAGGGAAGGAGAAAGAGAGGCAATAGGGAGCCAGAGGAGAGTAGGACATTTACTAAGTTGGATGCACACTTTAATGTAGAGTAATGTGGAAGCACTGGGCAATTTGATGTTGGTTGCTGTAAACATTCCCATTCAGAAATGTTCTGGAAATTGATGAAGTAGCCTGCTTTTGTTTTGCGAATTTGAATTGAGAGCAAGACTTTCATTCTTGTGTCTTCTGGGATATAAATCAGTCCCCATTAATTTGTCTTAGGAGGTTTTTTTTTTTTCCTTCAAGACGTTTCTCAGTGATTTGATGCAAAATGGGAAAGTTGTGAAACTAAGTAACATCTAATTATTATATTTTATGCAGTAAAAAATTACTAGTCAAAATGTCATTTATTGTGATAATACCTTCAGGCAGAGGTTTTTGAGTGCAACTCTGCTTTCACAGATGAGCAATCTTGTAGAAAAGCTAACGAGGGTGAGATCTCCAAATTAGCATGTAGGCCGAGGCTGAGAGCCTAATGTTAGTCGCCACAGTATTTCTGTGTATAGCTATTACAGCCATCTGGGGTTTTTTTTCTTTTTTTTTTGTTAAGATGTTCAAAGATCGGTGAATCACACTAATCTTTTAAAGAGACAACATGCACCACAAGATACTCTTTAGTCTCTTGTATAAGGCATGAGAGAATTGTGTACCCAATACTGTTCATCTTTATCATAGATGAGTCTGTTTGGAGTATGTGGGTCACATGATTTGGTTCAAATTTCCTTTGCTCGTTTTGTCAGTTTGACGTAGAACCATGGGGCTGGACACACCCCCTCGGTAGAAATTACATTCCGTGGACCCCCTTGATAGAAATCACTACACAAAATGATGGGTGGGGTGGTAGGTGTTTTATAAATCAGATGAGATGAGGGGGTCCCCATCAGTGGAAATTAGGGACCTAGGGCCAGGGCGTTTAAGCCCCCTGTACACCGTCCTCCTTCTTAATCTATGTATTGTATTTATGTTTTTAGAGCCAACCCTGATCAAACACCTGAAAAGTCTCACCGAAGACTTCAGGATTTCTTAGAAAATTATTTATTTTATCATACGTGACATTATGTGCTTGCAGGACAGTGGGTCTCAAGGGCTAGAAGGCTGAAGATGAGACAGTTCAGCATTGGATTGATACAAGAAATTTGTATGCCTCACTTTTAGGACACTATACATGCAGCATATTTTGCCTATTACATTTTTTTTCATCAAGTAAATCCTAGAAATATTGATGCTTTTTTTTATACCCTAATAGTTGTATCCTGGGAGATACAACTCATAAAATCCCAAATGTATCAAATATATTAAAAATTCCTTTGGATATGTTTTTACTTCAGTCCAGATGATGAAAAAGTGACATAAAATGTTTTTTTTTGCTGATCATTTTCCATTTTAGGGTTAAAATATCCAATTAGATAAAGCTTAAGTTATGGTGAGGTTAGCTTGCAGCTTAGACTTGCATGAATTCCCATGAAAGAAATATTCAGAAAGTAAAGCAGGCTGCTCTACATTGGTTCAAACTAGTCTAGTCACTGCAAAAATGATTTTCTTTTCCAGCACAAATATCTAAACATTCTTAAATTAAGGTACATTTACAAGAGAAGCAACATTACATAAGATATTATGCCCTTTTAGAAAGTCTTGGTTTTGTTTTTTGGGTCTTCTAGAATGTTCAAAAAACACGTTATTTTTCACATATTTTTACATTGTTGCAGCACCTCTCTTCCCTCTGTGAGTAATGCTCTGTTTACTTCCTGTCTCTGTGCTGAAAGCTCAATCTGCTCTGAACGGTCATCTGGACCAGTGCGTTGTGATTGGTCAACTGCTTCGAGCGTGTTTGAGAAATGTCATGCCCCTTAAAAAATCATGTTTCAACACACTACTAATACATGTCAACCAGGCCTCACCTCCTTGCCTTGGGCGGGAATTATTAAAATAAGGAATGTGTTCGTTCCTCAAAGAAAACTCAAGACTATTATGGAGATGTTTCAGGGAGTTCAGAAACAGCGCTAACTTTCATGCTCAAACAGCAACGTTAAACACTAAAGAAAGTTGAAAATGTATGAAAACATTATAGGTCTCCTTTAAGTCTTGAGTTTATAGTTAAAACAAGGGGGAAATCTGGCAGTAGGAAAAGAAAATATAATCTCATTTTTGTCCCTTTGAATTAAGTTTATTTTTCTAACCCATATGTATTTATTTCTGGTTTTCAGACAACAA
This sequence comes from Zacco platypus, assembly GCA_038088235.1. Lineage (NCBI taxonomy): Eukaryota > Metazoa > Chordata > Actinopteri > Cypriniformes > Xenocyprididae > Zacco > Zacco platypus. The sequence continues at coordinate 23,678,020 of CM076068.1, read as the reverse complement.
GAATTAATATAATATACTTTGTTTTTCTTCCCTCAGGTAAATGAATCTTGATTTAAAAATGTTTAGATATTTGTAGAGGAAAACAAGACACAAATGCCAAGTAACTAAATATGTTTTGAAGTGTAGTGCTTGTTTGGTTCGGATCTCATTGGTTTAATTGGCTTGTATGTTTCCTGATTCTCAAGGCAGTGATCTCATTTAATGTAAAGTTGAAGATAAATTAAAACAGCATGTCATCTCGTGTGCCAATCACTCCAGTTTTTCCGCCTGTATTATTCACTCCAACTAATTTCAAATGTCACAGTGGGACGCAACACTGAGCCCTTCCCAGTAGACCCCCGCACATTCTGATTTGGGAACAGGGGCGGGATGAATGGCTAATATGTGGAGAGCAAGACTGCTTTTATCTCCTTTGATTCAGACTTTTCTTTAATTCCTCCATGTATTTAATCTGCTATTTGCTGGGCTCCACCGAGCAGCGTTGAGGTGAGTCAGAGACTAATAAAGGTCTGGCATGGAGTCTGCCTGATGGAACATCCCTCTCATCTTGTTCCATCTGAGGAGCCTTTTATTTGTTTTGATCAGGAGCTTCCGGGCTTTTCCCCTCTGAAGCTTCCAAAATGTGTTTTTTTGTAGAACTCTGACAAAATGTGTATTGTTTCGCCTGCTTCTTTGAAATATCTCTCATTATTATGACAGGAAAAACAGGAATCTGCTTGGACAGAAATTTTTGTTTATCAAAGAAGAAATCGAGCAAGGATCTGTGTTCTGCCTTGTGGTTCATTCTTGCTAGTTGTGCTGGTAATCATATTAACGGTTAAGAATTTCAATAAGCTCTTAACCATTAATAGTAACTTTGCCGTGTATTTCATTTTACATCTTTGAGAACGTTATGAAAAGTGTGATTAATTTCTGTGGATGATTTTTTTTTTTTTTTTACATTTATGTAGGATAATTTGGCTAATATTATAGGATAAAATTTTTTGTAGGATAATTTGTTTTTACTGTTTAAGTACATTTTTGTGGTTAGTAAGATTTTTTGGAAACACTTTACAAGGTTCATTAGTTAACTACATTTGTTAACATGAACTAATAATGAACTGCACTTATACAGTGTTTTTTAATCTTAATGTTAAATGTTAATTTCAACATTATTAAAATCTTGTTAACATTAGTTAATGCACTGTGAACTAACATGAAAGAACATTTGTATTTTCATTAACTAACGTTAACAAAGATTAGTAAATACAGTAACAAATGTATTGCTCATGGTTAGTTCATGTTAGTTAATACATTAATTAATGTTTACTAATGAACCTTATTGTAAAGTGTTACTGATTTTTTTTAAGCAATTATAACACTTTTTAGGGCACATTAAATTAATCAAATGTGACAGTAAAGACATTTATAATGTTTCAAATAAACACTTCTTCATTCTAATAAAAAAGTGTCACGATTTCCGCAAAAAAATATATATGTATTAATCAGCACAACTATAGTCAACATGGATCCTAAGAAATATTTCTTGAGCATCAAATCTGCATATTAGAATGATTTCTGGATCATGTGACACTGAAGACTGGAGTAATCATGCTGAAAATGTAGCTTTGCCATCACTGGAATAAATTATCTTTTCAAATAAATTTGAATAAAAACAATTTATTTTAAATTGTAATAATGTTTCATAATATTAATGTAACATCATATTTTGATCAAATATGTGCAACCTTGGTGAGTTTAAGAGATATGCTTGAAAAACATTTAAAGTTGGTGCCAATAGCCTTGTGGGCGGCACCGACATACAGTATAGCTTTTCCCAATCTTGTCCCCCTCTCTCTCCATTACGACAGGATAGACAGGAAGCGAAGTTGAAGCCAAAATGATCTTACCAACCCCAACCACCCACAATACCCTAACCTCTCGCCAGTGCCGATGAGTTTTACACAAGTAACACTGCTCACATGTAAGACATGTATATATAGTTTATCAGAATATGAGAAGGCTAAAAGTAGTGTTAGAAGGGAGGTGAAGTAAGCCGAGGAATATCTAAATAAAATGTGAATTATATTACTATTCTACCTGGTAAACTGGCAGAAAACATGGGTTGCTTTTAGAGTATTTTGTAGTCTGAGAAAGAAGGGTTCCTACCCGCTCCAGGGCATCTTGGTTATGGACAAGCTGAGCTGTTGAAAAGATCTTTCTGCCATTGTTTGAAGCTGAAATGCTAATCCTGCACCGAAGAGCATGCTCAAATAGATTTAGAAACTACATCCTTCTCATATCCTTTCTCAGATATTTCTGCTTGTCTGAATGATCAATTCTTGCAAGTTTGTGCTTCTCTTCTCCACAGTTTAGCGGTTTAAGAAAAAAATTCAACCACCTGGGTATAGGTTGGCTAGATCACTACAGCTGTTAATCATAATGCTATCTGGACCTTGATGGAGAAGTCAAAATGTATTTTATTTTATTTTTTTTTTAGGATTTACATGGTCCTTGTTGGTGAGGTACAGTGGAATATTGTTCAATCCTGTCAGTTTCCTTCTCAAATATTTTTTACCTGACTTGTTCTGTTTTTGAAATCAAATGTAAAGGGTGATGGATTGAAAGAGACAGCTTTGAAAGACGTTAAAGTTTGATCTTTTCCCCATTTCATGTTCCTCTCTCATTTCCTGTGCTCTTTACACTTTCATCCCATGTACAGATGAAACATGTTGTTTGGATTTCTCCTCTGTTCTCCCATTTTCTAGCACATTAAAAATGTGCCAGTCACGTAAATATTGTAGGTACAATAAAAAAAGGTTTGTCTAAAACACGGTATCATGGTAAAAAAATACTAATATTTTACTATATATATATATATATATATATATATATATATATATAAGACCAATGTATTTGGTCTTGGTGGAATAAATCTTATATGCTGCTGCTGCTGATTATTGTTGTTGTAGATTATTATTTATTTATGCGATTACGGAGTAATACAGGAACATACACCGATACACTGCTGTGCGTATGACATACTGCTGCTGCACAAATAGCATTTATATATGTGATGTATAAATTACCCATAGCAGATCTATACAGGTGGAGCTGTGGAAGGTGGAGGGTTTCAGAGGAATTCTGAAAGTGTGCTTCAAACTGCTATAGTGAATGGTAAATGTTGAGCAGCAAGCTCATTGGCTGCAGATGCCACAGGAGCCAATCAGCTTGTGCTATGTAGTTAACTATGTAAAAGTCATCAGGTTGCGTTAAGGAATCATCAGGCGGCGCCATCTACAGTTTCATGGTTGAACTTGTTATAAAAGCAGATATATACTCTATTGACCATCCTAGTATAGATACAGTAATAGTTTGAAATTTGAACCCGAGTCTATACTAAAGAAACTATAGAAGTACAGTAATACCTCTTACAGAGCTACTAACTTATACTAAAGTGGTTTTCCCTCTTTTCTCCTGTCTTATTTCTGGTACCAAGTGGCAGAGTGTTGTGGTCCCTCTTTCCTCTTATTTTTGTCTTTTTGTGAAGTCCCATGTGTCTCTCTGATTGCTTTCCCCCCTCTCCCTGCTCTATCCCCGCTTTTTAGTTTCCGTCTCCTCCATCAGTCGTTTGATCTTTCCTGCATCCATATTGCAGTTATGGCGCTTGTCTCCCACCAACAAGGCTCAAAGCATTGTGGAGTGCCTCTTGCATTGATCCAGGGCCCACGCGTCTCCCTCCAACCAGCTATCGATCTCAGACACCGGACAGAGATTCTCCACTCTCCTCAAAGGAGAGCTGGAAAAACTGAATAACGCCTCCTGAGCCGATTCTCTTGAGGGAAATTAGAGGGAGACGGGGGTGTATGTTTACGTTTGTAGGTCTATGCAGGTTTGGAGTGGTCTCGCTTTTCATTTCCATGCTGCTAAAACCACCTTTAACACGTAGAAGGTAAAAAAGTCATTCAAGTTTGTGTTGATGCAAAGTGTGCCTTTAGCAAGTCTCTTGAAACACTTTCTTTCCTTCACTTTTGCTTGGCTTGCAAGCCACTAACAAGGATGGATCTTACTTGTGAAAAGCCGAAAAGTGTTATTCTTCATCTTCGTTCCAGCTCTCTCTTTCTCTCTTTCTTTATCTGAGCATAACTGGTGTGTAGGAGCTTGTTTGGTCCCCTCAGGCTTTTGGCTCTGAGTTCTCCGCTGCTGTATTAGTGGAGTGAGAACGGCTTTCATGTTCTGCTCAGTGTCGCTAACAGAAAGCACACAGGATTTTGTCCTTTTACGATTCCCCTTGCGACGCAAACAAGTCACACACAGCGATATTCAAAGTAAACCCTGTCTAAATGGCTGCCTGAAGTCTTCACTGGCTCAAGAGTTTATGACAGACCTGCGGCTTTCGTCAGCACTGCTGGAGAGTAAATGGTTTGGGATGAGAGAGATTAGCATAGCATGATTCCTTCAGGAGCACCTAGCTGTTTAGTTTAAAAAAAATAAAAATAAAAAGAGTTTGCTTTGAATAATTAACACAGGAGGATAATGTCAGCAGTGACCAGCCCAGACTTTCACTTTGATTCAGACCTTAAAGGGGTAAAAATTTACTGTGTGTGTGTGTGTGGGTATTCCCTACGTTATGGGGACCAAATGTCCCCACAGGTATAGTAACGCCAGTAAATTTTGATCTTGTGGGGACATTTTTTTGGTCCCCACGAGGAAACATGCAGATTTATCTTTTTTTGAAAATCTAAAATAGCAGAACATTTTCTGTGATGGATAGGTTTAGGGGTAGGGGTAGTGTGGGGGGACAGAATATACAGTTTGTACAGTATAAAAACCATTACGCCTATGGAATGTCCCCATAAAAAATGAAAACGTGTGTGTGTGTGTGTGTGTGTGTGTGCAAATAGCGATAGATGCTATTTACACTAGGTGAAAATAGTGATTACATTCTATTCACATCATGTAAGCATCAGTTCTTTGCAATAAGAGTAAATATTATCCTAATTAGATGCTATCTATACTTTATAGTGGCAGGTACTATTTGCACCTCAGTATTTTTGCACATTAACAGGATGCAATAATATCATAGAGTGTAAATGATTATATTTATTAAAATTATTAAATGGATGCTGCCTTATTGGGAGAATAAAAACCCTCCCTACACCTTCCCCTAACCCTATTCAATAAACATTTTTAAAATTATTAAACACTCATTCGCAGTTTATTACCACTTTTAAAACATTATTTTTATTTTTTATTGAAAATAAATTCGAGCTTGCAAAAGGCGGATTCGTACCCGCATCTATCGTGTTAAAAGGCAGCTTTTGGAGGTGAACTCAGTACTACTTTGCCACTGAAAATATGGAAATCTGTGTGTCTTTTTTAAAGGATGACAGACCCATCCTGATATTGGTGGGTGGAGCTAGAGTAAATAGCATTTGCCAACAAGGCACGCTATTTGCACTTAGTATAAATAGACACTCCGTTTATCTGTACAATCCTATTCTCATATCTCACATCTCATTTTCATGTATTTAAAAATGCTGCATCAATAAATATGCTTACCAATTATTATTATTATATAAACTTAAAATATAACTTAAAATTATACAAACTTAAAATGTAACGCACAAGTCATATGGGCTACTTTTATGGTGCTTTTGTTTAAACTTGTAATCACTGCATATTTTCGTTGTATAAAATGACAGTTTTCACATGACATGAGTATGAGTAGATGATGGCAGACATTTTATTTTTGGCAGACATTTTAATTTTTATTTTAATTTTTATTCTCTTTTAAGAGAGGTCAATTAGGACTGAACATCATGTACATCCCTGTTGTGTACAATAGACCTGTTCTCTCCTCCTCCAGTCAACACCTCAGGAACAGGCAGTGCTAGCAGAGTTCATGGAGAAAAAGCCATTTGGCTGCTGTGTGCCAGACCCTTTGCTCATTCCGAATGCCTCCCAGCAATGGGAGATGCTCCGGCAGCCATGCGAGACAGCTCACGCTGCAGGACAGAGGAGAAATGACAAGGAAAATGTGAAAGAGAGATAGACAGACGCAGGCAGAGAAAAGAGAGAGCGCGCGATATACCTGTCATCTTGTCTTTCTTTTCCATCTTCTCTTATTTTTGCTTGTGTGATTCCAGTTTTAGCTGTGGGCTGGGATTTGGATGCCCAGCTATCTGCCTGATCTGCATGCTTGGAGAGGCAGGAAGTGAAGTCACAGCGCAGCTGTCAAAGCTGCAGAAATGCCTAGATAGACGAGATGTCATAGTGAACTTCGGCGAAACATTCACATTATTCATGATTAACAAAAATATGTTTTGATATATCTTTAAATTAGATTCCACTCATGTCTGTGCTCCTTTAGCCACTCTTGCGTCTCTTCATCAGAATTGGAATTAAAAATCACATTTGTTGTTACAGAAATTTGACTTGGTGGTTTGCTAATAGCATAATACAACATATACGATTTTTTTTATAACACTTAAGGCTCATTAGTTTACATTAGTTAACTACATTAGTTGACTTGAAATAATAATGAACTGCTCTTATACAGCTTTTATTAATCTTTATTCATGTTAATTTCAACATTCACTAAAACATTATTAAAATCTTGTTAACATTAGTTAATGCACTGTGAACTAACATGAACAAACCATGAACAACTGCATTAACAATTGTAAACGAAGATTAGTAAATACAGTAATGAATGTATTGGTCATGGATAGTTCATGTTAGTTAATACATTAACTAATATTTAACTAATGAATCTTAATATAAAGTGTTACCTTTTTTTAAATGTTTTTGAAAAAAAGTAATTCATTCTCACCATTTATTTTCTGCATTCATTTGTTAAAAAAAAATGTTTTTTTTTTGTTTTGTTTTTTTTTGAAACCGTGATGCATTTTTTCAGGTATCTTTGATGGATAAAAGTTTTTAATTTCATGTAGAAATCCTTTGTAACAAAGTATGTACGGTCACTTTTGATCAGTTTTATGTGTCCTTGCAGAATTAAATAATTAATTTCTAAAATTAAAAAAAAAAGAAAAATCAAATGAATAAAGCCAAACTTTTGAAGTGGTTATATGTTGTAAAGATTTTTTAATATTATTTTATTTTTATAAGTATATATACAAATACTAATTTCTAGATGTCACATGACAATGTTAAAGTCAACATGAAAAGGTTTTTACACTCAACTCTGTAATGTCACATTAATGGATATTCAACAACAACAACAAAAAAGAAATGTAGGGTGGGACTTAATCTTATTACTCTGGGTTTGATTGGATGATGAAAAGTGGGCGTTTCACACCAGAATGGAGGCAGATCTGACTGAGCTCGCAGTGGGTTGTAGAGAGGATGATGTTGTCCCAGGAATCAGGCCATATATATTTGAGCCTCTACCTGCTGGGAACCGAGATGGTGACATGGATGTTCTCAACATATGCCAGCGGTAACACTCCTATTTCAGATGTATTATTATGTGTTAATATTTATTGCATTAATGTTAACCAGCATTAAATTACTGTGATAATTACTGATATGATATCAGGAAGTATGTGTTCCCTTCATCACTTGCCTAATAGAATTCACTAATGCTTAAAGGTGAAGTGTGATATATTCCATAGTTTAATATGCACAGATAGCTAAAAGTAAGTCATTTAAAGTCGTGTGTTAAGCATTTTGTTTTGAGGAACTATCAAAGCATCCCAACCAGCACCACACAATTAAAATGACACAATCAATATCTTTTTGGATAACTGATTGGGTTCAAGAAACCTGTTGTTATTTTTGTAATTCTGTTTGGTGACACTGGTGGTGCCGAAACTACACAGTGATTTTTTTTACAGCCTAAACGACCATTGTTAGTTGAGAAGGTGAGCAAGTTGGCACATTACTGCATACATTTTGATGAGAGATTATGAAGACTATTTTATTCTTTGGAATAACATTCACAACTCTGCACTGAAGAACCACGAGTGTGTCTTAAGAAAGTAAATATGACCAATTTAACGTTTTCTGGTGTATGAAAATGTCCCCAGATCATGAAAAGCATGAGCAAATATTATTTGGTAATATATTTGTGCCTGCTCCCCATGACAGGAAGAGTTCATGCTTTGCTTGTGCTTAGAGTGTTCTTTGATGTTCAGTTGTGTGCCTTCTCGGAAATCAGCCGGGTGAATGCACAATCAAGGCATGTCTCTCGCTGCCCACATACCCAGGACATGCCTCCGGGCGTATGGGGGCAGGTTACTCAGGGCTGAGCTGTCAAGTTGGCTCAAGCAGGCAGGTGGAGGGCTGACGGTGAGGTCCTGATCAGGCTTTTAGGAATCCTAATGGTAGGAACCCACAACAAGCATAATGGCTTTTATTGTCTGGAGGTTGTCCCACAGAGACATCACCCTAGCCAGCCTCTACCATTTATTTTATTTCCAACAATCCCTTCTCTGGCTGAGTCAGGGAGTAGGCGGCTTTTATCATCCGAGTTCTCAATTGGCTCCCTTGTCACTACTGATATTTGTCTTTCCAAGGTCTGTTCTGTTGTCTATTACTTTTTTTTCTATTTGTATAGTTTGGTCATCTTTATTGAGAATAACTTTAAGGGATATTACGGGCTTAGAAGCACGGAAGATGTTTGAGGAACAGTGAAGGAAACCTTAGCAAAACATCTACATTTATCTCAAAGTGATTTTGAAGGTGTCATCTGTTGACATAATATATTCCTGGTTCTTTTTTTCTGAGGTGAAAAAGTAACCTCATTGATTTCCTCCAGGAAACTAGACCTTGGTGTAATTCTCTCTATAGATTAGGATTGATTGGATGGGGGAACATCCGTCTAAAGGATTCCCTGGCTGTAAACATAAGGGTGAAAGACTGATTCGATTAGACCTGTGGCTTCTGTGGGTTATCTTGGACCCTTGAAGCACATCAAGGCTTACGTTTTTTTTTTTTTTTTTTGTATGTTGCAACATGCTGAAAGAGTAACTAGCTCTATTCAATGCTCAGAAGAGTTGAGCGCTGAAAAGATAATGTTAACAAGTGTGGATGCAAGGAATATTCATTGTGCGCTCTATCATTTTGAGTCAGAAGTTTGTGATTATAAAAATAAAAGTGTGTGTATGTTGTTTTTGATGAAACAAACCAAAACCAAACCCCAATCCTAACCCTATAGTAAATACATGTAGTTACTTAATTACTCACTACTTAAATTGCTCAACAACAACAAAGTTGGAGAATCTCACGCAGCCAAAATGAGGATCGTCAGTAACGGTGTTGTTCAAACTGGAGTCGACACTGATGGAGAGACTCAGGAAGAAGTTACAACTTTTAGAATAAAACTGGACGTTTCTAAATAGTTAGTGGATAAATTTATGTTGTTGCTGTGGAGTTGATTCAACTCATCGACTAGCATGTGGTGTCATGTTAATCTTTTGTGCAAATCCAGCATTGAATTGACCCTCGTTTGTGAAGCAGTCCGGCTACAACAACTTCTCTAGCAGTCCATCATGGCCTCACCCCCTTTCTTGCGTTCTCGGGGGCGGGGTTTATGTCAATTTTAGGGTTTGTGATGTCATCATCCTGGGAAGAAGCTTGTTGTAGTCCCTACCAGCTGATTGTTGTAGTCCTTAAAAAGTGATTTACGTAAAAGAAAATATCTTCCTTTGCATTGAACTTTGAGCGTCATAACTTTGCAGATGTTGTTTATGCTCAAACAGGAGCATTACACACTAACTGAAGTTAAAAAATTGAAACATAATCAAGGACCCCTTTAAGAAGTTTTGGGTTGGTAAGATATTTTAATGTTTTTGAAAAAGTCCGCACACTTACCAAGGCTCCATCAATTTGATCAAAAATACAGTACACGTAGTAGTTATTCCAATTAAAAAAGCCGTTTTGTAATTTATATTAAATGCATTTTTTTTACAAAATTCCCAGCATCATTACTTCAGTCTTCAATGTCACATGATCCTTCAGAAATCATTCTAATATGCTGATTTGGTGCTCAAGAAAGATTTCTTCTTATTATAAATTATCCTTTTATTATCTTATTAGTATTCTTTGATGAATGGACAACAGCAATTGTATGAAATAGAAGTCTTATGTATCATTATACTGTCACTTTTGATCACTTTCATGCATCAAAAAAAAAACTTACTGACCTCAAACATTTTGAGTGGTAAGCGTATGCTTGAATAAGTCTCCTAATTTTGTCCACAACATGTATTTTATGACAGCCACAGTTATTATATCCCACATTTGAGTAGAAACAATTTTTATATCATTAGAAAGCTGAGTCTTTTCTTCCTTTTTTCATTCAGCACATACCATAAACTCAAAAAGTGTTTCTGGGTCAAAACGAAAGTGATGTAGCAGGTCACATTTGCACTTAAGTCTTTCAAGTAGTTGGTCGAGCAGCATCAAAATGTGGTGAATAAACATATTCACACATATTCGTTCAGGTCACCTTGAATAGAATTATTACTGAAACGGCATCAAACAACATCGACCCTCTCTCTCAGCTTATCAGAAAGATTCTGTCATCACAAAAAAACCTTTGAGGTGAACATTCTGACCTGATGGACTGGCACTCATAGAACTCTCCATTTATAAAGAGTCGCACTGACCCCAATCACTAGCTCTTCACTTACAGGAACAGAACCTTCAAAGAACCATCTTAAACTTCCACAGCCCCTTCCTTTAGAGACACGTCCTCCCTGGACTCAGAAAGCCAAGTCTTTTCGACAGCCATTAGCGACCATTCAGCGGAGGATACGGGGAAGGGAAGATCCGTTGAGAAGTCTGAGAGTGTTGCTTATTTTGCCTTCTGGAATGGCAGACCGTGGACCTGGAGACCACGAGGGAACCCGCAGACGCTCGCTTGCCTGCTCCTTTTGTTTCATAAAACAACAAAGCACTATTTTCAGGACCCCGAATCCACTGCGGATCGCAGAGATGGGAAAGGGAGAAACTGATGTGCCATTAAGAAGCTTTATTACTTTTTTATCAGTAGCAGGAGGATAAGCCCAGGGTTTGAGAGTAGACCCAGTGGGGAAGGAAAAATGGAGAGAAAGAAGTGTGAGAAAGAGTGGGATGGGTAGGGGTCAAATCCCAGCAGCACATCAGGACCTCTCTTATCAGAGGAGGGGTGGCTGCTCAGAGGGGGACTCTGTACTCGGCGGGGCAACTCAACAACTGGATTTTACGGGATAAGATCTCTTCATCTATCATTCTGACATGCCATCAACATTTTTCCCACTCCATTTTTCTTTACATCAATCATTTTATATGCCAGTAACAATAGAGGCAACTGTGGAAATGGTGCATTTGATTGGTTATAGCTTCATAGATTTAGTATCTGTAGCGGCAACTTGTCCTGGGACATTTTTTATTTTTTTTTTATCTGACCAGTATTTGTTTGTTCATCCCCTCATTTACTTCATTCTAATCTGTTTTTACACATACAATGGACTGCAGCTTTAAATCACCATATCTGACTCTAGCAAAATATGTTTTTCTCTATAAATACGCCTGGGATTAAGATCCATCATAAAGCCCACGGCTAGATTTTCTCGGTTGTGCGATAGTAGACTTGTTTGTGAGCTAGTGACATGTCGAATGGTGACACTTGTAAAGTACATAATTGTGGTGTGAAAATACTTCAGTTTGACAGGCAGGAAATTAAAACACCGTCTGGTTTGTCTAATCAACATATCTAGTGACTGATCAGGAACAGAACACAATTGTGGAATTAACTTTAACATTTTAAACTTTTTAAAGTTTGTATTGCTGTGATTCATCTCAGAGGTGACTTTTTTGGCTTATTTATTAGAACTCAAAAATGTTATTTATTATTATTATAAGTAGTAGTTGTAGTACACTTTAAAAAAATAATGTGTTGGCTAAAAAAAAAACATTTAATGCAGTCAATTTTGAGTTATGACAACTTTGAGTGAATTTAAGTTCAACCAACAAGCTACATATTTGTTCCATTAACATAAAAAAATAAAAAATTAAGTCGCTCCAACTACCAGAGTTGTTGCCTTGCAACCGATTTATCTTATCTATTTCAGTTCAAATCAACTGCTAACACATGCTAACATAACTTATTTAACATGTATATTTAATGAACAAGTAAGATATTACGGTAACACTTTACAATAAGGTTCATTACATAAACATTAGTTAATTTATTAACTAACATGAACTAACCATGAGCAATACATTTGTTACTGTATTTACTAATCTTCGTTAACGTTAGTTATCTACACATCAGCACAATGGTAACCACAAAAACTTCAACATTACAGAAACTATGTCAAACATAACAGCATTAAACTCTAGCAGGTCTTTCCCTTCACAAAAAACAAATAAATTAGCACTTAATTTCAACATTTATTCACCTATAACCTGTCCTATGCAAGACAATTTAATTAAGTTGTCGTAATTAAAAAAAGTAAATTAACATAAAAATTTGAGTTTAATTTACATATGATATTAAGTTGATGTAATGATCAACATTATTATGTCAACAGAACTCTACAAATGTAGAGTTTACTCTTCTCTATTTAATGTTTGCAACTTAAAAGGTTTAATTAAAACAATAAATTCGAATTTTTAACTTGCAACCTTGTATTTATCTAAGTTGTAGTAAAAGGTCCCCTGAATTTCTTTTTAGAGTGTTTTAATGCCTAAAATCCCTATGGATTTAAATTATTTCAGAACCAAGACAGCTTTAAAAGTGGCTCTTTGTGTGTTAAAAGAGCACTACGCTGTAATTAAATTGTTAAATTATTTTTTCCGTGCAAACATTTTCTATGTTCTGGGTATATTTTAAGCTTCATATCATAGGCTTATTAAAATTCCCATCTTTTGTACACAACTCTTGGCTGCTGCAATTAATATTGTGCAAGTAACTTCCACGGTAAGCAGGCATTAAAAAGAATGCCATTTAAAATAGATGTACATTTATGTACGTTTTTGGAACAGTTATTCAGCAAATGATTGTGACATGCATTTTCTCTGTAAAGCATGACAAATCACAGCATTCTGCTTCCATCACATCCTAGCACTCAGAAACAGTCTGAAATATTGGAAATCGGGGCGTGCAAAGTGCTTTCTGTACAGATTTTATGACCATTCGCAATGTTACCATGTATATTTCCTTGATTAATTTGACTGCTAAAACACTCTAGTGGTCAGGCCTGAACGTGTTTAGCATGTGAATTATATTTTGTTTATTGATACCATAGAATAGAATGAAACCTTTTTGATTATTATTTTTCATTTGCACTTCAATCTTTTTACCACCACTTCAGTGTCAATGAAAAAAAAAGTAAAGTTTCCTTCCTTCTTTGAGATGCATTATCCCCATTAAAATCACTGCATTTGTAACTATCATGTTAGTTAGCACATTGTATTTTCTACTGACTGTCTGCGAGAATTAACTTTCAGGTGTGTGATGCATTGCCTCCTGCTATTATGAATCATGTTTATGTACATTTATACTGCCTCTGTGCATTAAGTCTGTAATAAATGCGATTTTGTTTGTTTAAACCTCTCCACCTCCAGCACAAAAGTAAAGCTTCTGCGCGTCAGACAGACTTTATACTTTATATATATATATAATGCTGTTCAAATGTGTAGAGTTGGTAAGATTTTTAATGTTTTTGAAAGAAGTCTCTTATACTGTATCAAAAATACAGTAGTAATATGAGATATTATTACAATTTAAAATAACTAATTACATTTTTAAATGTAATTTATTTCTTTGCTGGAAAAGCTGAATTTTCAGCATCATTTCACCAGGTTTCAGCGTCACATGATCCTTCAGAAATCATTCTAATATGTTTTGGTCTTCCAGATCATTTCTCATAATTATCGTAATTGAAAACAGTTGTGCTGCTTTTGCGGAAACGTTGATATAATGTCTTTACTTTCACTTTTGACCAGTTTCTAATCACATTTAAACTTTTAAAAAATATATAATTAGTTCTCTGATGTGACAAATTACGTTTTAAAGGTGCAAATGTTCCATGTAGTCTCATAAACTAATCAGGTCATAAAGATTGCATGTGGAATAAATAATCAGACAAGCATACTGTTATTGAAAATAATTTTAGATGGTTTACAGCGCTGCTTGAAATGTCACGTCTGCTACCCACATATGTACTTTTTCATCTTTTAATTTTTGTCTTCCAATTTTCTGCAAATTCTCGTTTATTTATCTCACTAGCTCTATCCATCAAACACACACTGTGTGCCATACAGTATATACTAAACTGTAGTAATCTTTATGATAATAATGTTTGCTGGAAGTCAGTGTACAGTAGAGGCAATCTAAGTGAGACCTAGAGTCGGGCGCACTTACTGCTCTCTTCTCCTCTCTTAAATAATGATTTTTAATCAGTTATCTTTCCTCAACAAGTTGAAACATTTAGCACAATAAAGAAGAAACTCTAAAACAGCCTCTGGCATCTCTTGTTTTCCTTTACCCTGCGTTTGAAAAGAACTAATCGTTGCTGAAATCCCTACAGGCTGTGTTTGCATAAGGTTAAGATGCTAAAAGTTCCTCAGGGCATTTTTTTTCTGAAATTGCTTGCATATTCATGGCATCTTTGGGAGGAATTAGATGAATAAATACTTGCTTGGATTTGCTTTTGCTTGAAATCTGCTCTCTCTGATTCACCTTTGATCACACAACAAAGCAGAGCAGAAGTTGCCCCCTCTGAAGCTCTGTGGGTAGAGACAATGTTTAATCTCTCTTTCATTTTCTCGCTCGTTCTTTCCGCTTGGAAAATACGGGGCCAGGCCCGTGCCATCCCAGTGCGTCCATCCAGTGTTTATTTCAAGGCAATAAAAAGTAAGAGACTTCTTGCTAGGCCTGCTCCACTTCCAGCTGTCTGACACGCAGCCCTAAATAGACACAGCGGTCCGTCGTGCCGGTTGCATATTGATGTTGGGATTTAGTAGTGATGTGGGACACACCAGCAGTTGAGGATGAATCAACCTTTTTTTGGTGCACACTAAAAATGTTTTAGATTAGGGGATGCATGACGTACACCATATCAGTTATCAGTCCATATTAGACATTTTATTTTATTTATTTATTTATTTTTTACATATATAATTTGCTGGTGGATATTGGATACTTAATTGTGCATGCACATTTTTATATTTTTATTTTATATATTTTTTAATATTGCCGTCATTTACCACTCACTTAAAGCTCACTTATAATCTGTAAAACTATTAATAATTAAACCATTTTAAATGTAATGTTTAGCAAATATCACAATGAATGTCAATTATCTATACTATACATTATAATATTGTGATACGAAAAGTCATTTATGGCATTTAAAATGATTGACTTTAGTGTTTTATTAATGTGTTATGGAATATTATTTGTCTGTTTTAAAAAAAAATCAATAAGGATTAATTAAATTAATCAAAATTGACAGTAAAGAAATGTATAGTGTTACAAAGATTATATTTCATATATATATATATATATATATATATATATATATATATATATATATATACACTGAAGACTGGAGTAATGGCATTTTAAAATAGCAAAAATATTTTAAAGTAGAAAATATTTTAAAATAAATATATTTTTTTTAAATTAGAGTAATATTTCACAATATTACAGTTTTTTTTTTTTTTGTAGTTTTGATTGAATAAATGTGTCCTTGGTGAGCTTGAAAGACTTATTTCAATAACATTAAGCAATCTTACAGACCCCAAACAACTGAATGCATTAATAAAGCACTATATAATATGTGCATTTATTTTTTATTTTATTTTTTTATTTATATAATATACACAGTTTTTAAATACGAAACCGTATTGTTGCAAACTTGCTGTTCAGCCACGTTGGTGACTGATGTCACACAGGTGGTGGAGGAATAACTTCTTTAAATGAATCCATTTGAGATCGAATTAATCCTAGATTTGTTTTTTATGTTGTTGTTGTTTTTTGTTTTTATCTTTAAATTATGGACATGGCATCTGATGACTAATAGTTATTTTGCTTTATTTCCAGATTCAATCTTAGGCTCGTTCTGACGTACTAGAGCACATACGCACATGCGCACTCTTCAAAAACGGTGCTTAAAATTTCTTGACAAACTAAAATATGTAAATGACATTTGTATATATTTGACATAAAAGCTATACATTATACTTAAAGTCAACTTGCTAATTTTGCTCAAGATAACGATTTATTGAGTCCACATGTAATAAAAACTAGAAACGATGCTTCTTACCACAGCTGTCGTTCCAACCACACAAGTTTGCGAATGTTCCTTTGAACACTAAAAACACCAAATCGAGCGACGGAACTTACCCCTATGCTATCGGGAAACGCACCCCAGGATGGGAAAGACAGAGCCATGTTTTCAGGAATTCGACCTTCATGAAATATTGTTGTCTTTGCTTTTTATGCTGGGAGATAAGAAAATTTTTTCATATATTGAAAGATTACATGACACACATCACCTGTAAACATCCCATTAGTTTTGTGTGCAGTGTTTGCTGGAATTCGTGATGCTTGAAGCCTTGACACGGAACGTGATGTGCTCTCCCGAGAGTAAAAATGTTCTCCGACAGAGCATGCACAAGCACGCTACAAACCGGCTTACGAGTGAGTCTTTTGTCAAGACAAGACAAAAAAAAAGGGGGAAAAAAAAATGTCAAGAAGTCAGTTGTGTTTGTAATGTACGGGTAAGAACAAATTACTGTTTTTCTTGTTTCTAATAAAACAAGCTCTGACGTTAATGGGGGGTCTGAGGTAAGAAAGGCGGTATCCAGTTGTTTGAAATCTAGGATACTTGACATAAGGTTGTGAATCGTAATGCAGACAACGCTCCTCTGGGAAATACCAGATCAAGAGGATTGGATACGAGAAGTCAGCAAAGGCCGTTTGAAGTAAAAAATAGTCTAGCCCTTTCATTTTTTTCCCCCTAACCCAATCTGTAGAAAACAATACGGTCTGATTGACGATCTCTCTTTGATCCTACAACCATTATGTCTTCTGGAGTATTATGGACTACGGCGTTGCACAGATTCTACTTTTATTTATTTATTTTTTTCTTTTTCTTTCTGAGCTTTTAAGCCGGCCGGTTTTAACTCTGCCTCTGATGGAAAATACTCCAGAATCTGTCTGGATTTTCCATTTCTTCCATCATTTCATGTTGTCTTTGATTTCCCTTCACGATGTTCTAATCGATCTGACTCGCTCTCGTTGTGAGAACACCCAGACTCTCACGCAAGCCGTCTTTATGCGCTCTCACGTGACACATATGTAAGATAAAAAAGCACGTCCTATGCTTTTAAGGGAATTTAATCCGTATTGTAGGTTTTGAGCTGGATTTTCAGCGTACCCGCACTTGTTCTTGTAAGCAGCCCACCTAACATCTTCTCTCTCAAAGGCCACAGTAGCCCATGTGAATCTGTCTGTCTGTCAATTCCTACCACAGTTGAAGTAGTAGCACGCTATCAGAGCTCAGAGTTTAATTCTTTTTTCAATGCTGAAATGTCTCTTTTAGGGATTAATTAACAATGTATAGTAATGGCTAGTCGGTGCTCTGAGCTGAAAGATGTCTCTAGGCTTAAAATATGGCTCAGATCATTTAGGTACGTCCATGCATCAGGCTTTGGATTATAGCATTTTAGCGAGGGTATTGTTCAGCTGATCACAGTAGCTTTTAGTTTGGGACGTGAGGATTTGAGGAAGGCTTGAGTAAGCCAAGTAATGGGACAGCACACATTGACCCGCTTCTTAGGTTTCTGTTTCCGCTGACCTCATTTAGTTAGATGTAGCCTTAACTGTCCCAAGCCTTTTTTTCATATGCATACTTTTTTTGTATTATTATTATTTTTTGACTGTCAGAATGGAGAGAGGAAAACCAATGGGGAAGTACAAGAAGAAAGAAGGATATACATGACAGCACAAAAGGCCCATTTGTATTTTTCATGGACAACCTATGAATAGTCCCATTGCAAAAACCTCCAAGTCCATCTGACATCTTTTCTTTTAAATGAGCATTTTTTATTTTTATTTTTTATCAGGTTCCCATGTTTAGGTTCAGTAATTTCACTTTAATTGCAATGGTAAGGTTATTAGTCCATTATTGAAATGCCTTATTTTCAAAAATGTCACTTTAGTCAATTCATTGGTCTTTTGCTGCAAAACCAGCTTAGTACATGTGTGCTTTTTTCGCAAAAACCTCTAAGTCCAACTCTGTGGACAACAAGACATAGTAAAACATTCATTTCTGTCAGTTTTACAGCAGCAAAAGGAACACTGTTGTGTTCACTTGCTACTCACAAAATCCTGTCCACTGTAACGATGGACAAAACATTATAAAAACTTATAGCTCGGCAATTGAAAGCCGGCTCATATGCACACCGTCGTTCATCTTGAAATCATAGGATTTGATTCGCATCTCCTGACTAGTTCTTCTGTGGACTTAGAGGCTTTTGCTGACAAAGGGAAGTGGCATTAGTGGTTTCTTCCAACGAAGCGGTATTTCTGAAGGGCTGATGCTAGGATTTAGTGGAATTGAAGTGAAAGTATTTGAGGAACATATACTATGAGAACATTCGCTCAATATCATTATCTCATTTCTGACGGAGGTGGCATTTAGCAGATTTTGCATCTGAACTCATCATATGTTCATTACTATCACTTTTATCTTTATCACATAGAGTGAAGGAGACTTTATACATGAACATCTACGGTGGTCTTTATATTTCAGGAAGCGGGTACCTTCCAGGGTGATTGTCTTATAAAAAAATGGCATAAAAGCCCTGTTTAGATGGGCACTTACAGAACTATTACAGTAGATTTTGTTTTTCTAGTGGTTTTTGCTTTTGTTAAAGAGCATTGTTCAAAGCATCTTTTATGTTCAAAAGAAGAAAGTAAGTGATGAGGGTTTGTAGAAACATGAGGGTGAGTAAATGATGACAGAATTTTAATTTTGGTGAACTCGCCCATAATAGATGGTGCGGTTGTGGACACGAGGGATTTGCTCCTTTGTCTGGAGACTAAAGCAATAATCAACCTAGTTTATTCTACTTTTAAGATATTATTTCCAGGAACTTGCCTTGCCTTGTTTGGACTGAACCAAGTTCCAACTGGTTTCTAACCACAAGGGTATTGAGAGAGAGGCAGACAGAAATGGCGAAATAGAGATGCGGTGTACTCTTCATTCTCTGACAGGGTGGATGGGTACAGCCTTGACAGTGATCTTGCCCTAGCATTTCCATGGTCAGTGGTTTTTCTATTTCCATTACCCACTGAAACAGTGTTGTTTTTGTCCTCCCTTATGTGAAAACGAGACTAGGTTAGCTAAACAGGCTTCGTAAAGTTGAAAACATCAACAGTAGTGGGAAAACACCATGTCGTCATGCATGAAGGTTTAATGAAGAAGCTTGAGTTGTGATTACAATGTGTGAACGGAGCCTTTCCAGAGGTCCCGAAGCTCCATCTGGAAATGTTATGCTTTTTTCATTGTTTGTATTTCTCAGTATACACTCTATATCTTTACGTCTGTGTTTGCACAAGTGTCTTTGTGTGCTTTTTCCCCTCATCCTAGATCACATTTCCTTGCCTCTGCGGTTTGTCTGCGGGAGCTCTCGGAGGGACTGTGAGATCGAAGTTGATACCGAAAATAGCTTAAAATAACCCATCAAAAGACAGGACACCGAGTTGAGATATTTGGATGAAAAGGCTGGAAATTAGAGGAGAGGAGAGTGGAAAATAGTATGATGATCTGACACCAGAGACTTTTGGTCTTGTTAAGGAGTAAAAATGTGCACATCATTAGGGTATCACTGGGAAATTGTACTGAAGGGGGATGGAGAAGGACAGTAGGGGTCAGGAGGTCATTATGAAATAGGTCTAAGCATCCAGACTGTGAGTCAGGTAGGAGTCTGTCATCGCAGAACATCAGGTTACATAAATTGTCTTTTCATGCTGCACACGTATTGCTCTTGTCTTGGTTACAATAGGTTGTACTTGCACACATTTTCTGATACTTACTGTAATATATATGTAAATGTGGCCAATTGTGTGCAATATCCATTTTGTCTTTGGTTGTGCCTCAGTGTCTTTGTGTTACGTAAACATAAAAAATAGAGGTGTATCTAGGGTAAATGTAAACATTATTGTTCGAAGGTTGCACTCAGAAAGTAAAATTGTGTAGATTGTGTAGGGTGAATACAGGTAAATTGGGGGCACTTTTTTGTTGAGATAAATGGAAAAGGCTCTCAATTTATTTGTATTCACCCACTAATTATACTAATAAACAACTTTGATACTATCTATCATCCTGAAGGGGGTTGGAGGTATATTATTGAGTTTTTGTATCATGCTGGAGGGGTTTATTTTGTAATAATAACCGGCTCACTATACATTATCTGGCTTATTATATGGAAACTTACACAAATAAATAAATAGATACAATTATTTGTAGAAAACTGGTTGCCAAGGACAACGTTCAGTTATACAGTTTAGTCGATATGACAGAGTTCAATAGTTGCCATTCCTTTTTTTCGCTATTTTTCCAATTCATTTTTCTCATAGGGGTTTTTAAAAAGTCTTTGTTATAAGTTATAAACCATGAACCTATCCAACCAGCAAGAAGATAAATCACACGATTACAAAATTTGATACTCAGATATTAAAATGATTATTTTTTTAAAGCCAATGAAATCAAATGTTCTTTTAGTTGCACTGATTTTCTTTGTATGAATAAAAAACAGTTGAAACTTTAGAAAGTCATGAAGTCAAAAGGTTGGAACAACATGAGGGTGAGTAAATTATGACACAGTGTTCATTTTTTTGTGAGCTTTCCTTTTAAGATGGCTTTTCCAACAAGCAAAATCTGTTTTAGACACACAACCTCCACTCTCCAACTTACAAATTACAACAACGATTAACAAAGCTATGTGTTTATTCAAAATGCACATGCTTAGCAAGACACTAATGCACAAAGTCACGCTACACTAGCTTCTGTTCTCTCTCTGCTGCTTTAAACATGATTAACACAGTTAAATGGACAATGACCGCTGTGCAAATGGCGCTCAATAACATTTAATTCATCGTAATTATCGTGGACATCATCATTAGCATCAAAAAGGCATTTGGATTATTAGCATTGTTATTAGCATCAGGGGCAATTGAACTTGTATTTGTGTTTCGTCAGTATGGTGTCATGGAAGGAGGTCGCATGTGAATAATACGTTGTTATTTGTGCTTTTTTATAACCGTATGCAGTTCATTTACTTCTCAGCATTAAGTTTGTTTTCTTGCTGCCCGGTCACAGAATTCATCTGACTCATAATGGTTGAATTCAGCCTCCTGGTGTGTGTGTGTGTGTGTGTGCGAGCATGTCTGTTACGTGCATGCGCTTTGATCTCTCCACACACAGATTATCCACGGGGAGAGAATGTATATGCGGCGCTTCCACACAGGCATAATTAAATCGTGTGGATCCTGTAATTGCTGCTTTTAAACAGAACTAGATTAGCAAAGATTTCTCACAGGAATGTTTGCCTAGCGGCACAGGAGAAAATATAATTCCCATGCAACCGTGTGAGTGGCATGCTGAATACCGAAAACGGTGTTAGATTCTCTCTCCGGCTGAGCTTAAATGCACTGAAGCAGGCGACAAAAATCGTTTGCATGTTTTTGCTCCACGGTGTAGTGAAAGACACAGCAGTCATCTCTAGAAAGTGCAGTGGTCGTCATGGCTGTCCAGTTTATCTGTGCTTTTCAAGGGAAGAGTGTCATCTCAGAGTTGTCTCGAAAGACCTATTTGCATCACACTAAATTACGTGTGATTTAGAAGCTTGCGAAAAGTAAAATGTTTTTGCATTACAATGTACATATTTTCTTATTATCATCTACACCGATCAGGCATAACATTATGACCACTGACAGGTGAGGTGAATAACACTGATTATCTCTTCATCACGGCACGTGTTAGTGAGTGGGTCAAAATGTGATGGCTGGACGAGTGGGTGAGAGCATCTCCAAAACTGCAGCTCTTGTGAGGTGTTCCCGGTCTGCAGAGGTCAGTATCCATCAAAAGTGGTCCAAGGAAGGAACAGTGGTGAACCAGTCATGGGTGGCTAAGGCTCATTGATGCACGTGGGGAGCGAAGACTGGCCCGTGTGGTCCAATCCAACTAACGAGCTTCTGTAGCTCAAATTGCTCAAGAAGTTAATGCTGGTTCTGACAGAAAGGTGTCAGAATACACAGTGCATCACAGTTTGTTGCGTATGGGGCTGCATAGTCGAGACCAGTCAGTGTGCAAAGTGAAAAGTGCCAACAGTGGGGAACAGAACTGGACCACAGAGCAATGGAAGAAGGTGGCCTGGTTTGATCACATGGATGGCCAGGTGTGTGTGCGTCGCTTACCTGGGGATCACATGGCACCAGGATGCACTGTGGGAAGAAGGCAAGACGGTGGAGGCAGTGCGATGCTTTGGGCAATATTCTGCTTGGGTCCTGTCATCCATGTGGATGATACTTTGACACATACCACCTACCTAAGCATTGTTGCAGACTATGTACAGCCTTTTATGGAAACAGTATTGCCTGGTAGCTGTGGCCTCTTTCAGCAGGATAATACGCCCTGCCACAAAGCAAAAATAGTTCAGGAATGCTTTATGAAGTACAAGAATGAGTTTCCCCAGATCTCAATCCAATTGAGCATCTGTGGAATGTGCTGAACAGATGAGTCCAATCAATGGGGGCCCCACCTCACAACTTATAGGACTTAAAGGTTCTACTGCTAACATCTTGGGGTCAGATACCACAGCACACCTTCTGGGGTCTGGAGGTCATGTCCCGACAGGTCAGGGCAGTTTTGGCAGCAAAAGGGGGAACAACACAATATTAGGGAGGTTGTCATAATGTTATGCCTGATCGGTGTATATTTACATGTATATGAACACTGAAGCTGTTTTTTGTAACATTTACTGAGGTGGTTATGAAAAAATTTGAATCATTAAATGTAATATTATTAATATGAGTAAAAAGTAATTTCAAATGGTATTTTTGCTTTTGCGTTTTATATCTGGTTCGACAATCTTTTAAAGAGTAAATGTTTAAAAAGGAAAAAAAAAGTAACTTGTAAACTTCAGGGAAAATGACATTCCCTCACATCAGGAAACCTGTTTTTAATTAATTTTTAATTGATTGAGCTGCTGGTGGAGTCTTTGAAGTTCTGAAACCAGCTGGGGGTGACTGAATCATTTTTTGGGGAAAAAAAATGAAATAAATAAAACTGTTTGTTTTGATGGTTCAGAGAGCCAAAGAACCCCAAAAATAAAATAAAAGATTTGGAAATGTGTTCATGGATACTCCAAGATTTGAGCACCAAGTGCATCACTGAAACTAGTGCATGGTAGATTGAACTAGCCTATTTGATATTCCTGAGATGTACTTTCATGTTACAATAGAGCAATGTACACTTTGTGTAGGATTTGTTTATGATTCACACCTTTTTCTAAAAGGAGGTGTTTCACAGTGATGCTATACAAGAACTGTGTGTGTGTGTGTGTGTGTGTGTGTGTGTGTGTGTGTGTGTGTACTTACATTGTGGGGACCTTACAAGGCAAGAAAAACCAGTAAATCTTGACATTGTGGGGACCTTTTGTTGGAAACAAGCTTATAAATCATCCAGAATTATCTTTTTTGAAAATCTAAACTAGCAGAACATTTTCTGTGAGGGTTAAGTTTAGGGGTGGGGGGGGGCAGAATGTTCAGTTTGTACAGTATAAAAACCATTACGTCTATTGAATGTCCCCATAAAACATGGAAACCCAACATATGTGTGTGTGTGTGTGGTCTTGGTAAACCCTAGATTATGGGGACAGATTTTTTGTTGTTGTTGATTGTCAAGAACGAGCTGATGTACAATAAAAGCATTGACAGCCAATCAGAATCCCTCTTATTCAGTTCAAGCATTTAAAGCGTCAGACAACAAAACGGCAGTGCACGCTTAGAAACAGAGTGATTTTGTCCACTAGTGTGGGTGTAAATATAGTTAACCTTCTTGGTGTGAACAAGCCTTTACCATCCAGAATATTCACTTCTCTTTGACTGATGCTGAAGTAATTCCAACATGATGAAGTTTATTTACTTTGCGTGATGCAGTATTATTTCTCCAGCTCTTATAACCATGTAGTGAAATCAAAGGAGAAATGTTGCTCCTCGTTTGCCTTCACACCGAAGGAACATCAACAGACTTGGCCGCTACCTCACACGGCTACATTTTGAAGCTAAAAACATCCACATGGCAGGACTAACAATCCTCGATTTTTTTCCTGTGTGATTGAAGCGTGACAGATGTCACAACTTAGAGTATTGTCAACATATGTATTGTGTAGCGTAGTTCAACAGTTTTTGGCATCTTCTGTGCTGTAGTTGGCATTTAAATGCGTGAATGTCTGTGCCCTGCAGCGACCGCTAGATGCTAAAGGTTACCTGTCTTCTCCACACATCTCTTTTTCTTCATTTCCCGCTGTAATTTTATGTTACTTTTTTTTTTTTTTTTGTAGCAGTTTCTCGCCCTGTTGTGGTTTTCTTGAATGCAGTCTGTTCTTCTGCCTCGTGTTTGGCTTCGGGCGACGGCTCTGAAGCTCATGCTAACGCTCACTTCTTTCAGGCTGAATCTTCTTGTTTATGGGGCAGAGATTATGTATTGTCATGAGTTTGGCTCTCTCCAGCTTTGAGGGAAATTGGCAACATGTTGAGAGGCCAACTGAGGTTATTTCCCATAAGCGCACATGCATCTGAATCCTGTCAGCCTATGATATGAGCTGTTCACCATCTTTCACAATACCAAGGACACTTCGGCATACAAAATCCATAAAAGCACTTCAGATTGTGTATGCTCCATTCTTAGTCTTATGTTGTGATTTCTTTACATTATATGTTTTTGCAGTATTATCTGCTGCTGTGCTCTGGATCTGTTAAGGGTTTGTTTTATATGTAGAATAATTAATACTTATGAAAAGTATGTATTACGCAGTTTCTAGTGGATGTGTTTTGGTGTAAGTGACGCGTACTCCGCTACTGTCAGAATATGACACATTTTCAGCATCTCTGAGTGCAGGAGAAAAGTTATTGACCACTTAAGTTTATTTCCTGACTTTATGTTCGTAATACAGGATGTTTATACTGGTGAGACTCTCTGTAACGTTAAGTCGTGGGTGTTTTGCACGTGAAAGTGCCGGTAGCATCGTGGCTTATATTGCTAATATTGACCATACCTCGCTAACTATGTTTATTATTATGTATAATATATATTTGTTATACTTTAATACCATCATGAGGATGCTGAAAATGTTCCTTAAGTTGTTTATATGCTCTTTTATATTGTGTTTACTTCCTTGTTCTTATTCTGCTAATCGCACATTAATAGGCTAATTTATATTGTTTAATTTATAGTATGCTGTTTTTGCTGCCACAACAGAAAGTGGATATTTATGGTTGATATTAAGTTATTTATTGAGGTTTATTTATTTATTGCAGTAACTACCTCCAATGCATAATCAGTATGTGTATATGGTGAAACCCTGCACAAAATAAAAGGTGGAAAAGATGACTCCGACTCCCTGATCAGAGAGCTGAAGCGGTCAAGACCATTAAAGAACTGGCATTCAGTCCCCAACACATTATGTGATTTACCTCTCTTGTTCTATTTTGCAGGAAACATATTAGATTTTGTCTATCTATCCATTCATCCATCCATCCGTTCAAAAGTATATCCCTCGCAAAAAATTTTTAAATTTGAAAGTGCCAACCATTTTGAAAGTACAACCCTTGTTTGTTGGGGTACAGAGGATAGGCAGGCTGTTTGGTGCGACCTTTAATCGGCTTCTTGGGGTGAACATTACAGTTTTACCCTTCAATTGATCAGCAGATGTATTTATCAACTCATATAAATACTGTCACTTTCTGCTTCCATACGTCGCTCCGTGTCTCATTCCTCAGCCCCCAACTATTCACTAATTAGGAACTAATTACCCAGGCAAGTGTAAACAATCATGGCAGATGGTGTAAATCTTCTAGATTAATGCTAATGACCTTGAATTCTGATAGGTTGAAGTGTATACTTTGCCTTCCTTCTTTAATTATTCGGCCTAGTTTTGGAATGACACTATGTTGTTTTCGAAAAACCCTAGACAAGCGTGAGCCTGGGCTTTTCTGGGTCTCGCTGTCTGGTCTGTTTGTGTGTGTTCTTCTACTTGTTTACTAATTGGATTAGCATTGCAGATGGTCTTACCTTTGTGCAGAGTATTCTGTAGGAAAGATCCAATGCGTAAATGTTGCTTTCTTTCTGTCTTTGTTGCACTCTTTTCTGCGATTGCAGCCTGTTGTATCTGTCTCAAGGTTTTCCACTATAGATAAACCCCATTGCTGCAAATAAGCTAAGTCTCTGAATAGCTTGCAGTCAATTTTAAGTGTCCATTAGTGAGGAATAAAGGCTGTTACCTCCAACAAGTCCTATACAGCTATTAGTCATGTTATAGATTTGCTCTCAAACGTATAGGGGTTAAATGGGGATTGCGTTGAGGGAACCAAAAATCTAGTGAGAACTCTGGAACTATATATTATTATATATTAACTTACCAATAATTATTATCAGTGGTATTTTTATTTGCTGTATTTATAATAACTGTATTCTTATTAATTAAACTTTAATTACTGTTACTATTTTTATTACTTTTTTTGTTTAATTTATAATCTTTTTTTAAAAAATATTGAAATTTTGGGTTTATTTTTATTTCTGTTTTAGATTTGATTTATTTTGTTTGTATTGTAGCTTAACTTAAACTAATATCAATATATCTGTTTTATTTTATATTTTTCTGAGATATTTTATCTTTATTACAATAAAAAAAATTTTAATAGGTTGTTTTAACAATGAATTTTCACATTGTAATGCAATGCACAATATACTGCAATATAATGCAGAGCACTTTTAGAGCTTTTTATATCTCCCATCCTCATTCTTTTTTTCTTTTTCTTTTTTTGAATGAATAATCATCTTTTGTGTTTGGCATGAAATCATTTGAAATGACATGATGGTGTGTAGAAAATGAATAAAAGTTTTATATTATAATAGGACTTTATTCATTTAATAATTGTCCTTGGACAGAAACAAACAAAAACTATTGTTCGGTTTTATTTATTCATTTTTGTTGTTGTTGCTGTGAAATTCAAATTCAGACACATAATTGATAGAGACAACAATAATAATAAAAAGGTGAACATATGTTCATTTCCAACATACTTTGGCTTCATTTTAAGCAAGCAATACAGTATTTTTTAAACAATAGTTTAGTTAAATAAAACTACTCAGCAGGTTGGGCAGACATTTAACCCAACTGCTGGGTTAAAACAACCTAATTGCTGGGTTTATCCACTTTCAACCCAACTTGGGTTGTTTTTAACCCAGCGTTTTTCGAGTGTATTTTTCTCAATGCACATTCGGTTCTATTTGTAAAATCAGTCACATGCAGAGAGAAAGAACAGGTGTAGAGACAGACAGACAGACACAAAGGGTGCGTAAAGGGTGAATGCTAATGACGTCTCTGGCAGTGCTCCTCAGGTGCTCGTAACTAACAGAGGAGGCCAGCTGCCCTTCGCTCCTGTCTTTCTGAATTAATATCTTCATTTGTTGGCTCATTGACGACATTAATTGTTTTCCAGTCACTTTATTGGTGGACCGCAAATCAACCAAGAGAAAGTAAGTGGTTCGGTGTCACTCTCGGGTCATAATCTCCCTCTCTCTCCTTCTCTGTTCTCTCGCCCTTTCTTTCCTCTGTGCATTCATCCTTCTCAACAATTGATCATCCTGCTCTCTCTCTCTCTCACCTTTTTTTTCACCCTTCCACCAAAGCTGAAAACTAGCACCACAAGTTTCTCCAGCCTTCCTATATATAGGCTGTTCGCCACCCTTGGACTCCATTGACAGTTTCCCAGCATGTTCATCCAAGTTTCATTGCTTAGACTCTCAACCTCAATAGAAAGTTAAAGCAGTGTTTTGCACACTTTTTTGAATGAAACCCTGATATGTACTTTTTTGAAATCATACTGGATATAATTTGGCATTATCGTTAAACTCTTTAGAAAGCAAAAGCAATTTTTTTCCAATTCTGTATAAGAAAATGAGAATCACCGATTTAAAGGATGCAGCATTGACGTGCTCATTTGCTCTCTGAATAATGGTGCTCTGTAGTTTTCTTGTTAGTGTCGTCCATCTTGTTCCGTCTTCATCAATTTCTTCATCCTGCCAGGTGTCCATGGGCGTCACATTTGCCTTGTACCTACGTCCCAGAACATCTGTTTCTCTCCAGTCATGTCACCCTTGTGTTCTTGCTGCCGTCCCTTCCAGGAGGAAGCGCTTCTTTGAATTCACTCTCTCTGTGTACTTGAAAAGGCTATCAGCTCATTAAGCTGGTGGATCACGATTGCCATAAAACCTTGAATTTACCGATTTATGTAGATAGCACTAAATACATTTACAGAACATGGCCACTTTTTGTTTCAATTGGAACTAAATAATAATAATAAATAATAATAATAATAATAATAATAATAAGTTTTATTTATATACCGCCTTTCCATCGCTCAAGGGCGCTTCACAAAGGAATTACAAAAAATAGAAACAGACAACAGGTGATAAAGACAGACAATAATAGAAGATTAAACAATGATAGTACACAGACAGTTTAAGGCAGACAATCTTTGGCTAAAGTTGGGTAAAGTCTTTTTTGGTTGTAAGTCCAATGATAAACAGTAGAGTGTGCGCGAACATATACTGATAAAATGTACACCATGAATGTTTTGTAGGGGATTTTATGTTAAAGACCCAAAAGACCAGATATGATAAATGAAGACCCGGAGTCAGAGTTTAAAAAAATAAATTGAAGAAAATTAAAAAAAAAGAATAGTTTGCAGTTTCATCAGCAGAAGCCAGCTTCAAGTCTCACAAGGAGTTTGTAGGCCGCTCTCTCTCTCTCCCCCTCTCTCTCGTACATTCACATTTCCACAACAATTATATTCTAACAGAGTCCACTAACTATGTGATTACTAAGATTCTGATTGGTTAAGAAAACTAGACAAAACTGGTAATTTTCCACACATGGATAGAAGCATATCTCCTTCCATTATGATGCTGACGGTCAGACCCTGAAGTTAGGCACAGGATGTCCCTCTAGGTCAGGCCTAGGTGTCTTCAGGTCTCCAGTCCAGATGATAACAGTCCACCAGTACCCATAAAGGACCTGTACAGAACACTTAGCGCACATACAAAGATACACATGATTCACAGTTTCTTCAAGGCTGAAGTTGATCTGAGCTTTAACTTTTCCAAAACATATTGATAAGTATGTTTCTCTCAGTCAGACGTACAGACAATATACATCAGTATTTTCTAGTGTTTGAAAATACAAAGGAAATTAAAGGCTTGAATCCACCCCTTCAGCGTTATGTCACTTTTTTTGTTATAAAAGCATCTGCTAAATGTGTAAATTAAAAAAGGATTAAGGTTGAACACGGTATCCAAACACAACATTTGCTTGTGACCCTTCGTGCTGGAGATTTTGCACGGGGCCTGTATGAAATGTTTTGTAGTTCAAGTCACGTCGCTTAAAGAGATGATGAATTTCCCTTTCAAAGTCTGAGTTTAGACATTTATTGAACATCTGTTCAAGTTTGGGCAAGTTCAGATGGGGTTTTGCTGTTACACTGAGCTGGGAAATGTTGGCAAAAGAGACTGGGAAATGAAAAAGAAGCGTGTGACCAAAGTAGTGTGTGTATGTGAATACATCTGTGTTAATACAACTTTGAACAGCACCTTGTATGCGACCCAAAATTCAAAGGCGCATACCAACCTCTTTACGCCTTTCAAAGATCTCCAAGTCGTTCTCCGTCTACTCAGTCGCCTGATAGAAACCATTTTGTCCTTTGTCACAAAGAAAAACGCAGGAGCGGGCGGAATAATGCTTCTGGAAAATCCATTAGGACTTCATCTGCATCAAAAAGGCACCGAGAACGGAAAGCAATGGGTCATTCATAGGGAGAGTCCCGCTGCTTGTCTGGCTTTTAAATTTCCGCCGAATGTTCATGTAAGAGTTTGTGTGCAGTCGTGTGAGTCTTTATCTGAGCGTCACACCTCATGCGTGTTCAGAAGTGTTGAGACTTTTGTTTGTTTCATTGTTACCTCTGTTGGTTCCCAGTCTCTCTTAGTTACCTCTATTAGTTTCAGGTGGAGCTTTGGAAGAAACTTTCACATACTGTAGGACTAAATGGAACCAACTGGAAACCATATTTTCTTCAGAATTTTGAAGTTTTCCATGAAGATAACATGTAGATGGTGCAGTAATCCATCCATCCAACCATTGTCAATTTGTTCTATCTATCTATCTATCTATCTATCTATCTATCTATCTATCTATCTATCTATCTATCTATCTATCTATCTATCTATCTATCTATCTATCTATCTATCTATCTATCTATTATCTATCTATCTATCTATCTATCTATCTATCTATCTATTGTTCTGTCTATCTATCTATCTATCTATCTATCTATCTATCTATCTATCTATCTATCTATCTATCTATCTATCGTTCTTTCGTTCTATCATTCTATCTATCATTCTATCGATCTATCTATTGTTCTGTCTATCGTTCTATCTATCTATCTATCTATCTATCTATCTATCTATCTATTGTTCTGTCTATCGTTCTATCTATCTATCTATCTATCTATCTATCTATCTATCTATCTATCTATCTATCTATCTATCTATCTATCTATCTATTGTTCTGTCTATCGTTCTATCTATCTATCTATTGTTCTGTCTATCTATCTATCTGTCTATCTATCTATCTATCTATCTATCTATCTATCTATCTATCTATCTATCTATCTATCGTTCTTTCGTTCTATCATTCTATCTATCATTCTATCGATCTATCTATTGTTCTGTCTATCGTTCTATCTATCTATCTATTGTTCTGTCTATCGTCCTATCTATCTATCTATCTATCTATCTATCTATCTATCTATCTATCTATCTATCTATCTATCTATCTATCTATCTATCTATCGTTCTATCATTCTATCTATCATTCTATCTATCTAACTATTGTTCTGTCTATCGTTCTATCTATCTATTGTTCTGTCTATCGTTCTATCTATCTATCTATTGTTCTGTCTATCGTTCTATCTATCTATCTATCTATCTATCTATCTATCTATCTATCTATCTATCTATCTATCTATCTATCTATCTATCTATCTATCTATCTATCTATCTATCTATTGTTCTGTCTATCGTTCTATCTATCTGTCCTATTCCTATTATTATTATTAGATATTTAGTTTGGCTAGCTGGAAAAACAGCATGTTACGCAGTGGACACAGTTAACGTTCAACCTTTTAACCTTTAGTATAAAGCAAATGCCTCCAGTAGGCAGATGATGCTCTGCTGATGTCGTGCTTGTCTTGCAGTATCATGCAGTTCTACACCTTGAGGTAATTGCTGTCTGAATTCATAATATATTGTGTGTTTGTGTTTTTGTGTGTCTTTAATGGCACATGGCAAGGTTGGGGATAGCCATGACCTTCAACTGTGACAGTTGTTTGAGAATATGTGCACGTGTGTGTACGTGTAGGACTAAAGCTGTCCACAAACTCAAAATGACACAGCACAAGTCTGATTTTTATTGGTCCCTCCCTCTAATCTGCCACCAAGGTCAGGGATCTTAAAACCAGCATTTAATTCCACTTGCGTAATCTTAACAGCTGACACGGCCGTGAACCTGTCTCATTCCTCATACATTTGTTATTCATTATGGATTATCACACTCGAGTCCTTGACTTTACTCATTGGCCTCCCGTTTCATAATCATTGTTGTAGAGTAGTCTAGCAGGGGTTGTGAGTGGTGGTGTGAACCGGCCTTACGTCATTCCAAGACAGAGCTGATCGATTGCGGTACATGATGCAAGCAGAGGTGCTTTTTGCAACGTCATTAGATGCTTGTTTAGAGGCAGTAAGGAAAAAAAAACCTAGTGTCTGGGGCATTTATCATTCGGAATAGGGAAGGCTCATCAGGAACGCAGCAGAACGTTCCTCTGTAATTTCTCGCCAGATGCTGTGATCACGCCAGACTCTTTGGAGACTCGCTGTGGTGGCGTGTTGCTTTTTAGGTCAGTGGTCATGTTGTAGAAAATAGTATTCTCTGTGGATTTGTCTGGCTGGTGTGATAACTTAGTGGCTGTTTACACAGACATGTGCTTCTATTATATCTGTGTTGTTGTTTTTTAGGATTTTGTCTATGTAGAAAAGGGTTATTATTATTAAATAACTATTAAAAACATTACTGTTAATTGTAAAAACTTATTTTATGCAGTGCACTGCAATGCAACACAATGCAATGCTTTTGTGGAGGTCAAAGCGGTGCATGCCATGTTTTGAGAGTTGCATTAAAGATGCATTATTGATTGATTGATTGATTGATTTGTTTTTGGAAACCTGCCTACAGCGGGAAAAAGTTATCTCACACTCGCAGACAATTTTTTCACCAATTCATGGCAACCTTAAAATCAAGATGACTTCAGGGAGAGATAAAAGAATCTGTAAAAGTTCAGCTGTTCGCTCACAAGTTTTGCAGCTTTTTAATTGTTTTCTCGCCTCCCAAGAGGTGCGTGACTAAGCAGCATTTCTCCTACAGCAGCTGCTTGGCTGTCAATTTTATCATTTTCATTAACTCCTATTTGGGGTTTCAAAGACAAGATTAACTCTAAGGGGACCCCATGGATTGGGACCTAGTATTTCACAAGCAGACTTTTCAACAATCACAATTTGCTTTGTTCTAATGTGCCGTTTAGCGGTGCATTCAGCCAGGGCTCATTGTAAAAAAAAAAAAAAATTCCTGTGGCGACAGTATGAAAAATGATATTATGTTGCATCTTGCACATTTCAGGACACAAAGTTAAATGTCCAGTAAGTGCGGTAAAAGCATGCTTAGATTAACTTTAATCTGGCATTGTTTTATAACATTGTACATGTCACGGTGCTAAAACGCTCTAACTCGTTTGAAAATAACGCACCACCTATACTACACCCTAAACATACCCAATAGTGTTCACAAAAGCAAATGTGAGATAAAAACACTGAAGCTGAAGCAGCCATGCCATTTTAGCTTGTTTCTAGAAGTCTTGGAGCTCTATTATTGTGACTCGTGTTTCACTTGACTCGTATCCAAGCACTCCGCGAGTATAATTCTGTACAGGGTGAGCTATATGAGGAAGTTTGCTACATTAGAAAAGCTATACATGGAGCTGGTTATACAAACATCAAAAATAATTAGTTTTTATGGACTATGGTAAAAGTGTTTTAAGGTCAAATATAGTATTGTTCAAGGAACCATATGAAAATAAGTCTTTATAAATCCTAAATCTGCCCTTGTTATCATTTTGTGTGAAAATGAATAAAAGTTTTTGCTGTTTTACTATGTCTAGAGTAGGGTTGTCAAAATGAAAGACTTCGGTAAAAAAGTCTATACTGAAATTTTAAAATTGTGATGATTACCGGTATTTTCCCCTAGCATTTTGAGTGCTCTTGAGCAAATTCTTAAAGTGTGCTCTGATTTGCCTCTGATTTCCCATTGTGTTCATGTGCTCAACAGATATACAATGATCATCGTCCATCTTATAGCCAGCTTTCAAACGCTCCTGTGTGTATCTGTGTAAGCGCATTAAAGATGTCTATTTACAACAAAGCAATGGTCATTGTAGCCAATCACAGACATATATGTTGAGCATGTGACCACAATGGCCAATCAGAGGTGTTTAAGAATCTGCTCAACAACACTCAAAATGCTATAGGGGAAATGCTGGTCACATTTTTTAAATTTCAGTACCGACCTGGTACTTTTGACAACCCTTCTCTAAAGTTCATTAACTCTGGAAACCGCAGTGATTTGTATGTATTTGTTTTGAGTTTTGCAAAAATGTATGCAGAGGCACGTTTTTCCAATGAGCCGGTGTTGGGTGCATTTATTCAAAATCGATCATTTGACATTAATAAGCCGGTGTGAAAATGTGGAATTGCCGTCTGCAGCTAATTGGCTTTATTTTTACACAATGCATGAGACAGGCGGTTGTGCTTACACACATTCTTCTAAACAAAGATGTCTTCGACAGCTTGCTGCGGTGTCCCATCTTCTCAGCTTTTAACAGGTTGTTCAGATTATTGTTTACAAATCATATTCCGTGATTCAGCCCTAAAGTTGTTCCTTTAAGGACATACAGGTGACACTAATTGGAGATTTACCTTCCCATGAAATAGAGATGTGAGCTGTTTGAGGATGTTTCTCTGTAGCTGAATGTGTGATATATCCGCCATCGGATTAGAGTGTGATTTTCTTGTTCATTAACACCAGGGGTATTCTCAGGACCTGCTCGTTATCAAGTGGTACAGCACACGGTGGACCAGCGTGAGGGGTTATAAAGGTGTATTATAATAGCATGATAGTGGATGAAAAAAAGTATATATGACATACATCTTTAACATCTTTTGAGGCTTATTTTGCTGTGTTTTTAAAAGCTGTGTGATTGGCCGTAAAGACCGGTTACACTCACAGTGTGGATGACGTTTGTTTTGTAGACTCAGGATCTAATGAAGGGAACTTATGCAATGCAGAAACTCTTACAAAGCAAAAACAAACACTCATTTTTGACCCATTACTGCATCTCTCATTCACTGTTTGCGATCTCACTGTTTGAACCGCCTGTCACAGGAAATCTCCGTGTGCTGTCATAGGATAAGGGCACAAAGTGTCATGAATAATTATGAGACACC
Organism: Zacco platypus; assembly: GCA_038088235.1. Taxonomy (NCBI): domain Eukaryota; kingdom Metazoa; phylum Chordata; class Actinopteri; order Cypriniformes; family Xenocyprididae; genus Zacco; species Zacco platypus. Next base: position 23,643,122 of record CM076068.1, on the reverse strand, counting down.
GATGAGTCATTGATGTAGGCTACTATAATACAAGAAACACAAAGACGAATTTAAGGCCGAAAGTTGAAAATAATGGTTAAAGTCTCTGAAAATTTAGTTTAGGGTTTCATGATGCTTTGAATAGCAATTTCTTCCATTTTCTTTCTGCTTCAGTGTTTTATTTTATTTTTTGCTGAGAGCTATTTTGTAGTAAATAGAATGTAAAAGCTATAGGTAATATGCATAAATTACAGATATTTCCAATTTTAATTTCTAAAACTTTAGTAAATTCCATACAGTTCTTTTGCGTTTTAACACATTTCATGTCCAAGTTTTTTTCAGCCTGTCCTACAGGGGGCAGCAAGCAAGCAATAACTACTAACATATGACGAATGTCTCTCACAGTCTTTCCATCACAATTGTACTTCATTTGCAAAGTTCTCTAGCGAAAATGAAGATGTCTCACTGACAAGTCCAGAAAGTTCTCCGGCATTAGTGGCATCTTGAGTGGGAGGAGATCACAGATTTATGGAAGTGTGAAATAGAATGATGGGGTCATTGGAGCTGTCAATCACTCGCATGTTGATGGACTGACTGGCTGAGAGAGCTGTCACTCAGCATGCCGTCCGGTAATGACATCGTCACTCAGGTGGAGAGAGTAACCTAAAGGGGCGGGGCGGAGGAGGAGATGGACAGGCCAGTTAATGGAGGTGTCAGTAAAATTGGCCTTTTGGATAGAATAGCTGGCCCTAGAGACTAAGTGAGAGACAGTGTAAGGTGATTATGTTCAGGCACACAGATACACCAACAGTACCCTTTAATTACTTACATTGTCTTTTCTATCCTTCTTAACTGTTTTTATACTATTTATGTCTGTCATCTAACTGTAGGTACTCCATTCCCTTATATATATATATATATATATATATATATATATATATATATATATATATATATATATATATATATACTATACTATACTATATAAGTATTTTAGATAGACTGACTGACTGATTGATTTGGTTGGTTGGTTGATTGATTGAGCGATTGATTGATTGATTGATTGATTGATTGATTGATTGATTGATAATCCAAAGCGCATTTCTGTAGTAGTGGTGCAACAGGTTTGTGTTTAGTCCTGCCTGTTGCTCACAGTCAATGGATGCTGCTGGACAAGGCTGTTGACTCAGCAGGCATGTTGGCAGCTGGTGGGCTATTGGGTAAAGATTTGGCAAGATATGGTAGAATAAAGATTAGGTGAAGGCCAAAAGTGATTCTGATCTTTGATCACTACTCAGTTGGAGAGACAGGTACCTGAGGCTATAGTCAGGCTAAACAGAGGGCTGCATGCAGATGCCATGTTGGATTCTGGATTCACACTGCCAGCGGGAAACTCGTATTGGCCTCATCAGTGTACCGTAATGTTGTCTCACTGACGGTCAATAACTGTTCTAATATGAGCCAAAATCAGCAGGAAATCGTTTCTCTTAGACCTTGTGCTTTCTTTTTTGTACATGAACCTTACACAGTGTAATGGGAAATGGTTTCTTCATTAGAAGCTCATTAAGGGTGAATTAAGGATTAGTCTGGCCTGGCTGCTCAAAGTCCTTACGATTCCTCTTCCAAAAACACTCATCAAAATATGCGGCCTTCGCATATTCAATACCGCAAAACAGGTTTATGCTAACAGCAACACTTTATTAACTTTATGAATTTAGGAACTAAATTATAAATTTTAAGGACTAAAGTAAAAGTTGCTGAAAAGCCCTTTCGGAAGTGCTGTGGTATAGTCAGGCAAAGTAAGGTAAAATGAAGAAAGGTATTCAAGTTAACATGCTATATTGATCCTCAAGGGTAACCGCTTTTAAGTCAAAAGTCAAACCAGTGACCCAAGGACGCCCAATCCTCTAGCTTCAGCTTTCAAATGTGCCGGTGGATATGCTATATAAGGCTAGAAAAATGTCTTTGTCCATAAATGAAACGGTGTGGGTGGAAAGGTGGTTGTCCGTGCATGGTGTGAAGTAGACTCTTGACCTATCGCAGTGACAAAGTGAAAAATAGCCATGACCTTCAACTGTGAGTGTAGTTTCTGAACACATGGACTTAATGTGCTCTTAAAGACACACTACAGATCAGGGCATTGTTGAAATCTTTGCATTTGCAATTTTGCGTATATGTCTGTTTGGCTTCAGCAGGAGAGAAGGTGCTATTATTTCTACAAACCCCTTACTCACATTTATGGCCTCATAAACATATAACAATATAAAATCGATTTTATTATGGGGCAATGTGATGAAAAATAGAGATCCAAATAGGTAGAATAGTAGAATTAGTACATATAATATTAGAATAATAATAATAAGTCTTTTATAAGTAATCTCATTGTTACAGCTCTAATTATTTTCATCTGCTCTTAAATGAAAATAGGGGAACGAGAAGAGCGCTTGGGTAATAGCATCCTCCATTTGTCTTCACTGTTCTGCTACAGTTCCCATGATCCTCCTCTCGCCCTGCCTCTCTCTGGGACTGCAGCAATTAGGACAATTATACCTGAATGATTGTTTCTGCTCTTTGTCTAATAGTAGCATATTGAGACGTTCCTCAGATTGAATACCTCGCTGAGATGTGAACACACACGCTTTTGTTCAGTCATCTAAACAACTGCTGAAGACATCTGCTGCATTTATCTTAACGCTATGTGTAGTGTGGAAGAAACATGATCAATATCACTGCTGTCAGTAGACCATCAATAAAATCATCATAATCACACACACGCACACACACATACATATTTATGTATGAACAATTGCCAGGAAAACATTTCTGACAGTCATTTGCTTGAAGTTTGCATTTCTCAAGCACACAATCTTTAGTGCATGTCGCTCAGGTCCCATTTAGACAGTGAATTAGAAAACGCCCACAAAGCTTTTCTCACTATGCACCAGACCGTAGCCACATACCTTTAAACTGTGAGAGGTGGTCAGGTTGGCCCTCGGGGCTCCAGAGTGCTAAAAAATTAAGGCAACCGGTGTCCTTCACCTTTTAATAATACATAGTCTGTTTGCTTGAGAATGACAGACTAACTTGCAGACTCAAAAATACACACACCTGGTCAGTCATGCACAGAATTTAGGCCAGATTGAGCTTTTTTGGTATCTTTTAGCTACAACCACAGGCAATACACTTCAGTTTGTCTGAACAACACCTTAGCAATGCACTTGCTGAGTTGAAATGATATTATGGTGTAATTGCACCTACGTCACCGTGAGGTGTAGGGTGACAAACTATCATCAGCAAGTGTATTTGTGTCATAAACCCATAGAAAATGAATCCTTCATTACTTTAATATGTTTCTACAGGCTTTCTAGTGACATATTCCATGCTCCATATGTGATGGATATGTCTCAGACACTCTATTGAAGATGCCACCACCATACCGTCTGCTGTAGTGAGGGATTAGATTTGCTTGCCATAATCATAATGCTGTAATTTGCTTAGTGCAGCCAGTCCACTGGAGAGATTTTATTCCAGCTACTGTGGGGAAATGAAAGCAGTTCGCCCACACACACTGACGCACACAGACAGACAGACAGTCATGTGTTATCAGCTTTTGTAAAGTCTGTCTTTTTTAGAGAGAGAGCAAGTGTGTGTGTGTGTTTGTGTGTCTGGAAAAGTTCAATCAAGCCATCTGGACTATAATTTATTTTCAAGACTTTACCTACTTCGATCCCAGACTTTTTCATGACAATCTATTACAAGGTTCAGTTGTTTTGACTGAATCCTAACAGACGTTCTCCAAAGACCTGGATGAACATTTTACAGACGTAGAAAGACTGTGTGAATCTGCGTATGTTTATGCTGCACATTTTCAAGTGTGCAGGTGTTCTTGCAATTGTAGTTTTTAGAGCCTGATGTCGTACATCAACTCAATTACAGCACAGACATTGTTTAGTTAGAAATTCTGTCTTAACACATGTTCTTGCTGTGTTTTTTAAGTCTTTGTCTATGTCCACGCCAGACGGCAGCTGTGTCGTGTCTCACTGTTGTGTTAGAACCTATTTTTTAAGATGCTCAAAGGTATTTTTTGAAAATTTGTCTTTGGCCTTGCCATACAATAACAATACAGTTAACAATACATGACATCCACAATACATAGAACAATACACAACGCCCTCTTCAACATCATAAATTAAAAATATTCACATTTCCTACCCCTCATTCAGAATAGCTATTGTATTTGGTACAAAGGTTTGCTGATATATTGCTTTGATTGCTTTTGGTGTGACGAATTGGTAATAATTCAAAAGCATGATTCATAGGGTGTGTTGTGTCTCTCTTTTCTCTGTACGGCAATTTCGTATAATTGATCGACTGACTTTTGCTTGGATCGTATGATTTTACCTGCCATTCTTGTAATTCTGTTTAATTTTACTTTATTCACAAATGTAAGTCGTCCGCACCACACAGTTATGTTATACCCTAAAACATTCTCAATCAAACTAGTCTAAACTCTTTGCAAAACAACCTGACTTGCAGAAAATTCTTTCAGTTTCTTTAGCAGGAATAACCTCTGATTTGCTTTCTTACAGATAAGTTCCACATTATCCGAGAAATTCAATTTACAGTTAATCATAGTTCCCAAATGCTTAAAGGTCTTCACAGTTTCAACAGGTTGATCACACAGCCTTATTTCTATTAGGGGCTCTGGGTAATTTAAAATCAATTATTTTGTCTTACTGACATTTATCAATAAGGAACTTGCTTCACACCATTTTTTCAAGTTTAACACCTGCTCTTCATACTCAGAATTTACACAGTTTTTCCATAAAAGTGCCATGTCATCTGCATATTTGTATAATTTATAATTCTCACTCTGCATTCTTATTTCACTTGTATAAACAGAGAACAGCAAAGGTGACAGAACACATCCTTGGCGTGTTTAAAAAACATAATTTCACATTTCATAGTAAAATTGCAATATAAGATACACTCTGTGACCCACTCAAAACGGTCTTGCGACCCACGTTAGGGGGTCTGTTAAAACTCAATGGGCTCAGGGGAGGCAAGAGAAACACTGCTTCCATAATACATTTCTTTTTTAAATACTTTATAGATAATATATTGTTGATAATCATTTATAGACAGATTCATTGATACATAGAAAATTCAACCTTATGGGAAACACTGCTTTGGGGGGGGTCTGTTAAAACTCATTGGACTCAGGGGAGGCAAGAGAAACTCTGCTTCTATAATACATTTTTTTTTTTTAATACTTTATAGATAATATATTGTTGATAATCATTTATAGACAGATTCGTTCATAAATAGACAATTCAACCTTTTGGGAAACACTTCTTTAGGGGGTCTGTTAAAACTCAACGGACTCAGGGGAGGCAAGAGAGACGCTGCTTCCCGCTGTAACTTCAACCGCTGGTGTCGCTGTTGTACATTTTAGGAGAGGGGTTAGCAAGGTATTATAAATTCAGTGATGCTTGCAATGTGTGTACAGATATGTGAAAATTCACAGATGATCGGAGATTGCATCCATTTCTCAATTGTTCTTTTACAATGAGATTAAAAAGAGATCAAAGTGAGGTTTTTGCCTACATTTCCTACTTTTCAGGCCCCATGTGTCTCCACTTTCATAAGACATCTCATAATACCACACATTTTGCTTAGATTGATAGTTTGTCTCAATATGACTTTCAATACCAAATTGTCTGCTCTGTTATTCTCATCATTTTATAGCTCTATACACTTATTGCATGTTCTCATTTGTTTCTGTTTTCTACTTCAGAATTTTTGGCGGAAACATCTTAGACAAAGTTGACACTTAAAAAAAAGGAGAGCTCCATTAAGTCATCTGTCCAAAGAAAGAGCAATCCTGGAGCAATAAAACTCTAGGTGTGCGTGCGTGAATGTTGGCCTTGTACCGAGTGTGTCTCTGGGAAGAGGTTAGAGACTGTCATGGCGCCACACAGACACAGGCTAAATAAAGACAAACTGCGGTTCAGCCACCAGTGACTCTTTCCAGATGACACAGCGGTTAAAGATGTGTGGGTAACTGGGTCAGAGATCTGAGTCTGTTAAAAAAAATGCAATCTTGAATGATATTGTTCAGTTTCATGTATATCTATCTAATTATTTTTGCCTTTTAAGTCCTTTAAGTGTCCAACTGTCCACCTGCCATTCCCTGATTCTGTGTCTATATTCGCCCTCAGGCTACACAGACTATATGAAATATACATATGCATGTGGATAGAAGACAGGCAGCTGGGAGGATACTGAGGGAAACACATCAGCTGCAAAAGAATTCTCTCTCAGCGGTAGAGTGCTGTGGAAATCATGAGGCTGGTTTTTCGGATGCACCCTTATATAGGCCATGCTGTGATTAAAATGATATGCCAGTGAGGTGCTGGGAGCAAGATATTTTACAAGTGAACGCTGTAATCTATTTTTCTTTGTCTAGAATACCCCTGCTCTGAGTTTTCGGAGTTGGCCCAAGTTTGTTTGGTTGGTGTGAAAGTGTGTTTGGATGATGAGCTACAGTTCATGTGACTTTGGTACAGACAAATGCAAGTGTTGTGTACAATTTCGGTTGTCAATCTAAAGTTTAAATCCAGTTTATGTTGGTTTGGAGTGAATTTAGTTATGAGATTTTTAAATGGCCAATACCATGGCTCTGTCACTGATGCTTGCGTTGTTAACGCAGATGCACTACCATTCAAAAGTTTTTTTGAGTCTTTTTTTTTTGTGTTATTGGAGCCTCTTATGCTCACCAAGGCTGCTTTTATTTAATAAAAAAGAGGTAAAAACACTAATATTGTGAAATATTATTCAAATTAAAAATAACTGTTTTCTAGTTTAATACATTGTAAATTGTAATTTATTCCTGTGATGGCAAAGCTGAATTTTCTGCAGTCATTACTCCATTCTTCAGTGTCACATGATCCTTTAGAAATCATTCTAATTGCCTGATTTGTTGATCAAGTAACATACAATTATCATCACAGATGAAAAGGGTTTTGCTGCTTAATATCTTTGTGGAAATCATAATGCATTTTTTATAAATAGCTAATTAAATTAAATTAAATAAACTGTAAATATTTTACACAATTTTTTTTATTAATTTCTGTAATTTTATAACATTTTGTTTTGGTATTGTTTTAAATTCTAAAGGTTTTAAATCATTTTAAATCAACTTTTGATACATTTCATTAATTTAATATTTGATAACATAAAACAGAAGTTGTTTTTTCTTATCAATCGACAAGGCCTGTTGGTAGATTTCTGAAAAGACAAAATGTAGAGTCCTGAACATGGTGAACATGGTTATCAGCCAATGATATCATCTCAAAATGGCCTATTTCAGCCAATTATCAGACCTATCACTAGGACAAATGCTTCAGTAACACAGTGAAACTGGAGCTGTTACCTGGTTCAGATCCAAAAGTACAATGTGAAAAGAAAACATTGAACTTTGGGTTTGGACCAAGAAAAATCCTTAGATTATTTTCTCATGAAAAGCTAAATACAGTAAATCTACTTGGCCTGCTTTATTGCATGTGTGTGTGTCTGTATTTTTGTTTGTGTTTGTAAACACATCACACCTTCGGTTCTCTTTAATGAGTCCGAAGCATAATCACTCATTATGAGAGAGAGAGGGAGTACCAAAGGTGCCCGTACTTTTAATAGAAACCACGTAGCTTGTGTTTAATTATGGATGTTAACCCCTGGGCAGCGCGTACGCGTATTATGCGTGCGTGAGATACTCACTAATGAGTTAAGGAGTGTAATTCTCTGCGTGGCTCATGTGCAGGGCCTTTTGTGACACCAGCCACCAGACCCCTTTTGGCTCCTCGACATCCTGTCGCCAAAACAACTAGCGCGGCCCCTCGGGAAACCCCGTCTGACCCCTCTCGTACTTCTGCACACTCACGATAACAAGCACAGGAGAAGCAAAGAGACCATAATTGCAGTGTATCTTCTGAGAGAGTGCAACCTCCTGTCTCGAACCCCTCGGCAGGCTTTTTTAAAACAAACTCTAGAATTTACAGCTTTTCACCATCTACATCTAACATCAGCGCCCATTAGGGTAGTTTTTCTCAGAAGACTTGCAGTGGTGATACTTTTTTTCAAAGGCCTCTCTTAAAGCTTGTCTTTCCGCCCACTGACTCTTTCGTATCTGTCAATTAAGATATGCGTAAGCCCCTGTACAATTTACACAATTTGGTCCCAGAACACTTGTTACTGGTCTGCTCATGTAAGGTTGCAGGAGGGCATAATGCCCTCTTTGCCGCCATTTACTGCATCAGTAATTGAGACTCAATGATCTTACGGTTGTATCTCTGCTCCGCTCTGCCCCTCGGAGGCCCATCAGGGTTTTTGTTAGCTGCATTGACGGATCATTAAGGCTTTTAGTCGACCAGATCATTTGTTCTCTAATGAGAGGGAGAAACGCGAGCCCTGATACTCATCGATGATCAATGTCTTCTGCCTGTTTTAACTGTATCACTCGTTCTCGGTCTCTCTCTCTCACTCTTTCTCGCTGTCTGCATCTTTATCTCTCTATCAGAGATAAAAGTGCTGTTTGAAACGCTTGGGAACAATTAGCCTCACCCGTCTAATCAGATCTCTCGTGCGCGGCTCCTTCCACCTCATTTTCATAAAACTTTGTGAATATCCCAAACGTGCATCACATTAATGCCCCCTCCTCCTCTTCTTATTGCCCGTATCTTCCTCTTACGTCTTTAATGCTCTTGTATTTAATACTTTACAGTGTCTGAATGCTAATTTGCATGCTATCCACCATAAATAGTATGCAAGATTAGGATTAATGCATCCCTAATCATAGTACGTGTGAAATAGTAGGCCTTCCTCAAAGCTCCACAGATGGCGGACTATTTCTAGTGGATTTGTAAAGTATGTGCACTTTTTTTTGGCTAATCTCTGTGCGCTTTTTGGGCTAATATGTCCCATTTGGCAGTGCGCTAAGGAAGGCAAGAAGTTTATGATGGGTTTCACAACTTGTGAAATGTGTGAATTTAAAAGTTAAAGCTGCACGTTTTTCGCTTATTAAAAGTTTTATGCATAAAGAAATGTGTCGTAATAACACTTGTAATAACTTATAATGTGATATTTAGTAGGGCCAGGCATCAATACACATCTCCTTATCCAATTCTAGTTCATGTCCATTTTGCTTACATGAAAAAGAAATTTACTCTAAGCTATTTCTGCACACAATACAGTAACCATAACACAACACAATACAAATTTGGTAGATTTTGAAAGTATCATTTAAAAATTGTGCATTTCAGTTGATATTTCTCAGATACTATAATCAACAAAACTAAAAACAAATTGTATAAATTAAAAAAAAAAACATGAAATCAAAATTTTGCTTTATTTATTATAAGTGATGTATCCGTGCACAAAGAAATTAATGAAATTATGCTCTTTTTTACCATATATTTTATTTCATATATTATGTAACATTTATTTATTTATGTATTATATAACATTTATTTGTACGTATCTATTTTTGCAGTGTACCCCAAATTCAACAGGTTGCATATCTAATCACGCGTGCATGAAGAACATTGTAGAACTATGGAAAAAATGCCACTGTGTTCCATTTCTTCTTTGCTTTCGTTCTTAATCGAGGAGCTAAAACTTCTTTCTTTAGATTAGTGAAACCAGAGAGATACTGCAAAGCGTCTGCCTAATAGATCATTCTGACAGTTTAATTTTAATGCTTGATTATCATTCAATCTTATAATTGTATTATCCAACCGTTCAATTAATTTGGTCTATATTTACACCGATGATTAGGATCAGAATCGAAATTGTAGTCGCTGACTCTGCGTGTCGAAAGTATCCAAGCTATCTGTTGAGGTAGCTCTCCTGATATTCCTCCTCCTACGGGAATGGGATATCAGCTCCATCTGCTCCCGGCATCTTTCCATTAGATGAACGAGTACTCTTAGATGAGATTGAGAGTATGGACTCACTTTAAATGACTGGACACAACTGTGCTGTGTGTTACAAAATGAGCTTACACATACAGACATGACTAGAATTCAAATGAAATCAAGTCTATAAGTTAGATGTCGTTAGAAGTCTATAAGATATACATATATATATATATATATATATATATATATATATATATATATATATATATATATATATATTAGGGCTGTTAAGCTATTAAAGTCCTAAAAAAAAATAAAATAAAAAAAAACCCTCCCTATTGCAGCGACATCTCTTCCCTTCTCTGATGATGTGGATGCGAGGGCGAGACAACCTGTCACTTACATGTGTTCACAGCAATTCCAAACCACAGCCATGCAATCAATTCCTGATAGAAAAAGTCCCGTCCTACATTTTTGTCGTGTTCGAAAAGCTGTTTCACTCAGATATACGTCACAATAGGGATGAAAAGACTATTGTAACTTCTTTTTCATGTTGACTTTAATTTTAAAGGGGACCTATAATGCCCCTTTTTACAAGATGTAATATAAGTCTCAGGTGTCCCCAGAATGTGTCTGTGAAGTTTTAGTTCAAAATACTCCATAGATCTTTTATTATACCATGCCCGAAATGCCCATTTTTTGGTGGAAGCAATGTTATTTTCGTGTGTATCTTTAAATGCAAATGAGCTGCTGCTCCCCGACCCCCTTTCCAGAAGAGGGCTGTGCCTTTACAGCTCGTGCCTTGGATACTCCAGCAACAACAAAACAGAAACAGTATGGGGCCATTTCCACAGAATGCGTTTTTGCATTCCACATTTCCATTACTTTCTTTGTAAATACGCTAGACGGATCCTGCATTTTTTTTTCTTCTTCTCCCATTCGGGGCCAATCACACACGCCTTCTGTGTTCATTGATACAGCCAACAACAGAACGTTTACATTGTTTTGTCACGAAACTGAGTGTGGCAAGCAGGGCAGGGCCAAGAGCTGTGGGAATGGAGCGAAGCCGTTGGCAACCTGCGTGCAACACCGGTCTCGAGTCCCACGAAGGATAAAAGAAGGAGCAAGGACAGGGAAGGAGGAGAGAGGACCAGGCCTGGGACATTTATGTTTTATTTTGTTATGTTTATATGTAGCAGTCGTCCGTGAGGGTCTGCTGCTTTACTTCTGTTTTGTTGTTTGTTTATTTTGAGATTAAAGTTTTATGTTGAATGTATCCTTCTTCCCTGAGCCTTGAATATTGTTACCCCGAGACATTCTTGTGTTTCCAGTAGCTGCTCTAACGAGGAGATAAACATGGCAGACTGTGTACAGCTCACTCAGGGGAGGAGCTAAGCTAATAGGGCAGATACTGTCACCAGTCGCAGACAGGATCTGTTACATTGTGCCCTTGCAATGTATAGAAAATGCGAACGACTCATTTTGAGACTGGTTATGATTCATGGGGAATATAAAAAAGGAGTGGGTGGATTTTTGCACCAGGGTGATTGTGTACACACAATCTATATTATTCATCTTCCTCCATTTATTTTACTCGACTTTCTAGTGATACTGAAAGGTGTAAATATTTCTTATAATATAAATGTTTGAGGCTATGTGTATTCTTCCTCATATTCAGTCTGGAGTGCTTCAGGTTTGCTGAATGGCACACAAGACAACAGGCCATGTTTGAAATTCCATGTGCAAATAGCAGCAGGCAGAGGGCCCGATACAGCAAAGGTCTCTAAGCATTAGCTGGTCATGTTTACCTGCAGCAGGTCAAACAGCGTTTTCCCTTAGAACCGATTCCTTCTTCCTCACATTCTTTCTCTCTTCCTTTGTGTTTCTATGCAGATGACGTTCCTCCATACTTTAAAACAGAGCCAGTACCAAGCCAGTTGCACTTGGAGAGGAACCGGCTGGTTCTGACCTGTATGGCCGAAGGGAGCTGGCCTTTGGAATTTAAATGGATCCACAACGATACAGAGATCACGCGCTTCTCGCTGGAGTACAGGTCAGTGTGTTTTCATGGCTGTTTAAAAATAACTGATTTGCATTGCAGCAGGTTTTTTTTATTTTTTGTGAAAATGCTAAGTTTTTTCACATTATGTGTGGCGTGTTGTGATGTATCAAAACTAGATCGCTAGAACTGCTTACATTAGAATTGCATTAACCTTAATTTGAAATAAACGTGGATCCTATTTAGCGGCAGCTCTGGCCACTTTATTTTCCTTGCTTTAATGTTCATTTCTCAACATCATTTCTAAATATCTCTTATTTTTCTCATATTTTGTGTTGTTTATTTCATCCTATTTTTTATATTTCATTATATTTTTTTCACTGTTTATTTCATTATATTTTGTGTTGTTTATACATATATATATATATATATATATATATATTTTATATTTTAGACATTTATTTACTTTTTTGTAATTGATCTTTTTCACTGTGTTTATTTTTCACTAAAATGGAGAGTAACTTCAAAGTTTACTTTTGATGTTTTCTGGTCTTCTAATGTAGAATATCTTTGGTCTCAAAGTCTTCAAATATGCGGTTATAGTAATACTAAGATAAATACAAATTATAAAATAACCAGTACAATGTTGATTTTTGTACCAATAGATTTCTGTTGAGAAAAAAGTTGGAAGAAAATAAAGTACTTAAAGGGATAGTTCACCCTCATGTCATTTCAAATGATGAAAGTCAGTGCAGTCCAGTGTTGTTTTGGAACCCATTGACATATATAGACAAAAAAATGCTGACTTTCATTATATGGACAAAGTCACACAGGTTGGGAATGACATCAGGGGGATGCAAATGAAGACAGAATTTTCATTTTTAGTTAAGTATAGCATGGAGTTTGTACTGAGTAGCACAAGAACAGAACATGTTAGATGTTATTTACTTATTTATTTTCGTCATTTATTGTCTTATTTTTTGATGTACTGAAAAAGATCAATATTTGTTTTTTCACTAAAAGTTCTGAACGTAACTTGAAAGTTTGCTTTTGATATTTTCTGGTCTCTGGCTTTCTAATGCAGAATATATTGGATTTCAAACCCTTATATGCAGTTGTAGTTATACTAGAGAAATATAAATTATGAAATACCCATGCGAAGTCAAGTTTTGTACCAATGGATTCCTGTTGAGAATAATGTAAAGAAAATAAGGTTTAAGGGATAGTTTTCCCTCATGTCTTTGTTTTGTTCATACAATGAAAGTAATTGGATTCCAGTGTTATTTTGGACCCCATTGACTTATATAGAGAAAAATAGTTGACTTTCATTATATGGACAAAATCAAACTATGACCTATCCCTTTAAGTCAGGGGTTTTGCTCCAAACTTTAATCAAACACATCTGCAAAAGTTAATCAAGGTCTTCAGGATTACTAGAAACCTATGAGTTTGATCAAGGTCGGAGCTCAACTCCCAAGTGGACCTTGAAGGCCAGAGTTGAGAACTCCTGCTTCAAGTGTAGCATTGAGTCGACACATGTTTAGAATAATGGTGTGTTTTTTTCTCTCTCTCTTTTTTATTTATTTATTTATTTTGAAGTAGGCTATTTTGAAGCTATATTTTCATGTCTCATGAAAATCTGTAAGTAACCAATATGATGAATTTTAGATTTATTAGGTTATAATCATTTTAATAGTGATTGTGATTAGAACAGCAGGAATGTGATGACACATAAATTGTTCCATCTTTACTTTGTAAGGTGAGGATTCAAAGAAACAATTATTCAGTGTTGAAAAGCAGGAATTCACTTATATAGACGATTATATCTGCCACCAAATGTGCTCAGGTCATCCAATTCAGACTTTTTTTAATTAACTATCCTCTGAATATAATGTAAACTCTGGAGCTTTGGTGAATGGAGTTTTAATTAAAAAGATAAAACTGGCTGATTAGACTGAGGGACAGGACGGTGTACAGATGGTGTGCTGGTCACTGTGCTGTTCTAAGGCTTCCCATTAACTCAATATCTTCTTATTATCACTAAAATCCAGTTATAGTTGAGCTCTTTCTAACAATGACTATGTTTATATGCACATTAATATTCAGATTAAAAATGAAAATTCTGTCATCAGTTACTCGCCCTCATGTTGTTCCAACCCCGTATGACTCTTTCTTCTGTGGAACATAAAATAAGGTATTTTAAATAAAGCTCGTTTTTTTTTCTATCCATACGATGAAAGTCAAAAGGGATCAATGCGGTTTGGAACATTTAAACAACCCAACTTTCTTCAAAATATCTTCTTTTGTGTTCCATAGAAGACAGAAAGTCATACAGTTTTGGAATGACATGAGGCTGAGTAAATCATGACAGAACTTTCAATATATAGGCAAAACCCTGTAAGACGTATGCAAACCATTATCTACATCTGCCCAAACAAAAGTAATAATCAGTGATTTGAGACATTACAATCAAAACACATTTTTAAAGCAAAAGGAAACATGAAGAGAAATGAAAATAGATCATTAAACAAATGAATAATAATAAAAAAAATAATAAAAAGAATTTAATTTCACTCTGGAGTGCTGTGAAATAATAATTAGACTAAATTACTGAGCAAAATTGCTAAAAAAAATAAATTATAAATAAGAAAAGAAAGTGTGACAAATATCACAATTGAACTGGCTATGTGTATTTGCATGCTTAGGTGCAAATACGTAAACATAAAAAGAGTGAATATATATTATGTTCATATATAATATATATAGTGAATATATTTATTTTTGTACACAAAATTTCGTTTCTTCTCATTATGTCTGTTTAGAATACCAGATTATGAAATCAAACACATCTAGAGGTTAAGGAGGTGATCAGAAGACTTGGAACTGTAATACATAAAGAAATCCTACCGAAACCCAGTTGTCAGATGTTTGTACACGCGTGTGTTTGTGTGGGATGTCTCCTGTGTCGTTGGTGTCCTCCCCTATGACATGTGAAGGCATGTGAAAGCAGGTGGGTCAGCAAAGCCGAATGGTAATTTGGCCATGCGTGCTCTTCTATGCAAAGAGAGAGATTGATGAATCGTCATTTAAAAGCATCCCAGCTCTCACAATGACCTTTCCTTTCTAAGCCCCCTGTGTGTGTGTGTGTGTGTGTGTGTGTGTGTAGGTGTGTGTGTGTGTGTGTGTGTGAAAATAGAAAACTTTCCCAAATGAGCTCAGTCAATTGTTGTCTGGCAGTAGTGTTGTTCTCTAATGCCAGCTCAGCTGACTCTGCTACTGTGGGACGCTAATGACATCAGCCTTCCTGGGCATCCGATGAGCTCAGGCATATTCTGTTTAACACGACCAAGTGATTTGTGGGATTAAATGCAGAATTTATATGAGATTGTGTTTTTTTTTAAGTTAAAATATTTACTCCTACCCCATCTTAAAATGCAGAGACAATTGACCCTTCACAAAACCCGCCCCCTGTTGCTATGCCCGACAAGCCATGCGCTCTCACGCCACACATCATGTTCTCCCGCAGTGAAAAATACATTGCGGAGCAAAGAGGACACTGACAACGTATGAAACAGTTTCATATTTAAAATATTGTAATTTTTTAAAGCAGTTTAAACACTAAATAACGTATGGTGGCTCTTTAATGTGTCGTGAGAGATCCTTCAAACGGCTCGTGAACCGATCATCTCTTCATACTAGTTCATTTATAGCATCAAATAAACATGAATGAACATCAGAAGGAATGTTGGTTCAACCGCGGAAAGATGCAAGTACAATATTTCAAGTTAGCCAAAGTTAAACTACTGTAGGCTACTCCCCTGACTGCTTGGTAAGATGGCGGATTCAGCGTTATGATTGGTTAGATCGCCTGTCAATCAAACTGTTTGCGAAGGGTGAATTAAAACGTGATTTGTAGATTGATTCTTTCTGAAAAGCATTCTGACCTTGTGTTTTGTCTAATTTTTTGTCTAATTAATTATTTATTATTAATGACAATTGATTGATGGCTGGTAAGTTGTTTTGTTGATAGATAGTTTTATTTGTTTATTTGTTTATTACTCATTTTTTAATAATTCATACAATTGTGTACACTACCGTTTAATAGTTCAAAAAGAAATGTATACTTTTATTCAGAAAGGATGCATTCAATTGATAAAACATGACATGTAAAGACATTTGTAATGTTACAAACAAAAAATCGGTTGCAGTTTCCACAAAAATTTTCGTTTTCAACATTGATAATAATAAGAAATATTAGAAATTATATCTGAATGATCCTGCAGACTAATGATCACTGGAATAAATTACACTTTAAAATATAGAAAACAGTTATTTGTAATAATACGTCATATTACTGTGTACTGTATTTTTGATCAGCCTTGGTAAGCATGAAAAATAAAACATCTTAGTGACTCCAAATTTTTGAACAGTAGTGTAAAATAAGTAATAGTCTTATGAGTCAACCTGCTATTTAATGTTGTATATTACTTTGTTTTATATTACTTTTTGGTATTGTGAAGAATTGATCAAAATTTAGGACGTTATTCACTAGTTTTCCCTCTTCTATATAATTCTTGCCTCTCAAATCATCATACAAGGACAGCCAGGTTTGAATGTGCACACAAGAATATAATATTTGGGAGAACTAAATATTTTACTTTTTAACTGCTTGCTTTTTCTAAAAGCCTTGGTTTGGATCATAACAAAACTGCTTTAAGAGAAAGGCAGAAAAAGGAATCTAGCCCTTCACTTATCACCAGATAAATGTCTTAAGGCCATCCTCTTTCCTTTTCATTCTCTTATCCTTTGGTTTGGTTTGGTCTCCAGTTTTCACTCTATGGTTTTCGTTTTTTGTGTTGAAAACTCAGTAAACAAGTTCCTCTCATGGCTTACTCTCACACCATATTTTTACATTAACAGGGACAATTTCACGCTGGATCTGCACAAATTAACTGGAGTTCTGTGCAATAATTTGGCTTGTCTGGTCTGAAGGATGGCAGAGACGAGTTACCACTGAGAGTTCTCACAGAAATTCTGTGAAAAATCGTGCAATATATCATCCTGCCATACATTCCCATTAGCACTTCTTGGTTTTGGTTTTTCACTCCGTTTACACTTTCATCTACGTATAGAGATGCATGCCAACCTTAAACAAATAAGGGTGTAGCAGTTGAAAAGATTTCACTTTTTTAACTTTAGTTAGTGTGTAATGTTGCTGTTAGAGCATAAACAACATCTGCAAAGTTACGATGATCAAAGTTCAAAGCAAAGGGAAATATTTTCCTTTACAGAAATCGTTTTATAAGGACTACAAAAAACAGCTGGTAGGGACTACAACAAGCTTCTTCCCGGGTTGGTGACATCACAAACCCCTCAAATTTACATAAACCCGGCCCCCGAGAACATGTAACAAAGGGGGTAAGGCCATGTTGGGCTGCTTTAAAGAAGAGGAAGAGTTGTTGTTGTAGAGTGTTGTTACCATGCCGTCATTTTACGCCGATCTGCTTCACAAACGAGGGTGAATTCAATGCTGAATTTGCACAAAGCATTAACTTGATGACACATGCTAGTCGATGAGTTGAATCAACTCCACAACAACTACATAAATTTATCCACTAACCAGTCAGAAACGTCCAGTTGCATTCTAAAAGTTGTAACTTCTTCCTTTTGGCTGCGTGAGATTCTCCAGCTTTTTTGTTGTTGAGCTCCGCCCTCTTCTGGAAAGCAGCCGGGAGCAGCATCTCATTTGCATTTAAAGGGACAGACAAAAAACAGCGTGTTTTTGCTCACACCCAAATAGGGGCAAATTTGACAAGCTATTATAAATGATCTTCAGGTTGTTTGAGCTGAAACCTCACAGACACATCCTGGGGTCACCGGAGACTTATTACATCTTGTGAAAAGAGGCACAATAGATCCCCTTTAACACTCTGAACAGCCGAAGCCAATTGAATTACTGTAAGTTATTTATAAAAGAGCCACTTTTAAAGGCATTAAATGAAGTTCACCCAAAAACAATTGTTCTTTCATCATTTACTCATTCTTGTGTTGCTCCAGACCTGTTTGACTGAACAATGCCTCATTGGTTACTGCCCTTGCAAAAACATATAAGACTATAGTGTTGAATATGTTAACTTTTAATCTAAATTCTCGTCATTTCACACTTCATTTCATAATTATTGATCATTTAAAGTAGTTTAAAGTCAATTGTGTTCAAGTCATCGACTCCTAGTCAAATAAACTGCGTACAGTTGTTCTCCAGTACTGAAATACAGAGCTTCACTAGTATTTCTTATAAAAGCAAACAACCTTTTCTTCTTTCAACATGCCCGCCATTAGTGTCACCGTAACAGCAAGTACCGCTGTTGTTTGGTTACTGAAAGGCTGTGCCATTCATCAACTATATGCACTGATTATTCTATAGGCAGCAGATGTTATCAGTGCTTCCTGTAACAGCGCCTGCAGGCTGAGTCGATGTTGCGTTTCGCTCCCAGCAAATTGAATCACCTGCAGCGTAGGCCTGTACAAAAAAGATCTGCTTTCTTCCTTTCATTCTTTTTGCCTGAAACCACGCAATGTCAAAGACGGCACTGGAGTAGAAAAAGCGTTGTGTTGTTTTCTTTTTTCATGTAAACATTAGCGTGGTCTGTTGTGATGCTTTCTGGATGTCTGTGACCGGATACCAACACATTTGCTGAGAAGAGCTTTCAGTCCAGACAATGCTAATGGTTTCTTTTCCACACCTGAAATATGAGACTTCCAACCAGCATTCTTTCAGTGTATCTGTGTGTGTGCGTGTCTGGTGGTATATCTGTGTATGCACGAGTGCATCCATAATCTGGTTTCCAGTAACCTCCCGATGGAATTGTTGCAGTCTGACCTTACAGACATGGTTGAATATGTTCATAAGTATGGGTAGAGCGCCATTCAGAACTGAACTGAGAATGGGTTTTAAAATTCAACAGCTCAATTTGGACAGAGTTTGGTTGCAGACTGAATACAGAGTTATACGAGTGCAACAGTGCCTGTCCACTTTCTCAGTGGCCTTGGGTGAATATAAAACTATTGCTTGTTTTTTGCAAAATATGTATATGAATATTTGATTATTTTGAGAGTGTATGGAGATTGACATCATTTACAGTGCTTCATGGAAGTGGTGGAGTGCTAAAGAGCTGTTTTGACATGATTTGCTTGTTTCTGATTGGTCCAGATTTTTTTTTTTTTTTTTTTCAAAATCATATGCAATCTAGTTTTCCCTCAGAATAACTATCTTATTTAGCCTGTCACAGGAGAAGAAATTGTTGAGACAATTATTTTTGTTTCGTTTTTGCACACTAAAGTATTCTCATCGCTTCATGACATTAAGATTAAACCACTGTAGTCATTTTGACTATGTCTTTACTACTTTTCTTCATCTTGGATGTGGTAATTACGTTGTTGACATGACATTGATAAATTCAGATGGTAAATATCAAATTGTGTGTCCACTTTAGAGATAATCGCTATATGTATAATGAAACCATCATATTTAAAAACGATATTAATCATATAATAAAATATCATTTATTTGTTACTACTGTAAAGCTTTATTAAAGTATTATGGGATCTCATTTAATGCCTTCACAATCTGTACTTTTTAAAATAATTTTGCTTCTGTATTTTTAAAGTGAACATATTTTAATGACAGTATATTTATCGAATTCTTTTATTTATTAAAATAAACCGAAAATATTACAAACTTTGCTAAAGGGATTGTTTTGAACAAGCGTTAACTTAGACATTATTAAAAAGATTATTTTAGCTAAACTATATGTATCAATATTTTGTTCTGCCCCAGCAATTTTTGAGCCTCATACATTTATTACATTTTTAAATAAACAAACCACTTTAATGATTTCGCACAAAATCAATGTTCAATAAAAACATATTTTTTTCTGCAATCATACACATTTTTCATTTTCCATTGTACCTTATTCAGAAGATGAAGCATTTGAGTCTCAATTATGCTGATACACTTTCAAGTCTTCAATATTTTCCTACATATTGATGTCTGAACATCTCCAGGGGTCTTAAAATGTCGTTGATGCCCTGATGAAATGTATTTAATTCAAGAAAGGCAGTCTAAGAATCTCAAAACTTATATCAGTGATAGTCCAGATAGTGTTGTATAAGCATGTTTGTGTGTTTCTGTGGGCAGAAGTCAGGCTATTGAACCAAACTAGTTCAATGCTCAAGTTCTTTGCATGGAAACTTTTTCTTTGACATCTTTGTGGAGTTGTTCCTGTGAATAGGTTAAAGTCACGGAGAGGCTGACCACCACTTTATCTAACAGCGACGGGTTGCCAAGGCAACATCAGCGCAGACGGGCGTCTGTTTGTCAGTCATCTCTGTCAGGGGCGTTTGAACTTCATCTGCTACTTTTTGCTCCCGTGCTTTCCCACTCTATCTCGCTCTTTTCACTTCTGCGTTAAAGGAAGGCTAATTAAAGGGGACCTGACATTGCGCTCTGTTGGCTGGAACATCAATCAATCAATGTCTGAAGCCCCGGCCCCTACTGACTCTCTCAACCTGCTGCACAAGCTCACAGCTCTTTAAAGGTTAATTATATTCATTAGAGAAAGAAGGAACAGGAGAGAGGAAGATAGAGAGGAAGTCACCCTGAATATATGCCGCTCGTGCCGGGATTTTATTCTTCACAAAACTCTGCAAGGTTAAACTCAGAGCCTCAGC